>OY787610.1:12163192-12645161 GCA_963678935.1 Umbilicus rupestris | reverse complement strand
GACCTGCCCACTAAAAACTCTATCGAGAAGCACATAAACCATGAAAAGGATCATCCTAGATGTGTACGTAACGTTAAGATGAACACCCCAATTGACAGGGATACAGTTCCGTGGAACGGGGGAAACGCATGTACCATGTGGCTTTAAATTCTGGTGCGATGCTGGTGCGGAGTTATAGCCTCTGCAGTTATAGCTTCTGCTTAAGCACTTTCTGCGGAATTACTCTACTGACAGAATAAGAAAGACACAGAAGTTTGTTCACCAAGTTCGACAATTTGCCTACGTCAGGGGAGGATACACCAATCCTCAAGGTTCCACTATCTCAGTTCGAAGTACAAAGGACTCACACCTCTACTCCTCACCTAGCTGAAATCTTATGCTCAGTCTAACCTTAGAGACTAGCTAGCAGTTTAATCACACAGACTCTCTTCGTGCAACCTACACACTCTCGGTAATAAATAGTTACAAACCTGACTCTCAGACTTATCCTATTCTATTACAGTGGGTAGCTCACGGAATGCTTCCGCACACTCTTCACCAGAGTTGCTGTATCTCTAGTCTACAACTATTCTAGCTCTCCTCCAATCAGTCGAACACACTGAGTTCTTCAAACTCAGTCTTTGCTCCTCCTCAATATATGATACACTCTGTCAATATTGGGTAGCCTCGATCAATGATCCATAGCTCGCGACAATGCCTGTCCGTGGCTGATCACAGAGCTTCGATTGTTCCTTTAACGAGCAGCGTTCCAGTTAAACTTTGCATCAATCCTAAATCAAACTCCATCAGTTCTGATTCCTTCTACACACCACACCAGTCTTCAACTCAAAGTATAAGCCCTGCTACCGTGGTTGACTCTGTGTATTCGCTCTGTGTTGCTCTCTGATCGTGTGTCTTTTTGTGCTGCGTTCCGCCTTCCTTTTAAAGCACACCAGCATACCAAAAATGCCAAGGATCATTATCAGAATCTTCTCCTAGATTCTAGCAAGTTTGTTGGAGATTTTGTTGCCAAATTTGAACTCTTGGATCTTTATCTTCTTTGACCACGTGCTGGCATTTGCTGAGCGCTTGATGATGTCTACATAACTCTCTGAGCTTCCCCGATGCCAGACGGATCCTCACCGTGCAACTTTAGGTTGATCGGGCATTCTGTTCTAGCTCTGGATCATTACGGAGTGCTGAAGTAGACTCTGTCTCTTCATAGCTTTCTCTCGCCCATTCTTCAGATAGTGTCTCAGTTTCAAATCTTCAGGGATTGCTGAAGCAGACTCTGATTCTTTGTTTGTTGTTTTGTCATTCTTCAGATTGTGCTCAAGCCACCAATCTTTAGGGAGTGCTTCAGCAGTTTCTGAGCAGTTTTATCAAGGATGCCATATCCTCAACAATCTCCCCCTTGGCATTTTGACAAAACTAAAACACAACTACAGCTAGACTACTGATCTAGATATTCTGGTAAAAATTAGAGCTAGACTAAATAACTGCACTACTTATAACATTTGAGTTTGGAATCCTTCAAGTGTGCTAAACACCAAAACTAATGAAAGTTCTACGAGCAAGTAAAGTAAGTGTCTAGGCTTATTACAACCTTCTCCCCCTTTTGGCACAAATGCCGAGGGCTTCATTCAATCACTGGGCGAAGCAGTGGCGGTGCTACTGGCTGCTGGGTACTCCAAGTCACTCTTTCACGCATTAAGTTGATCTCGGTTTTTCGCATTGAGTTCTTCTTTGCCTCCGCTAACAGGTATGCATGCTCTAACTTGAGGTGACTGATTACTCTTTCATGCATAACAGCATCTATGGCAGGAACTTGAGCATCAGGGAGTGCTTCAGCACTCTCTGGGTCTTTAAAAGATGGTTCCCCTTCAGAAATGTCCACCACATATCTCCCCGTGGTCGAATCAAAGCAATTCCGTAAGGGAGTGGTTCCCCGAATCAAAAATGAGTGGTCGAATCAAAGCAATTCCGTAAGGGAGTGGTTCCCAGAATCAAATGTGATTTGGGCAAAGCAAAAAAGGTGATTCCGCCAGGTAGGCCGAATCAAACTATCAGTGGGAAAATAACCTTGGTCGAATCATCCTTGATTCGTGGGGAGCAGAGTTCGATTCGACCAAGGTGGCCGAATCAGTGTTCTAAGGGAAAAACTACCAAATAAAAAAACAACACAAGTTCAAAAACCACTTGTCATGCAAAAAATAATCACGGCGAAGCGCATCAAAATACAAATGGACTAATCAATCAAATTACATAACAAGAATGCCAACACTTAAAAGAGGCAACCTAAACATCAACGGATTACCCCACACTTAAAACTTCTACATATCGATAATCAAAACAAATGGGTAATTCTAGGACACACAAACACAAAATCCCTTAAACCACCAATCAAACATTTGGCACACGGCGCAACACAAGTTCCACAATGATTCTATACTACAATCAAATAAAAACAAAAATAAATACTCACAAGCCTAGTTTAACGTCTTGGCTAAGACGTAGTCGATTCCCTTCTTCATAAGAAACACACTTGAGAAGCCCTTTGCGAAGATCCCTTCTCAAGTGGCATGCCTCGATAGTATGCGAATCAAGTGGAGTTGTCGAGCTTGAAGTCTCCAAGCTCCAACCGGTCTCTCGTCTTCCATTTGCCGAAGACCGGCATTTCCTTCCCTCCTTGAGTTCGGTTGATCCATAATTTTTGTTGGTGGTTGATCAACGCGAATTTGAGGTGAAGGAGTATCAAATTCTGGCAATTTCTGATCTGCGTTGATGTGGAAGCTTGTTTTTGTGCCTTTTTCTTGCGTGCTTTGGTTTGCATTCAAACACATACCAAGCAATCAAAGAAAGCGTCAATAAGTGTGAACTAAATCAAAGTAGGCAAGAATAGCACGCACACACACTATCACAATCAACAAAAAAAATAAAAATAAAGTAGACTAACTAAAACAATACTAAATAGCAAACTAGTCTAATGGCTAATCCCCGGCAACAGTGCCATTTTGACGTTATCGAAATTGTGGTAGTAAAGTTACTAGTCTAATCAGGTACACAAATAATATTTATAATCCGAGTGACCTCGGGTCGAACCCAAGAGAAAAGTCTAGATTAGTCTAAAGCTAGCTAGTAATGCTTAAGGTAAGTCTACTAAATAAAAACTAGGTTTTTTCCTCTAGACGAGATATCTCTAGTGAATACTAAAGATAAGGTTGAATTTGTTTTGAAAGAAAGCAATAAAGAAAACATAGTCGGAATCCTATTTACCCCCAAGTCATGCGATTATCAAAACAAAACAGCAATACATGCATAAGGTTATTTGATTGATAGTTTTAGGCTAAAGTATCACGTACTCTAGGTTCAACTCTCGCTCCTTCTCTAGAATGGGAATGATACCTAAGGGACACAATTCTCAAACTCTTGCTTTATTGAACCGTGTAGAACAAAAGTCTCGTAATCTCAACCTCTCAATGCGAATGTCACTCTCGTGCACAAACGCTATCTAAAATAAACATGCTTGATTCTCTAAACATCCTAAGTTCAATTTGCATTCCATCTTTTGCATTCATGCGTTTCGTCGAACACTTGGTGTGCATAAAATTAACATGAAGATAAAGCATGGGAATTTTCAATCAAAAACCTCATTCATAATAACAAATTGCATGTTTTGCGTTACAATCTAACCTAAGGGATCCAAAAACGACTACTCACTCATGGTGAGTTCAATACAAGATATAATTTTTAAAAGGAAATTGTTCAACAAAGAAAAGTAAAGTAGTAGAGTAGTAAAGTTTATAGTAGAAATTGAGTAGGAAGATGTTGTAGAATCTTCAATTTGTTGGTGTCTTCTCCGAATCCTCGACAATTCTCTAAGTCTGAAATTAGAATTTTTCTTCCGGGAGAGGCACAAGAGGCGCGGAGGTGGCGAGGCACCCATCTAATTTTTCCATCTAATTCTATTTATACCCTTCGAAAATTACCGATTGACCCGCCGTGCGTGATACACTTTTGATTCGTGGTAGCCTTAGTGAATTGATTTGACCAGAGTGGTCGAATAAAATTCTCAGTGTTTTTCGGGGCTGGGCAAATCACTTTTTTCTTGGGAGAATCACTTTTGATTCGCCGAGGCCTCAATTCCTCTTGGGCGAATCAACTTTGCAGGGCTGGAATCTCGCCAGTTTGACCCTTTAAACCTTTGAATTACGTCTAGATATAAACTAAGAAATTGTAGCACTTTGAGCTAGCTTTCCAACAAGATATGACACGCTTCAATCGGATAAGAATCATGCGCTCAAAAAGCCATCGACGATGAACAAGTCAATCTGCCCAGATTTAGTCTATGGGAGAATTTTCCTTGAGTCATTTCTGATTCGGGCAGCTGAGAGGTTGATTCAACCAAGGTTGGTCAAATCACATGTGATTCGCGCACCCCCTGGGGGAATCAAATCTGCCTTGGGCGATCAAGTCTGCCTTTTGCTTAATTTTGCTCGTTTTTGCTCTCGATCGACAAGAATTCATCCGGATTTTCTTCGGCCCATTTCATATCATGTAATACACATTTTTAACCTGAAATGAACAAAGAAAGCATCAAACGACTTTATAAAATAACGGGACAAACAAGAAGTAAAGGGAAAATACTAACAAATATAAGGTTATTTGTCCGAACATTCACCTGCCAACCTCCAACACTTTCTCAGCCATCACAGTTGTGTGGTTGATCACCTCTCAGGAATCGGCAGCCTTTTGGGAAACAAAGCAAACTCCTTGTCGGTCATGGCCGGTCTCAGCTGATATTGTTGGAGAAGGTGCAGCTCTTCTAATGGATGGCTCTGGTCGGGGTCTCGGTGCTAGTCTATAATCATCTCAGTCTGTAGATTCTGCTTCAGCAGTCACTTCTTCACTTGAAAAGATTGCTACTATTGGCTCTTTCCTTTTGCTCACTGGTTTCCTTAAACGAGGGCGTTCCACTGCCTCAGCACCCACTTCTTCATTGCTTGCAGCAGCAGCTGGTTCAGGGTCAGACGTAGGAGTAGGAACTGCAGCCATCTGTCTGTCCTAAGCCTTCTTTGTTCATAACTCATGAGAGGCGTCATCTGAGTCAGTGCTGGACCCAAAAGATACTGAAGCAGTCTCTTCACTACTCTGGCTGTGGCTTTTGATTGAGGAACTCAGGGCTTCACCCTCGTCTGTAGGAACAATCTCTGATGTGGTGGACGGGCCAGCTTTTGTTTGGTCTGTAAACGGGATCCAAGTCAACCAAGAAACATCTGTTGGTTCGTTGATCTACAGCGAAGAACTTCTTTTTCTCCCGTTTTCTCCCTATTTCTGAAGACAACGTTCAAAAGTTGCCGCTCCAAAATTCCAAGGAGTGCTTCAGCACTCTGTTCACCTGTCCTGTCTGGATCCAAAATAACTTTTGCTGCAAGCTTCCGTTCCTCAGTTCCTATTTCAGTGGGGATATTTGCTGACTTTTTCTCAACCTAGCGCTTTTGACACTTATTCCTTTTCACCTCCACCCAGCGCTTTTGACACTTATTCCTTTTCACCTCCACCCAGCGCTTTTGACACTTGTTCTTTTTTGATGTACTTTTAATTTTTGCGGCTGTTGAAAAGTGATATTTGCTTTGTTTCTTTCTGTGCCTTCTTCTCTGAGTGAATGCTTCTTCACCACTCCTGTATGTTAACTGTAGTATTCATGCGTGCTCGGAGGATTCCTTGTTCTGACGTGTTGGTCATTTGATCTTCTTCGAGTCTCCCTATACAAGGTCAGTGTTGGGCACTTTCTATGAAGATGTCCAGTTTGATCACAAGCGTAACATCTCTTCTGTTTTGATCTGTGCTTCCGAGCATGTGACTGATCTAGAGAATGCTTCAACACTCTCTTCTTTTGTGGCACTCTCTTTGGATCAACTGTGACTAAACCCTTCTGAACACTTGCACTTTAATCAATCACTAAAACTTTAACAAATGTAGTTATACATGTTCCTTCATCCCCAGTGTATCTAAGACCTTCAGTCCCACCTCCATACCTTTGGTAAGCTAGAATCTCATATAGAATGGATGACTCAATTCTGTTTGCTTTAGGTGTGATTCTCTGTTCACATACCTCTCCAATTGTCTCACCATCTTCTAATGTTGTTTCTTGGTCAGAGAGGTGATGATGCTTTGAAGGTTATCTCGTTCATATTCTAATCCTGAAATCTTTGATAATAATTTTCTGTTGGCTTCAATAACTTCCTGACACTTCTCCTGTATCAGTATGAACTGATCAACAATAGTCTCTTCTGAGAATTCATCATCATCATCACTACTATCTGATTCAAGTATCACTACTATTTGATTTGAATCATCATAATGAAATACAGTAGTCAGTGCAAGATTCCCTTTGTGATCAGTCTCCTCTTCAATGTTTTCCTCACTCCAATTTTCCGTGAGAGACTTGTTGTTTTTCTTCTGATATGTAGGGCATTCAGTTTAACTGTGACCATATCCCTCACACTCCCAGCACTGGATTCCTTTCTATTTGTCTTTTCCTTCATCATTGTCTTTATCAGCATCCATGTTCTTTCTTTGAGAATTTTCTCCTCTTCGGTTTCTCCCCCTGGATGACTGAACTGAGTATGAGGGTTTCCCGTTTCATTCTCTTCATGAACTTTCCAAGGCTTTTGCCCAGCAGAGACAGTTGTTGGTTTACATCATATGGGACAACCTTTTTCTCCTTTGTCTCAGGTTTCAGTCCGAGGTCTTTCCCAGAGAGTGGTGAAGCAGTCTCTGTAACTTTCATCTTGAATTGTCTAAGTGAGCCAATGAGTACCTCCAGCTTCATATGCTTGACATCCTGGGTTCTTCAATGGCAGTGACTTTCATATCAAACTTCAAGGTGAGTGATCTAAGGACTTTCCTTACCAACTTCTCCTCCTGAATTGGTTCACCGAGAGCATGTGCCTCATTTGATATGTCACATAATCTGGCATTGAACTTAGCAATGGTCTCTCCATCTTGCATCTTCAGGCTCTCAAATCTAGAGGTGACATTTTCATTCTGGAAGTTCTCACCTTATACGTTCTCTCATGGGTTGTTTGAAGAATCTACCAAGCTTGTTTGGCCGTATCACAGTTGGATATTAACCTGAAATTGTTAGCATCTACAGTAGCAAATATAGCATTTAAAGCTTTAGAATTTCTAGCTGCCTTGGCTACCTCATTAACAGTCCATTTCTCTTATGCTTTCTTGTGTGAGACTCCTGCCTCATCAGCTGTCTGGGGATCAGCCCACTCTATTGATAATATGGCATCCTTGAAAAAACTTCTCAAGAGACTGCTGAAGCACTCTCTGAAGATTGATGGCTAGAGCACAATCTGAAGACTGACAAAACAACAACAACAACAAAGAACCACAGTTTGCTTCAGCAGTCCCTGAAGATTTGAAGTAAGACACTTTTAGAAGAATGGGCGATATACAGCTATGAAGAGATAGAGTCTGCTTCAGCACTCCGTGATGATCCAGAGCTAGAGCAGAATGCCAAATCAACCTTGTGTTCACGGTGAGGCTCTGGCATGATCCGGCTGGCATCGGGAAAGCCCAGAGAGGTATGTAGATGTCATCAAAAGCTTAGCAAATGCCAACACGTGGTATAAGAAGATAGAGACCCAAGAATCCAAATTTAGCAATGGAATCTTGAACAAACTTTCTAGAATCTACGAAAAGATTCTGATAATGATCCTTGGCATTTTTGGTGTGCTGGTGCGCTTGAAAAGGAAGGCGGGGAAACAGCAAAGAACACATGACTAAAGAGCAAACATTGAGAGCATAGAGCGAAAACACAGAGATCAACCATGGTACCGGGGTTTATACATTGAGTTGAAGACTGATGTTGTGTGGAGAAGGAATCAAAACTCGTGGAGTTTGATTCAGGATTGGTCCGGAGTTCAACTAGAGCGCTGCTCGTTGAAGGGACAATCAGAACTTAGAGATTAGCCGTGGACAGGCAGTGTCACGTGTTGCGAAGCATTAATTTAGGCTACACAGTCGTGACATAATGTGTCACTGATTGGGGGGAGCAGAGACTGATTTTGCATAACTTAGGGTGTCCGACTACTTGGCGGGAGAGCTTGGAGTGTCGTCGACTGAAGATACAGCAACTCTGGTGAAGAGTGTGCTGAAACATTCCGTGAGCTACATAATGTAATAGAATAGGCTAAGTCTGAGAGTCAGGGCTGTAGTTATTTATTACTGAGACTGTGTAGGTTGCACGAAGGGGGTCTGTGGGATTAGACTGCTAGCTAGTCTAGAAGTTTAGACTGAGCATTAGATTTTAACTAGGTAAGAAGTAGAGGTGTGAGTCCTTGTACTTTGAACTGAGATAGTGGACTCTTGAGGATCAGAGCATCCTCCCTAGTCGTATGCAAGTTGCCGAACTGGCTGAACAAACACTGTTTCTTTCTTATTCTGGCAGTAGAGTAATTCTTCAGAAAGATACAGAGAGTGCTTAAGCAGAGCTATAACTTCGCATCAGCAGCGCAGCAGAATTTCAATTGGTATCAAAGTCGTTCTCTCAACATACAGAGTGTGATCTGGGAGAGCGTTGCTGATACGTATGGCTACTATGAAAGAAGGACAAAGCACCAGCTGACCTCCATTGCTCTAGGGAGTTAATTATGGCTCCTGGAAGGCTCGTATGAAGGCTTTCATCAAAGCCATTGATGAAAGGGCTTGGAGGGCTGTCATATCAGAATGGTCCCCCCAATGACCGTCAAAATTACTAGAGTTACCCACAAACAACTTGGAAACAAGTGGACTGTCGATGAGGCAGCCTCGGCATCAGGAAATTCTAAACCTTTGAATGTTATATTTGTTGCTGTGGATGCTAACAATTTCAGGTTGATCTCCAACTGTGACACGGCTAAAACAAGCATGGGAGATCCTTGAAACTGCTCATGAGGGAACAGAAAAGGTAAAGGCTCCAGAAAGAAAATGATCACATCAATATTTGAAAGCTTGAAGATGTTGAAGGATAAGACCATTTCTGAGTTTAATGCCAGACTGTGTGACATATACAATGAGGCCCATACACTTGGAGAACCGATTCAGGAGGAGAAGCTGGTAAGAAAAGTTCTCAGATCTCTGACCTCGAAGTTTGACATGATGGTAACTGCCATCGAGGAAGCCCAAGATGTGAAGAACATGAGGCTAGAGGTGCTGATTGGTTCACTGAGGTAGTTTGAGATGAAAGCTGCAGAGACTGCTTCACCACTCTCTAGGAAAGACCTTGGGCTGAAAGCTGAAACAAAATAGAAAGAGGCTATCCCAGAAAATGTCAACCAAAAACTGTCTCTGCTGGTCAAGAACCTTGGAAAGTTCATGAAAAGAATGGACCAGAAACCTTCATACTCAGGTCACTCATCCAAGGGGAGAAACCGATGAGGAGAAAATTTTTAGAGAAAGAACAAGGATGCTGACAAAGACAATGATGAAGGAAAAGAAAAAAAAAAAAAATCCAGTGCTAGGAGTGTGAGGGATATGGTCATAGGTAAACTATATTCCCTACATATAAGAAGAAAAACAACAAGTCTCTCACGGCAAATTCGAGTGATGAAGACAGTGAAGAGAAGACTGATCACAAAGGAAATCTAGCCCTGACTACTGTATTTCGTAAATGTTGATTCAGATCAAATAAAGACAAAGTTTGTTTATGGGATTGTTGAGTTTGATAGTAGTGATGATGAAGAATATTCAGTAGAAACTATAGTTGATCAGTTCAGACTGATACAAGAAAAGTGACAGGAAGTTATTGAAGCCAACATAGAACTATTGTCAACGGTTTCGGAACTGGAAGATGAAAGAGATAACCTTCAAAGCATCATTACCTCTCTGTCCTAGAAACAATTAGATGATGCTAAGACAATTAGTGAGGTATTTAAACAGAGAATCACACCTGAAGAAAATAGAGTTGAGTCATCCATTCTGGATGAGATTCTAGCTTACCAAAGGTATAGAGGTGGGACTGAAGGTATTGGATACACCGTTGATGAAGGAACGGGTATAACTACATTTGTCAAAGCTATAGTGATCGATCAAAGTGCAAGTGTTCATAAGGGTTGAGTCACAATTGTTCCAGAGAAAGTGCCAGAAAAAAGTACAAGAGAGTGCTGAAGCATTCTTTAGATCAGTCACATGCCCGGAAACAGAGATCTAAGCAGAAGAGATGCTATTCTTGTGATCAAACTGGACATCTTCAGAGAAAGTGTCCAACAGTGACCGTGCACAAGGAGAATCGAAGAAGATCAATTGACCGACTAGTCAAAACAAGAAATCCTCAGAGCACATATAAATACTACAGTTCACAGATGTAGGCAAACCAAGGTTATCGTGTCACTGTGCAGGAAACTTGTAGGAGTGCTGAAGAGGCATCCACTCAGAGAAGGGGGCATAGAAACAAACGACGCAAATGTCACTCTTCAACTGCCGCAAAAATCAGAAGTACATCTGAGAAGAACAAGTGTCAAATGTGATGGGTGGAGGTGAAAAGGAACAAGTGTCAAAAGCGTTGGGTTAAGAAACAACTAGCAAATATCTCCACTGAAGCAGGAACTAAGGAACGGAAGCTTATAGCAAAAGTTATTTTGTTGCCAGAAAAGATAGCTGAACAGAGTGCTGAAGCACTCTCTTGTGACTCAGAGCTGTAACTTTTTGAACGTTGTCACCAGAAAAGAATGGCCACTCAGGAGACGACATGTGTTCGGTTGTTGAAAAAAACTGAGAAAGGAAGAACCCAGAAGTATCCGTTTGCAAACTAGGGCTTGCTTTTTCTCCGACAATTTGATCATGCGACAACCTTGCTCTCAGATAATCAACAACAATGGTGAAGATGAGAGGAGCTAAAGTATACAAACGCAGGGAAGGTGTTGCCAAGCGGAAAGGCAGTGACATTCCTATGAGTGATTCCCCAGCAGCAAAAAGAAGCTCGTTGCTGTAGATCAACGAACCAACAGATGTTCCCCGGTTGACTTGGATCTTGCCCATCGATCAATTAAAAGCTGGCCCGTCCACCACAACAGACATTGTGCCCAAAGACGAGGGTGAAGCCCTTAGTCCGCAAGTAAAAGCAACAGCTAGAGTGGCGAAGAGACTGCTTTAGCATCTTCTGGGTCCAGCAGTAACTCAGATGTCACCCCCTTGAGACACAAACAAAGAAGGCTCAAAACAGATAGGTGGCTACAGTTCCTACTCCTCCGTCTGAGCCTGAACCAGTTGCTACTGCAAGCAATGAAGAAGTGGGGGTTGAGGCAGTGGAACACCCTTGTTCAAGAAAACTAGTCAGCAAAGGGAAAGAGCCAATGGTAGCTATCTCTTTAAGTGAAGAAGAGACTGCTGAAGTAGAATCTACAGACTCAAATGATTACAGACTTGCTCCTAGACTCCGTAGTAAACAATCTGCTATATGGGACAAGTTTTGTTAGAAGGCTGAGGGTGGTGATCACACCGGCTATGATAAATAACTTTTGGGGGTTGATGAAAATGCAAGCCCACCGGCAGAGGTTAGTGCTGATAGGCTAGTTATGATTCTTACGGGTGAACTATGCAAAGGCTGGGTATCCCAAAATTTAGGAGATACAAATTTACCACAAAGTATGCCATTCTCTATTCTTTTGCGGTGAAAACCTGGATGCCTAGTTCACACAAGGGGCAATGTGAACAAAGCAATGGGGCAGCTACTATTCAGCATTGGGGAGAGAAGGAGGTAAATCTTGGGCAGATTATACTCGAGCAGATTGCCACACATGATTTCATGCCAAAGTCCAATATGTGCATTGGATTTCCTTAGCTCATATATGAGATTCTGATTAGTTAACGCAGAGAGCTGGAACCTGCACAAGAAGGCATGTCTGGTGCCCCTCAAATATTCTTGCTGGACCACAAGGTTTTTAAAGGGAGACATGTGGTGGACATATCTGAAGGGGAACCATCTCTTGAAGACCCATTGAGTGCTAAAGCACTCTCTGATGCTCTAGTTCCTGTTGTAGATGCTGCAATTCGTGAAAGGAAGATAAGTCATCTTAGAAAGAAGCGAGCATTCCTGATAGCTGCAGCCAAGAAGATCTCCACACGGTGAGTGTAGGTTGACGCCCTACTCTGAGACCTCGAATATCCAGCAGCCAGCAGCACCGCCCCTGCTCAGCTCAGTGAATGAATGAAGCCCTAGGCATTTGTGCCAAAAAGGGGGAGAAGGTTGTAATAAGCCTAGACACTTACTTGACTTGCTCGTAGAACTTTCATTACTTTTGGTGTTGAGCACACTTGAGGGATTCTAAACTTAAATGTAATAAGTAGTGCAGTTATCTAGTGTAGCTCAAGTTTTTACAAGAGTATCTAGATAAGTAGTCTAGCTGTAGATGTGTTTTAGTTTTGTCAAAATGCCAAGCGGAAGATTGTTGAGGATATGACATCCTTGACAAAACTGCTCAAGAGACTGCTGAAGCAATCCCTGAAGATTGGTGGCTGGAGCACAATCTGAAGACTGATAAAACAAAAACAACAAAGAACCACAGTCTGCTTCAGCAATCCCTGAAGATTTGAAGCTGAGACACTTTTTGAAGAATGGACGAGATATAACTATGAAGAGGCAGAGTCTGCTTCAGCACCCCGTGATGATCCAGAGTTAGAATAGAATGCCCGATCAACCTGGCATTGCAGGGTGAGGCTCCGGCATGATCCGCCTGGCATCGGGGAAGCTTAGAGAGGTATGCAAACGTCATCAAAAGCTCAGCAAACACCAACACATGATCAAAGAATATACAGATCCAAGAATCCAAATTTGGCAATGAAATCTTCAACAAACTTGCTAGAATCTAGGAGAAGATTCTGATAATGATCCTTGGCATTTTTGGTGTGCTGGCGCGCTTGAAAAGGAAGGCGGGGATGCAGCAAAGAACACATAACTAAAGAGAAAACATTGAGAGCATAGAGCGAAAACCCTGAGATCAACCACCATACCAGAGTTTATATATTGAGTTGAAGACTGATGTTGTGTGCAGAAGGAATCAGAACTCGTGGAGTTTGATTCAGGATTGGTCCGAAGTTCAACTGGAGCGTTGCTCGTTGAAGGGACAATTAGAGCTCGGTGATCGGCCACGGACAAGCAGTGTCGCGGGTTGCGGAACATTGATCTAGGCTACCCAGTAGTGACGGAGTGTGTCACTAATTGAGGGGGCGCAGAGACTGAGTTTACAGAGCTCAGAGTGTCCGACTACTTGGCTGGAGAGTTTGGAGCGTCGTCGACTGAAGATACAGCAGCTCTGGTGAAGAGTGTGCTGAAGCATTTGGTGAGCTACATATTGTAATAGAATACGCTAAGTCTGAGAGTCAGGACTGTAGCTATTTATTACCGAGAGTGTGTAGGCTGTATTTTAATAGCCACATATTGTTATAACTATATATTGTTATAGCTTCTGCTAAAAAACTCTTTGTATCTTTCTGTGGAATTACTCTACTGACAAAATAAGAAAGACACACAAGTTTGTTCACCCAATTCGGCAACTTGCCTACGTCTGGGGACGATACACCGATCCTCAAGATTCCACTATCTTAGTTTGAAGTACAAAGGACTCACACCTCTATTCCTCACCTAGCTGAAATCTTATGCTAAGTCTAACCTTCTAGACAAGCTAACAGTTTGATCACACAGACTCTCTTCGTGCAACCTACACACTCTCAGTAATAAATAGCTACAGACCTGACTCTCAGACTTACCCTAGTCTATTACAGTGGGTAGCTCACGGAATGCTTCAGCACACTGTACACGAGAATTGCTGTAACTTTAGTCTACAACTATTTTAGCTCTCCCTCCAATCAGTTGGACACTTTGAGTTCTTCAAACTCAATCTCTGCTCCCCCTCAATATATGACACACTCTGTCAATATTGGGTAGCCTCGTCCAATGATCCGCAGCCCGCGACAATGTTTGTCCGCGACTGATCACAGAGCTCCGATTGTTCCTTCAACGAGCAGCGCTCCAGTTAAACTTTGGATCAATCCTGAATCAAACTCCATCAGTTCTGATTCCTTTTGCACACCGCACCAGTCTTCAACTCAAAGTATAAGCCCTGCTATCGTGGTTGACTCTGTGTATTCGCTCTGTGCTGTTCTGTGTTGCTCTCTGATCATGTGTCTTTTTGTGCTGCATCCCGCCTTCCTTTTCATGCACACCAGTATACCAAAAATGGCAAGGATCATTATCAGAATCTTCTCCTAGATTCTAGCAAGTTTGTTGGAGATTCCGTTGTCAAATTTGAACTCTTGGATCTTGATCTTTTTTGATCACGTACTGGCATTTGCTAGGCTATTGATGACATCCGCATAACTGTCTGAGCTTCCTCGATGCCAGACGGATCCTCATCATGCAATTCCAGGTTGATCGGGCATTCTGCTCTAGCTTTAGATCATCACGGAGTGCTGAAGCAGACTCTGTCTCTTCATAGCTACCTCTCGCCCATTCTTCAGGTATTGTCTCAGCTTCAAATCTTCAGGAATTGCTTAAGCAGACTCTGGCTCTTTGTTGTTGTTGTTTTGTTAAATTTCAGATTGTGCTCCAGCCACCAATCTTTAAGGAGTGCTTGAGCAGTCTCTTGAGCAGTTTTGTCAAAGATGACATATCCTCAACATGGCTTAAATAGGCAAATAGAAATTAACCATCTCACATAAATTTTCCTTCAAGAATAGTGAACAAACCCATATGGCCAGGACAAGGCAAATATGTAGACCTTAAATGGCATAGAATATGCTGGCTCTGCGGTCAAGCGTATCACTACAGAAGGGAATGTTCCCTCCGAAGAGAACTTGTGAAAAAGACACAGTCTCGTTATGCCCCTCGATCAGAGAAACTCAGTAAGAAATCAGAAACGCAGACTGACGCCAATAAGAATAGAGCTATGAATAGGCATAGAACTGCCCATAGTACTCGCAAACCCCGCTAGCCCAAGCTTATTTGAGTTTGTAAAAACTAATCTCTTTTTTTTTTACAGGATGGAAGGAGGAATCGTCCCGGGTTTATCAATAGCGCCTGCTCAGGTCACATGATAGGGAACAAAGAATGGTTCATCTCACTCCGTCAACATTCTAGGGGATCAATCACCATCGAAAATAAGAGTAAGGGTGAAGTCTTTAGACTAGGTAAAGTAAATCTCACTGACCATCTTCATATTCATAATGTTAACTTGGTAGACAACCTAATTTAACCTTCTTAGTGTGTCACAACTCTATCAAAATGGGAAAAACAGAGTCATCATTATGTCTAACGACTGCCATGTTGAGAACATAAGCACATGGAGAGGTTCTCCTGAAAGGGAAGTGCGAAAACAGAGTCTACAAGGTGGATCCAACTTTTATTCCTAAAGATGAACTTTGTCTTGCTACAATGAATGTTGACTCTGCTCTATGACACAGACGCTTTGGACATGCTACTCTTTAACTCCTTTTCAAACTACACCACCAGGAACTATTGAACAGACTTCCCAAGGTAAAAAAGTAATACGAATAACATCTGCAGCGCATGTACAAGAGGGAGACAAGTAAGATCATCATTCAAATCAAAAAACGAGGCAAGCACTTCCCAACCCTTAGAACTCATCCATATAGACCTGTGCACCTATGCGAGTAAGGAGTCGCGGAGGAAATAGATATATATTTGTAATTGTTGATGATTTATCAAGATATATCTGGACTATATTTTTAACATTAAAGGACGAAGTTTTGGAAAATTTCATGACCTGGATGAAAGCTGCGGAAAGACAGCTGGATTGTTCCATACAAAGTATTCGTACTGACCACGGAACCCAATTTGACAACTCACAACTCGTCTCCTTGTGAATAAATAGAAGCATCAGCCATAACTTCTCCGCATCCACAACACCACAACAGAATGGAGTAGTGGAAAGGAAAAATTGAACTCTTGAGAACATGACAAATACTCTGCTGCTGACTGATGGAGCGTATTTATACGATCCATCGAGTTGTTTATTCTCATTGTTTAATTGCATCGCAAGTGTTTTGCATATGGTAGCATTTTGCTTATGTAGCATTGCTGGCTGATGGAGCATATTTACTTCTTGGTAGTGTTTTGCATCGCAAGTGTATCAAGACCGCTTTGGAACTTTATATTGTGCATTTGGACGAATATAGACCAAATTTGGGCAGATTGACCTGTTTGTTGTCGAAGGTTCGCCGAGTGCATGATTCTTATCTGATTGAAGCGTGCCATATCTTGTTGGAAAGATAATTGAAAGGGCTACAAAATATTAGTTTATACCCAGATATGATTCGAAGGTTTAAAGGGTCAAATGAGGGGATTATAACACAACAGAAGTGATCCGCCCAAGCAGTGGGCGAATCAGAAGTGATCCTCCTAAGAGGACTTGATTCGTCCAGCTCCTGAGGCCACTGATTATTTGACTCGACCTAGACTGTACGAATCACTTTGAGAAGCCTTGCACGAACCACTTTTGATTCGTGCAAGAGGAAGTCGGGCCGGCCCAAATCGTTTATTTTAAATAAAAAAGAAGGAAAAACCCTAGCAACCGTCTTTTTGTACAGAGTTCAAGCTAGCCGCCCAGACCAGAGCGCAGAGAGGAGGATCAGCAACGCAGCAACATTGCAGAAGTTTTAGTATTTTTTTTTACTCTATTTTTCGTTGTTTACTAAATGGATTGTAGTAGCTAAACTCAAATTTGGTGAGGATTAGTATTGCAACGCATTGTTTGAGATACTTATGTTTCATCATTCAATTTAGTGAATTCCAGTTCTTAAACTTAATGGCATGCTTGTATGTTTGATTGAAGGAACTTAACGGTGATATAGTTAGACTAGCAGTGCATGATATTCAATTAGTCCATCATTAGTGTAAGTCTAGCAGTGGAACTAGTACTGGTAACTAAGAGGATAAATATTACATCTACTTGAGAACTTAGCGGTTAGATAGAACTTGAAGTCGACATTACCTTAGCAGAAATGTTAGACTAGAATAGTAGTTTTACTAGTTAATGCATGTTTCAATCGATGATTACCAGTTGCAATGCATATCCTTAAATTGATTTTTTCTGAATTGGATAAACAACAATCTTCTTGCAAACCCCTTTTTTGTGACAGTTGTTAGTAGAACTTTATAACTGATTGCTCTCTTTGGGTTCGACCTTGTTTACTGCTTGCTAGCATAGTAGGAGAATATAAATTTAATTGGCACACACAACGACGTGCCGTCACTAGCCAGTGGTCTTCCTATAAATTTCTAGGGAGAAGTTCTGAACGCGTCATGCTACATGCATACCTAATACCTCTTCTGAATAAAACTCCATACGAACTACTGAAAGGAAGAAAACCAAATGTATCCCATCTCAGAGTAATTGGATGCAAGTGCTACACACGAGCTAGGTAAGTTTGATCCTAGTTTGTTTTCAATGGACATCTGTCGGATACTCATTTTAAAGCAAGGCATACAAGTTATATAATAAAATGGTGAAAAGAATAGAAGAAAGCATCCATGTGGTATTTGATGAAGACGTGATGGCAGGAGAATTGATCCAAGATGGCATTTCCCCTCTTATCACATGCGAGAGTGATTTCAATCTGCTTAAAACAGAGAGTCAAATGGAACATCAACTCCCGCAGTCGGCTCAAGAGAGCCAAGATCATCCTTCGCCGAACTCAAGAGGAACAAAAGAGTCAAACACAGAGGACAAATCAGATCATATCAGAAATGCTACCCAAGAGGAACAAAGACATGAGTTACCTCACCTGGATCAATCACCAGAAGATGAGCAGAGGCCAAAGACAACAAGCACTAGGCACGAGGAAAGAAACCATACCCTATCTGTATGGTTACGAGTCTACTCTTGTTACACATCAACTATATCAGACGATGAGAATCAGGTTCCTCAAACTCAGTATTCCTTAATTAATACTCATGCCTTCACTGCCTTTGTGTCTCTAATTGAACCCAGGAACGAAGAAGAAGCCTAAAAGACCTTGATTGGGTAAGAGCCATGCATGAAGAACTTCATTAGTTCGAGAGGAATAAAGTGTGGAGATTTGTTCTCAGACCAGATAATAGAACAACAATTGGAACCAAGTGGATCTTCAAGAACAAACTGAATGACAATGCACAAGTGATCATGAACAAAGCAAAACTGGTCGTCAAAGGGTATAATCAACAAGAGGGAATTGATTACGATGAGACATTCGCACCAGTTGCAAGTTTAGAAGCCATTCAATTACTTATTGCCTACTCTGCATACTATGGATTCAAGTTAAAACACATGGATGTAAAGACGACTTTCCTAAATGGAACGCCCATAGAGGAGGTATACGTGTGACAAACCTCTGGCTTTGAAAACCCTACACACCCGGATTATGTGTATATTCTTGACAAGGCCTTGTACAATCTAAAACAAGCCCCTCAAGCATGGTATGAAAATTATCTCATTTCCTATTATCTCATGGATATGTACATGGAGAGGTAGATAAGACTCTATTCTTCTGCGGGAAGGATGTCGCATTCTAGTAATACAAGTATACGTCGACGTTATCATATTTGGTTCTACCAATGAGTCTCTGGTCAAAAGATCCACAAAACTCATGGAAAGCAAATTTGTGATGAGCATGGTGGGTGAACTCAAGTTCTTTTTGGGATTGGATGGCACAAAGATACATCAACAAAAATACAACAGAGAGATGATCGAGAAATTTAGAATGGAGGACTCCAAAGGAAATACCACCTCAATCTCTCCTAACGAGTCCCTAGGAAAGGATGAGAGCTCACCAAGAATAGATCAAACGCTCTATAAAGGGATGATAGGTACACTTCTCTACCTCACTGCAAGCAAACCAGATATTCTGTATATTGTGTGTTTGTGTGCTAGATTCAAGACCGATCCTCGTGAAACACACATCAAGGCTGTAAAATGCATACTAAGGTATCTGAAAGGAACAAAGGACTTATATTTGTGATATCCAAGAAATGGTGATCTTCAACTAGTCGGATACACGGATGCTGACTTCGTAGGGAACAAAGTAGATCGAAAGTCCACATCTAGAATGGCCCAATTTCTTGGGTCTTGCCTTATCTCACGAGATCAAATAAGCAACATTCGGTGGCTCTCTCTATAGCAAAGGCATAATACATAATAGCTGCTGCCTGATGCGTTCAGCTTCCATGGCTCAAACAACAGCTAAGTGACTATGGTATCTCATTTGATTCTCGTCCCATTTTATGTGATAGTACTAGTGCTATAATAAGAATCCTATGCAGCACTCTAGAACAAAGCACATTGAGATTAAACATCATCTCCTTCGTGACTACGTGAAAAATTGGTGAACATGGAATTTTGTAGCACTAAGGAACAAATTGCTGATGTATTCACCAAAGCACTGAACAGGGAACCCTTCGAGAAGCTACTAATGGAACTAGATATGACTTCTCTCAACTGATTATGTGTTGCCTAATAAAACCTCTAATGCCTGTTTGAAACATGCTGACGTGAGAAGTAGTAACATGACTATATAGAGTATGCAGACATGCATTCTTGTTCAAACTATCTAGGATCTTATCTAGTTAGGTTGAATAGATGTTATTGACAAACGTCAATATTGCTTGCTTACTTACGATCTTGTGAAGAGGTACATTGTTTTGGCCCCAAAGATTCTGATGTCTTGATCCCAAATTATAAGCCCAAATGAAGAAAGGTATTTATGACTAACCCAAGCTAACTCATGAGAAGACGACCCTATGACCCCCTTGATATCTTTCACTTACTGGATATCGTTCCTCATGAGGTAAGCATCTAGTTTTTTTTTTTTTTGGTCTGATGCCCTCTCGTACCACTCGGGTAATTTCACCACATCATACCACCTCCTGAAACCACAGGAAAACATCAAAGGCAAATGGGAAAGGCAGGGATATGGCGTGGGAAAGGAAAGCCCCATTAAGTGTATGACATGACTGCATAAAGAAGACTGGTAACTGTGCAAGTAATGATTGATACAATGTCCTCACACAGAAGAAAATTAATGGGACTCAGTCTATCTTTGGAAACCAGCAAATTTGGACCAAATTTGAAGATCTTCCAAAAACAAAGAAGGGATATTTACTGATGCCTATTTAAAGAAGGGAAATTGGTTAAACTCTGTCATCCAGGAAACCCTAGAGTTCCTCAACTATGCCCTTCAATCTTTGCGACACAATGGCAACCAACTCCTCGTCCTCCTCGGCAGCTTTTAACCCATTGACCTCCATGGTTCCTTATGAAGCCCCAGCCTCACATATAGAATAGACAATACCACCCACGAATCCAGTGGTGATTTTGCCAGAAGGCGAAGAAGAAACCTTCCCAGATTTTGGAATGCAAGAGCAAGAAACCTTGCAGGGGAGGGCTCTTGGTCGGAGACGAACCCAGGGCCAAGCTATAAGAGAGTCAGTCCCCCAACCCTCCGAGGAGACCATGCCAAGATCAAAGTGACTTCGGACTACCCGATCTCCAGGCAGAAAGAGTTCCCGCAGGCTGACCAAGAGTTCGGAAAAAGAAAAAAATCGGGAACTTCCTCACAAAAACGTGGTTAAATAACTGGTGTCGACCACTCCGTACTTCTTGAGAATGACTTGGTAGCTCTGGCTGAACTGATCTCCACTCAAAGATGGCACTAGCTGTTTACCAAAGATGAGGCTGTAAGTGAGTACATGATTAATGAATTTTACTCATCCTTCAAACAAGAAAGGCATCCACATGCCCTGGTAGGATGCTTTCTTCTGAACGGAGCTACTCAATACTTTTCAAGTATTGAGCTAGGATTGGTCTTTGGGGCTCCTCACATAGGTTATGAGGGATATTCTAAAGGACAGTGGCCTCAAGATTTCACATCGGCAGATCCGATGAGGGCTGTTAATGAGGACCCCAACCCCCCGCAAGCAATGTCAAGACAAACAACATGGGCATGGTAGGCCGACTGCTCCACGCCTACCTAGTAAGTAATGTTACCCCGATGAAATAGAAGAGAAATACCATCCTGATCCAATACTTCATCCTTCTCGACAAATTTTTGAAGAAGGAACCCATCAACCCGCCAAAGATTATCATGTAGAATATGGAACATGCCTATCAAAGTGACGCACACTCGCTTCCCTACCATAGCATAATCAAGAAAGTCCTACTATGCCAGCTGCTTTATAGGGAATGTACAGATGAGGTGACTTGTTCCCGTCGAATGGATGAGAGCAATCTCAGAAAAATGAAGTTTGTGAGGCATGGAGGGATAGGATAAGTATGATCTCCAGCCACATTTCATGTGGATCAGCCGCTCAACGTGCCTATAGAGAGTGACCCAATACACATGACGAATGGGATTACTAGGGCCAGATCCATCCTACACATGTTTTCCCAGATTGAGGACACATTATCTGTCATAGTTTCCCAACAGATGCGGCTCTCCTCTGATCTTGAGGTAATTAAGGGAATAATGCTGCGTCTTGAAGCCATGGTTCAGCGATCTCCACCCTGCCTCATGCCCCTGCTGGACCCTCAAGCCCTTGAGAAGTTATCCTGCGGTCTCACCTCCCCGTTTTGTTCCCTACCACATTATCCCTGCTCCTTGGCTTTATATTTCTTTTCTACCTCTTCATTAAGTGTTGTTTGTTAGTTTGCTTTTCTTATGTAGGTCAATCAGTTTTTGTTCTTCTCTTATCTAGATTGAGTCCATGAGCTTTGAATGAATTTTTCATGTCTTTTATTTTGTGTTTCATGTTTCTGTTTCTCTTGTACCACTTTTTGATGATGCCAAAAGGGGGAAGATAACAGGGTAGAGCATATTCTGAGGGGGAATAATACCTATGACTATCTCAGCGCTTATTTGAGGGGGAACTGTATAGTGCTGAGGGAGAACTAAGCGGATGAATCTGAGATTGAACTACGATTTTTCTGTGGAGTATTATGCAAAGGGTGTGTATCATCATCAAAGTGACGGAAATTGTTAGAATTTCTGAAGTCCTTGATTCTGATGAGATAAACACTCAACTGATAAACTTACTTGAGCGTGTAAGTAATGTTACATGAGACAGATGTTACGTCATTGGGTAATGGCGGATGGTTTACAATCATGCCGAAAGAGATCTTTAGTTCAAGAAGATCTAGAATGACTGAGTTGAAGATCTAGTGTGCATCAATTTAGGAAACAAGAATGAAAGAGATCAAGATCCATCGAGCTACAAATTAGGAAACAAGATATTCAAGATCCGGTCAACAAAGATTATTACGTGATAATTTTTGTTGGGTAGTTGATAAGGTTAGTATGGGATGATCTTTATCAACGAGAAAGATTTTATGTTCCAATTAGGAAAGAAAATCTAGGATTTGCGCTTGAGCAAAACTAGGGTTTCTTGTTAGGAGAACAAGATATAAATTGGAGGCGTGTCTACCATTATTTATTGGTTCTCCCTGGAAGTCCTTGACACCCAAAGCTTAGGAGCGGATGTCAGGAAGATTGCGCCACTGTAAGGATTGGACTAGAGTAGCGTGCTACTCCAGAGGGAATACAAGACGCTGCTGTGATCTGTTTCAGAAGAAATACGCTACTTGTAGTGCGGCTGACTTTAAGAGTGTGCCCTAACAGATAGTGAACTAGAGTGTCTGGCTGCTAGTTGTTCATTGTTCTAGTATAACCGATAAACACTTATATAGAAGTGTTATTTCAAAATCCTTCTAGCGTGCTAGAAAGTAGTGGTTTTTCTCTCAGGTACTGGTTAAGGTACAAGAATTTCCACTATACATCATTGAGTAGATGCATTTACTTTCTGCATCTTTATTTCGGTTGCTTTCTTACCGAGCGAGGTTGTTACTCGCTACGAAACGCTAGCTACAATACAACACTCAGCAACATCAAGTTGATAATGAAGGAAGGCTTTTCAAACCAGTGCAACATGATCCTTCCATTCTCATAAGATGCTCGAATCCTCATTGAAATGACATAGCACACCAAATTATGAAAGAAATGTTTGAGGGACGTTTAGATAAACACTTGGAATACATTACCCAGAACAAATACTTGAATCCCAACCCCTACATTTCTTTCTTATCCTCAACTTTATCCGTATGCAACACCGTTATAGAGGAAACTATATAAATTACTTGCTTATGCCATGGCGAATTCAGATGTGCTACAAATATCATCTGGTAAACACACAGGCTCACTTCAATACTCACACCCAAACTAGGATACGACGAATTCTCAGCATCATGTGTTGCATCTAATGGGTTTTCAGATAAAAAATCAAGTTTGAAAGAAATGTTTACGATTTGATAAAGTTCTGATGTTGGTTTTTCTGGATGGATGATTTATGACTCTTGGTGTGGTTATGGTGAATTTAGTATTGCGTCTTCTCTAAGATGTCAATCATCCTTTCAAAGTTTGCAGAATTCCATGTAGCAGGTAGGTACATGCGAGAGATGAAGAGAATTAGATTAGGAACAATTGCACCAAAGTGGTACGTGAGGTGGATGCCTCGTGAAGAAGTAAATGTGCTGCGTATGGTGTTGTATTTAAATTCTTAGAAAGCAATTTATATGTATGTTACCGCTAGTTATAGTAAGAATGTTTAACGGGAAATATTCTGCATCCTTTCTTCATCACAACCTATACATTTATTTTATTATTTTTTTGTCCAGAAAAAAAAGGAATGATAGCACACAGGGATTTGTTTCGTAAAGACAGACAAGGAAAGACAAGAGTAGTGTGTGCAAGTTCAAGACAGCAACGGCAGGCTATTAAATAAGTCACATGAAGTGTGCCTCATCTCTATGTGAATGTGCTTGTCTAAGTATATCTATATGATAACCAAAGCATGGACTTTTTGAAAGAGAAAGAGAAGCTTAAGGTCTGGGTCTGGGAAGACTCGATGCAATCATTAAGAAGCTAATTTTATTATATTAACACTCACCTCGAAAATAAGATAATATTCCTCATCCTCGACGCTGCCACTACTTGTTCTTTACATTATTAATATTCAACTAATTATATCGATCATGGTCGAATATTCATGATGTTAAGTGCAATTAAATGAGCAAGTGTTTAATCACTAAGCACTGCTGTTCATTTATTGAAGACATCCAACACTGGGAGGAAGCCACCATTAAATACCACCGCACGACTAAACACAACCAGCAGAAGCTCAACATGAACAAGCTCACTTCTCTCTTCAGAAGCAAAAGTACTCATACATGGCATTCTTCATGCAAGCACCCCAACACCATTTCATTCAGACTCAGAGACGATGATCCTATGTTCAAGACCGTCAACTCTGTCTATCTTGACATCTCCTACGATGGAATCAACACAACGCCTGATCAATCTTTCTGCTTCTTCACTAACTCCAACTCATGTGAATCCACTAGCGCATCACCAGAAGAATACTCCGATGAGGAATCAGTTGAGACTGTTATAAGTCGCGTGGTCAGATCGGACAGGCTCTTTTTTCAGCCTGACCAAACGAGTTCCCTCCTTCAGGGCACAGATATTGGTGTTGATCAGGTTCCATTCAAACAGAGTGTGGCGCTAGCAATGGAATCGGAGGATCCATATGCAGACTTCAGGAGATCAATGGAGGAGATTGTGGAATGTCATGGGCTGCAAGAATGGGTGCATTTAGAAAAGCTTCTAGAGTGGTACCTCAAGGTTAATGGAAAGAGAAACCACAGATTCATAATCGGAGCTTTTGTGGATTTGCTGGTCAGCATTTCTTCAAAACATAATCCATGTGATGATGCAACGTCCACCTACTCCTCTGCTGTATCGCTTATTTCTTCCCCCTCTTCATTTTCTTGTTCATGTCAAGCAGAAAGCCACATCCATGAGTCAGATTTGTAATCCCAGTTTCAAGTGTATATATAGTTAGGAAGGATAACAGGAGATGCTACAAAACGCGAACGTGATTATATTTCTACTTATTTTCTTGTCGATCTGAAAGATGAGTAAACCATAAACCAACATTTCAGTCGACGTAGCCATTATCTTATCACGTCAGGATATGTAAGAGTCTCCAAAAGGCCGAAACCCCGGGAGGTCCATAGGCCTAAAGTTCGACCCAACCCGGTGAAGCCTACTTGTACTCCAATGCGGAAGTCGAAATGCCAGACTCGGGATCCTTTGTTTCAAGTTCCGTGGAGCTTGAAGGGCTAAGCCCGGTCCGGCCTGTGTGAACCCAAATATATATACAAAAATCTAAAAACCTTAATGTGTAATTTCACTTCATCTGTGGGTAGTGTGCTCTCTTTCTTCCCTTTCTCTATCCGTTAGCCAACGATGAAATATCCCCTCGCATAGTCAATTCACCCTATACTTAAATTTTAAGTATTTAAATTAAGTTAAGTAAATTTAAGTTAATTTAAATATATTAATTATTATTTTTATTGGTGGTGTGTTGTTTTTGTGATGGTGGGTTGTTGTGGTTTTAGAAGTGTTGTGGTAATGGTGGTGGTACTGTTGTGATGGTAGGTTGTTGTGGTGGTGGTGGTGGGTGGTGGTGGTGGATTGTTGTGGTGGTGGGGGGTTGTGGTGGTGGTGATGATGGGTTGTTGTGGTGGTGGTGTGAATGTATTGTGGTGGTGGTGGTGTGGTGAAGGTGTTGTTGTTGTGGTCAGTAGCGGATCCAGAGACTCGAGTCAAGAGGGTCACAAATTTTTTTTAACGGATTTATTAATATTTTATTAAAAAATAATTTTTTTCTAAAATTTAGGGGGGGCCCGGGACCCCCTGAACCCTCTGGAATCGCCACTGGTTGTGGTGATGAACAGTAATTAAGTACTTAAAGTTAAGTTAAGTACTTAAATAAATAACTTAAGGTCAAAAGAACAGACAACATAAAAAAAAAAAAAACTTCTGCCCGAAACCTCTTTCACAAACATATGATCTCTAGCCCATTTCTTCGGACCTGATTTATTCTCCGTCGACTATTTTGATATGGTTTTGGGTTTTAATATGACGTTGAGGTTTTGGTGTTTCATTACTTTGTTTTCGAGTTTTGAAGTTTTAATTAGTTTATTATGTTTCGGTGGGTTATGGAGCCTGACAGATTAGACTATTAATTAGAGTCCGGATTTTTGGCCCTCAATCATTAGTCCAAGTCTGGCCGAAAATATTAGGAATCCTAGTCTGTTGGATTGTGGTTAGTGTTCTGTAGTGAGTAACAAAGGGTTTTGTTCCTCACCAAGTAACAAAGCAGCGGAAGTAAATTATGCTGAAAGTAAATAGACTTGCTCAGTGATTTATAGTGGAAACTCCAGTACCTTAAATGATACCTGAGAGAAAAACCACTACCTTCTTTGCTAGAAGGATTTCGAAATACTTTTTTATTTAAATGTTTGATCAGTTACACTTGATGTTATACCACAAGCAACCAGACACTCCAGTTCACTGTTTGCTGGGGTATTCTCCAAGAGGCAGCAACACCACAAGTAGCACTTCCTTTTTGACAAAGACTACAGAGCCGTCTTCAGTTCCCTCTGGAGTAGCAAGCTTCTCCTTTCTCAACTTCTTGGCGGTGTAGTCTTCCGAGCCTTAGCTGTTACGCTGATGGGTGTCAAGGACCTTTTCCACTTCGATGCTGGTCGAAAGCTCTGCCTTCTCTTTTATCTTGATCTCCTTGAAAAAATCCCCCAGATTTGCTCAACCGCAAATCCCAGATTTGTTGGGCAACAAATCTCAGATTCACCTTCCAAATTTAGAATTGAATCTCTTAAATTGTCAAGGATTATCCAATAATAATCTTGATAATCTTTAACCGGATCTTCTCAATCTTGATCCTTATTTTGCTCCGAGAATCTAGATAGAGATCGTAATCCCAGATATTCTATCAGCCTCCTGCTTTCATGTTGCGATGTCCGTTCCAGGGATCGTTCCCTGCACTCTCCAGTAGCATTATTAGTTGAGTGTTTGTCTCATAAAAAACATGGAGTGGACATACTTCAACATAGTCCTAATCGAATTAGGTTTTTGTTTTTGTATTTTTCTTATATAAACACATGTTGCTTATTCCTATGATTCAAAAAATAGTCAAAAATCCCTGGCTTGATAGTGCCTCTAGACATAGTCATATTGTGACTAACTAGATGAACAAATCTTATGTTATGTCATTTGATTTTCTGTCATTCCTGCTTGCATTAATTCTAACAACTGGTATCAGAATTCAGGTTTTTAGCAGTCGCAATGGGAGATGATAAAGATCTTGTGGAAAAATTTCAGTTTCTGGAAGATGCATACCGAGGATTAGCGATGAGTGTGATGCATTTATTGTTATCGAAAGATGTGGCACACCACACGATCAAGGCAAAGACAACTAAGGAGAGTTAGAAAATATTGTGTTCGTTGTATGAGAAACCATCTATGGCGAAGAAAGTTCATCTGATGCAGTGATTGTTTAACTTACTGATGACAAAGTGTACTACAACGGCCAAGCAGTTTAGCAAGTTCATCATGACAATCACACAGTTGAGCTCTGCTGGGATTAATTTTGAGGACGAAGTATAAGCCCTAATTTTGTTATATTTCTAACCAGAGAGTTGGAGTGGGACGATTACAGCTTTTAGTGCTTCAGCGGAAAAGGTAAAGCTTAAGCTTCATGAAGTCAGAGATGAGATCATTAGCAAAGAAATGCGTAGAAAGAAGTTGGGCTCTACTTGTAGAGTGTGAAGCCTAATCTACACGGAAGCGCTATTGAGAGCCGACGCAGAGCAGTCAAGCTAATCGACCTGAGCATAGCAAAATTTGCTTATAAGTAGTGAGGGTATTGATAGAGCCTAGTTATACACATTATTTAGGTCATAACCCTATGCTTGTTTGCAATATTTCATGAGCAAGATTACTCGTTTCCAATGTTTTTGTATATCAGGTCAGAACGAGTCCTTGAGTCGGATACGCGCTAACAGGCAGCGTTCTAGGAGTGAAAGATCAGCCTGCGGAGCTAGCGGCGCAAACAGAAGAAGAAATGGCGAAAGACAGCAGAGGTGCGCTACCCGATTGCGCCAATCAATGCCGTGCGCCAGGCGCAAAGTCCCAGTGACCAGATTTGGAAGTTGCCAAAAGATGAACTTCCTGGGCACTATTTAAACAAAGAAAGTCTAGGGTTTCACAATAACACGGAGAGGCAGCACCACGGCCTCAGAGGAGGCACTGCGCGGCAGAACTGGAAAACACACGGACCTGTTGAAGAGGATTTGCGCCAGCCGACTGCGCCAGCCAAGAGAAGACACTGCACGCACTGTTTGCTACCGTTTTCTCTGATACAGTAGTTGTTATTTACTATTTTATGATGTTTACCACTAGCATGTCTAGCTAAACACTTAGTGTTGGTCGGGCATGAACCTATGATGTATTACCTTTGAGACTTGAGCTTAATGCATAGTTTATTTACTTGTATTAATTCTGTGCGAGCTGAGACAGTTAGTTGCATGAGTAGGGGAAGCCTTGAACCGCAATCTTACTTGTGTTGCTTGCTTGTCACCTGTTAAACTAGTTGCATGCGTAGGGGAAGCCTTGAACCGCAAACTTACTGTGACAATTAGGAGTAACGAGTTAGGGTAGGCAGTTGCTACTGTGACAGGATTCGCAGCTGTTTAGTCTAGTTCTAAGGATTAATAGCACATGAACTTTGAACGGAACATGCGCACGTGTTAGGAAGCCTTTACCGGACACTAACCCAAGTAGGACACAAACTATAGACATTTAGAGTCGATGATAAGGAATGCATTCATAGAGGATTGTCTGCCCAGCACTTCTCATAAACATAGTATCTCATCTATACTGCCTGCGCACGTCTAGTGCAATTCCCCGCGTTACGATATTCACTGCTACTCGCGCATCGCGCAAAACCCCCAATCACTCACGCAACCCCCGTTTTCTTAAGTGTAGGTTACTGGCTAAGACTCACTGCTTGCTCCCTGTGGAGATCGACCCTTACTTAACCACTGTACTAGTGGGAGAGGAAGGATTATATTTGACGCGCACGACGACGCGCGATCAAATTTTGGCGCCGTTGCCGGGGAGCAACACAGCTAAGTTTTAGCTAGCTTACATTTCTCATTTTAGTAACTAGTTATTTCATTTTGTTTTGTTTTCTCGTTGTTGTTTCTGACAGCGCACAATCACATCAGCCTGCGCAACCTTGACAGTTGCGCTGCGCAGATTCTAGTTGCGCACTGACAGACGCAACAACTTCGTTGCCATTTAATTCGTTTCTTGAGTTTGGATCAGGACATGGAGGATAACAGTGTGGTTGGAGATAACCTGGGAGACAGAACCCCAGAGGAAGCAAGGGCACATAACCGCGCAGCCCTATTCAGAGAGGAAGTGCAGCGTGAGGTCGACGCACGGATGGCCGCTGAACCATACATTGCGCCACCCGTTCGTCCAGTCGCGAGGCGCAGGACAGTGCGCGAAATGTCAGCCCCACTCACTGTTAACCAGCCATGGTGCATAGTGCTTCCGCCCAACGGATAGTTCGAACTGAGGAGCTCACTCATCCATCACATGCCCAAGTTTCACGGAATGAACAACGAAAATCCAGTCAAGCATGTGCGGGAGTTCCTAATCATTTGCGAGAACATGAAGACCTTGGGGGAGAACGAAGAAGCGCTGAAGATGAAGGCATTTCCATTCTCACTAAGTGATACTGCTAGACACTGGCTAATGAATTTACCTGCAGGATCTATTCACACATGGGAGCAGCTGCAGAAGAAGTTCTTAGATAAATTCTATCCAGCAGCGAAGATTGCGCTGCTCAGAAGGGAATTGGCCGCGCCAAGGCAGAGCGCAGGGGAGTCTCTGTCAGAATACTACGAGCGTTTCAGGGAGCTAGAAGCCAACTGCTACAATCACGGGCTTCCTCAGAATGTGCTGATAGAGAACTTTCTGAATGGACTGCTGCCCATGGAGCTTCGACTACTGAATGCATGCGCAGGAGGGGACATTTGCAACATGTACCCGGAGGATGCATGGCAGCTGATAGAAGATTCCGCTGGGCAGGTAAGACATCAATTGACACTTGAAAGTAGTCGTAATCGTTCTGTGCATCAGGTAGAGGCAAGCGCTGAGATCCAAGAAATGAAGGCCATGCTACAGAAGCTGATGAGTGCGCAGAGCGCACAACCAGTTGCACCAAAGGTATGTGAATTCTGCAGGTCCACTGAGCACAAGACAGACGAATGCCCAACACTTTTTGAAGAAACTGGAGATGTAAATGCCCTTGGAGGATGGGACAACAGAGGACCGCAGAGGCAGAATCAGCCGCGCTTTGGGCTTGCTGCAAATGGATTCAGATGGAGAGAAGAGAACAATTTCCAGAGGCAGCCCACTGATCAGCGCGCGCCACAGCAGACGCAACAAGCTGCACCCTACAATCCACCGCATCGCCGCACAGACGCACCCGCGCAGAACAATCAGCAACCAAGGCGATCCTTGGAAGATATCATGGGGCAGCTAGCAGACACAGTGCGCAAGAATGACGAAAAGTATGACAAGAGGTTCGAATCCATCGAAAAGCAGTTATCACAGATCGCAACCATGGTGGATGAGATAAAAAAGAGCGATGGCAACCTGCCTTCGCAAGTGGTTCAGAACCCTAAAGGAGGAGTCAATGCAGTGACACTGAGGACTGGGCGCACAGTAGGAACGGAGCAGACCGCGCAGGCGCCCGCGCAACCAGTTGCGCAAGTCCCAGACCCAGCAGAACAGAGTGCGCAACCAGAGCAAAACGCGCAACCAGAAATGCCAGCCACAAACAAGCAAGGCGAATGCGCACAGGAAATGCTAAATGCGCAGGCCTCAGCGATCGTGCAACAAAAGGTACCACCTAAGTGCCGAGATCCAGGTACATTCACTATCCCTTGCACCTTAGGTAAAACCACGGTAAGCAACTGCATGATCGATTTAGGCGCATCAATCAATTTATTACCATCTTCTCTCTATGCGACCTTGCGCCTTGGACCACTAAAACCTGCAGATCTCACAATTCAGCTAGCAGATCAATCGTGCAAACAACCTGCAGGCATGATAGAAGATGTCCTAGTGCGAGTAGGAGAGCTGGTGTTTCCAGCAGACTTTTATGTGCTCGAAATGGAGGGTGAATCAAGCGCCAGCAGTGCGCAGATCCTCCTAGGCAGACCGTTTCTGATGACCGCGCGCACGAAGATAGACGTATGGAGGGGCACGCTGTCCATGGAGGTTGATAGGAAAGAGATCTACTTCGACATATTCAAAGGAATGCAGCACCCTCATGAAGACGCCACAGTGCACGCGATGGACAGCAAAGATAACTTGGCTGCAGATGCGCAGGGCGAGCTAGTTCCCAAGCGCAGGCAGACTGGATGGCGCATGAGCATTGCGCCAGAGCCTCCGCCAGACGCACCACCGGATGCACCAGAGGGAGAACTGGAACCTATTGCTTATATCTCTTCTTCCTCTGCATCTATCCTCGTTACGCATGATTTATCACATACTGACTACCCTTTTCACCCGTTGCGCAGGACCCAGGAAAACGCAATACACGCACTGGCGCAGGGACACTCAGGAGCAAGAGTGGGGGAGGTCGCAGATACACGTTTTGGAACGTAACGAGGTACAGTCGAGCCAACGACGTTAAACAAAGGCACTTGTCGGGAGGTAACCCGACACGTTTACTTTTACACGTTTTTTTTCTTATATTCGTTCTTTTTGCATTGCATGCATGTGCGCTCTCCATGCGCTTGAGCTTGAGTCGTGGGGACACGTCTCTGTTCAAGTGTGGGGGGGGGGGGGCGTTACTCTTACATTTCATGTTTTGAGCATTTTTAGTATAGCTTAGTTTAAGTTGAAGAGAATTAGTAGCAGTAGTGCGCTAAGGTGCAGGATGCGCATGCGCTCCAGCTTGTGTTGCGCTATCCGTATTGCGTGCGCCGTTCTCTACTGTTTTAGCATAATTTTTTCGTTTTTTTCTGCTCCTGTCAGTTGGGATATCCAGGGGATGTGGAGTTGATAGAAATGCTCCAGAGAGGCGGTTAGTCGCTTGTGCTTCGAAGGCGAGGTATATGGTCGAGTGCGCTAGTGGAGGCCGGTGCTTCGCAACCTTCGGAACAAAAGAGCGCGCTCAGTCACGCAGATGCCAAAGGCGAAATACCCAAAGCGTGGCGAGGTGGGAAAACAGACCACCTTCTCTCTGGAAATCAAGCTAAGGAAGGCGGGCGCGGTTGCAAACGCGTGCGCTGACCGGCGCAGACAACCCAAGGAGGGAGAGCGGAACGAGTTCCATAGCTGCTATCCGAAGGCTGAGATTGGAACTGTTCTGGGAATGAAAAAATTGGAAAGGAAGCTGTACAAAAGAAAAATACCAGCAGAAGCAGATGATTTGCGTTACGAAGAATCAGCACGCGCACTACTTAGTACCTGCGTGCGCAAGACCAAAAGGATATCATCAAAGGCTCAGGTTCCCAGCAAGTGTGCGAACGAATCACGCACTGGAAGAAGCTCGCGCAAGAAACCATATACCTATCTTCGGAGCAGGAGCTGACAACCAGGAGCCTAAGAAGAGCTATCTCCCAGTCATCCAAAGATCTTCATCCCGGCTGAGAGGTAATGAAATTTCGGGATTATTATACTAGAACTGTTGAGTGCAGTTGTGCGCAGGTGATAGAGCAGCACAAGTTGAGCAACTGTGCATTTTGCGCTAGAATGCAAGGCTGTGCGCTAGTCTCCAGAAAAGGTAATTGTATCCGCGTTTCAGTACTTGTTCGGGACGAACAAGGGGCAAGTGTGGGGGGTTTGATAGAGCCTAGTTATACACATTATTTAGGTCATAACCCTATGCTTGTTTGCAATATTTCATGAGCAAGATTACTCGTTTCCAATGTTTTTGTATATCAGGTCAGAACGAGTCCTTGAGTCGGATACGCGCTAACAGGCAGCGTTCTAGGAGTGAAAGATCAGCCTGCGGAGCTAGCGGCGCAAACAGAAGAAGAAATGGCGAAAGACAGCAGAGGTGCGCTACCCGATTGCGCCAATCAATGCCGTGCGCCAGGCGCAAAGTCCCAGTGACCAGATTTGGAAGTTGCCAAAAGATGAACTTCCTGGGCACTATTTAAACAAAGAAAGTCTAGGGTTTCACAATAACACGGAGAGGCAGCACCACGGCCTCAGAGGAGGCACTGCGCGGCAGAACTGGAAAACACACGGACCTGTTGAAGAGGATTTGCGCCAGCCGACTGCGCCAGCCAAGAGAAGACACTGCACGCACTGTTTGCTACCGTTTTCTCTGATACAGTAGTTGTTATTTACTATTTTATGATGTTTACCACTAGCATGTCTAGCTAAACACTTAGTGTTGGTCGGGCATGAACCTGTGATGTATTACCTTTGAGACTTGAGCTTAATGCATAGTTTATTTACTTGTATTAATTCTGTGCGAGCTGAGACAGTTAGTTGCATGAGTAGGGGAAGCCTTGAACCGCAATCTTACTTGTGTTGCTTGCTTGTCACCTGTTAAACTAGTTGCATGCGTAGGGGAAGCCTTGAACCGCAAACTTACTGTGACAATTAGGAGTAACGAGTTAGGGTAGGCAGTTGCTACTGTGACAGGATTCGCAGCTGTTTAGTCTAGTTCTAAGGATTAATAGCACATGAACTTTGAACGGAACATGCGCACGTGTTAGGAAGCCTTTACCGGACACTAACCCAAGTAGGACACAAACTATAGACATTTAGAGTCGATGATAAGGAATGCATTCATAGAGGATTGTCTGCCCAGCACTTCTCATAAACATAGTATCTCATCTATACTGCCTGCGCACGTCTAGTGCAATTCCCCGCGTTACGATATTCACTGCTACTCGCGCATCGCGCAAAACCCCCAATCACTCACGCAACCCCCGTTTTCTTAAGTGTAGGTTACTGGCTAAGACTCACTGCTTGCTCCCTGTGGAGATCGACCCTTACTTAACCACTGTACTAGTGGGAGAGGAAGGATTATATTTGACGCGCACGACGACGCGCGATCAGGTATTTTAGACTTTTACACAGGAAAACGCTAAACCCTAGGCTACTCTATATATACGGCTTGCAGCCTTCATCATATGTATCGTAGCAAAATCCAGAGTGCGTGAGCAAGTTTTGAGGGTGTAACGATCTTCTCTGATTGGGATACTATAGTGGATAAAAATCCTTCAAGCGGCAAGTGGACATACCTCCCAAGTTGGAGGTGAACCATTTGAAATCTTTGCAGCATCTATGAGATGCACATTTGTGTACAAGCAGTTGCTATAGCAACACTCTTGTACAGACAGATCTTGTGCAGCAAAATAAAAACAATGACCAAGAAGTTGATCATCCAGTTCGGCCAAGTGCCTACCTCTGGGAAAGACTGAACCTCAGTCTTTTAATCCACTATGCTCAAGGTCTGTTGTACAACACGGTTCGATACCACGCAAATCACAATCAGAACAAGCTCTGACTTGTGTCTCAACCAACTACACTTGTATCAATTCAGAATAGCTAGTGACCCCACTATCCTATTCTAATTAACACAGAGTCTCTGTAGGTTTGTTGTAGCAGACAACTGATGCAGGTAATGTCAGAGTAGCTCCAAAGCCTTCCGCCGAGTAGTGACAATACTTCCACGAGCGCTGCACACTCTGAATGCTCCCCCTCACCTAGTGACCTCCTATCACTAGGGAAACCAGGTTTCCTTCGAATTGACAGAGTTCCTCCTCTCGTCAGTTTCTCCGTGGCCTACCTTGATCAACCAACAAGCAATCTCTGCTCTGAATTGGCTTCCCAGATCAGGCACTTATCATACTCTGCAAGTCTCAATCACACTCAGCTTCAATCACCTCAGCTCTGCCCTCACGCTCTGCTCTTGGTGATGATCGAAGCTCTGCTCGCACACAATCTCCCTCCGTCGATACTCTGTGTATGCTTTCTGTGTTTTTACTCTGTGCTTCGATGATTTGAACCTCTGCCCAGCTTCCTTTTTAAATAGGAACAACCAGTTCCATCAACAACAACTTTAGAAAATTCCTCCAGCCAGCGATATCCCCTAATTTGTAGGAGATTGATTTGATTTGAAAATCAAATATTCCACAGCCAAATCTTCACCCTGGAAACGAAATCTTCACTGGGATATTCTTTCTGAATATTTAGAAGCTCCTTGTTGAATTGACAACTGCTTTCTCCGAAGAGCCGAACTTCTGCTGCAGAACAGTTGCTACAGCAACCTGAGACCGCTCCCGCTATAGCAGCAGCTTGTTCACTGGGCTTGTTCCCGAGTGCTGGTTTCAAAAGAATGCCATTCTGCATTATCAATCTCCCTCTTGGCATTTTGACAAAACCCCTTGGCCACGGATAACTTTCCAAAAAAAAACAAAGATTTAAAAACTACTAACATACTTGTTCGGCCACACTCGGCCTTGGGATTATCGCAGCCACGGAAGGCTACACAAATTAACAAAAGTAAGTTTCAAGGGTTTTTCAATCAGAAGTGGCCTTTGTTTGCTCTCCCCCTTTTTGAAACAAATGCTCAAGGGCTTGCTTCTGCTGGGACGGGGCCTTCTTCCTCCGGATATTAAAGGTCCTTGAGCAGACCTCTAATTTGGGCTCGTCTGGCATCCCTCCTCTTGGCTTTAGCATCCAGTATGTTCAGTTTCAGGTGGCTCACTATCCTCGCTTTGAGGGCTGCTTGAATTGATGGGGCTGAGGGACGAGCTTCCTCCAGGGATGAGTCGGATGGAGCCACCAGCAACGGATCTTCTTGAGCAATGTCCACAACATGCTTTCCTTTGAAGAGTTTGTGGTCTACCACAAACACTTGCAGTTCTTCGGACATCCCTTTAAAGATGATCCTTAGCTTTGGATGCTGGGAGTTAATCAGCCGATATATGAGAGATGGTAGCACAATGGATTTTACTGCGGAAGGATTCCCAGCATGAGTCGCAATCTGAAGGAACATCACACTCCCCAAACTCACTCTCCTCTTCTTCCCAATGGCATGCAGCAGATTTGCAAAGGGTTTGCTGACCTTTCCCTTATGAGAGCTTGGAATCCAGTTCAGGATGCCTAAGTTGTACAGCAGTGCATTAAGATTGGCATCAGCCCACGTCATACACACCCCTCCTGTGAGTATTCTGGCCAGAAGATCCCCATTTACACTAGTCGGCTCCCAAACATTACTATCTATTCCTAGTTAGTCATTTATCTTTGATGATGCAGTATGGTAGTGTTTGACAAAACCAGCTCACAAGTGAACAAGATGCTGCTATAGCAGGAGTCCAGCATATGTGAACAAGACCAGTGAACAAGGAGCAGCTATAGCAAGAGAGAGCTATAACAGGAGCTTGTTCAGAAGAGCTGTAGCGTCTGTCCGAGTAGCAGCAACCTGGGCCTTTGGAAAGAGGGCATAGCAGTCCTTAGAAGAGCATCAGAGGAGGTTCAGAGTTGCTGCAGCGAATATTCCACTAGAGATTCCCAGCTGGAGAAGAAGATTTGATTGTATAAGATTAAATTTGCCAATTGAATCTAATCTCCTACAAATTAGGGATTTTTGCTTTTGAAGCTATAATCTGATAATGATGGAAGTGGGTGCTCCTATATAAAGAAGACCCTTCAGAGCAATGAAGATTGATCAAAGAAGTAAGCGTGAACGAGTATACACACAGAATTCCAAGAGAGTATTTTTGGTGTGCGGATAAAATATTTGATCTTCACCGAGAGCAGAGCGTGAGCGCAGAGCTATGGTGACTGAAGCAGAGGGTGATCAGGACTTGCGTAGTCTGATCCAAGCTTGATGGGGAAAGCCAATTTAGAGCAGTGGTGCTTGTTAGTTGATCAAGGGCAGCCGCGGAAGAACTGACGGGTGAGTGACTCGGTCGAGTGTCTGGACGGCAGTGCTTGCTAGTGACAGGAGGTCACTAAGTGAGGGGGAGTATTCCAGAGTGTGTAGCGCTCGTGGAATCGTTCGAAGGGCTCAGCGGAAGGCTTCAGAGGGACGCGGACAGATTGAGCATCAGCTGTGTGCTACAACAGATGCTATAGCAACCCTGCAGAATCTGAGTATTGTTTAAAATAGGCTGAGTTTCGAGGAGACAGTAGCTATTCTAGATAGATATCAGTAGAGGGTGTGCAGACACAAGTCAGAGCCTGTTCTGATTGTGTACGAGGATCCAACTAAGGTTGAGTAGCATAGGTTGCGTGGGTTGTAACCGTGTGTACTTGGAAACCTTGAAATTAGTGGATTGAGGACTGAGAAGAGTCCTCCCAAGATGTAGGCAATTGGCTGAACTGGGTGAACAAACCTTTGTCCTTGTTCATTCCTGCTGAAACAGTTTTCGGGTGAACAAGGGTGTGCTGTAACAACTGCTTGTTCACAAATCTGTTTATCAGAGGTGCTGCGAATTTCAATTGGTATCAGAGCGGGAGCTCAACACACAGAGTAAAAGATCCTACATCACCTCTGAAGAAGTCAAGGAACAATGAAGAAAGGACAGAGCACGAGCAGACCTCCATTGTTGGAAGAAAGCAATTATGGATATTGGAAGGCTAGGATGAAGGCCTTTTTCAAAGCCATTGATGAGAAGACCTGGAGAGCTATCGTGGTCCAGTGGTCTCCTTCGATCACCATGGATGAACAGGGAGTTACACGGATAAAACCTGAAGAACAATGGACTGCTGAAGAGGGAGCTGCAGCAACTGGTAATTCAAAGGCTCTGAATGCTATCTTTGCTGCGGTTGATGCTAACAATTTCAGGTTGATATCAAACTATGATATGGCCAAGAAAGCTTGGGAAATCCTGCAAACTGCCCATGAAGGAACTGATAAAGTAAAGCTGTCAAGATTATAGATTATTGCTACGCAGTTTGAGAACTTGAGAATGCTAGAAGAGGAGACGATCATTGAGTTCAATGCGAAACTGTGTGACCTGGCAAATGAAGCCCATGCTCTTGGAGAACCTATTCCTTAAGAGAAGCTGACTAGGAAGGTCCTCATATCGTTGCCCACAAGATTTGACATGAAAGTGACGGCCATTGAAGAAGCTCAAAATGTCAGACACTTGAGGCTGGAAGAATTGGTTGGATCCCTCAAACAATTTGAGATGAAGTTGGTTTAAGAAGAGCCTACTCCTAAGGAGAATATAGGACTGAAGGCAGAAACAGAAGTGAAGAAGCCAGCTCCAGATGATCAGCTGAGTATGCTAGTAAAGAACCTTGGGAAACTCCTGAAGAACATGAACTCAAGAACTGGGCAAAGCTCATCCACACGAAAACAATTCAAAAGAGGTGGAGAAAATAAAAGGAGAGGGAAGGAACCTGTTCAGAATGAAGATGAGAAGAAAGAAATAAGAAAGGGTGTTCAATGCTGGAATTGTGAAGGGTATGGACATATTGAGGCTGACTGTCCGAGCAAACCCCTCAAAAACTCGGAGAACAAGGATAACAAGTCCCTGACAGCTAAGTGGAGTGACTCTGAAGAAAGTGAAGAAGAAAATTGTGTTGTGCTAACCAGTGTGTCAGACTTCAACCACAAAGAGTTACTAAAGAATGAATTGTACTATGGGGTTGTTGTGTCCGAAAGTGAAGATGAGGAGGACTCAACTGTCAGCCTAATTGACTATCTGGGAGAGATACTTAAACAGTGTGAGGAAGCTCTGCAAACGAATCAAGCCTTGGCTGATAGAGGCAAGCTACTGGAAGAAGAACGAGGACAATTTCTCTCCTCAGCTAACAAACAAGTCACCATACTAAAAAGGGAAGACACAGGAAGCCAAGCCACTGACATTGGTGCCTCTCTAGCTACAGCAAAGGCAGTCGAACCTCAGAAAAATATCCTAGATGAAATTCTTTCATATCAAAGACTTGGAAGAGGAAGAACGGGGCTCGGATACACTGGTGAAGAAAGTTCAAGAGGAACAGTTTTCATAAAAGCACCGGATGTTTGCCCAAAACCTGCAGAGGAAGATGGAACCAGACACTTGAACAAGAGGATGCTACATCACCTGATCCATCATCCATCTGTAACTAAGCCAGAGCCTCAGAATAAAAGGAGATCATGAACAAATAATTATGGTAAGAAGAAAGGGAATCAGAAGATACCCTCGAACCTGAAGCGGCAGCAAAGAACCCAAAGAACTTTCATAGCTGGAAAAAGGGGAATAAAACCCAGGGCAAACACATGCTGTATAGAATCTCCTTGCCCAATAGATCCGAGAAATGCTTATTACTGGAAAGAATCACGAAGGAGTATTGCAAAGATTGCTGAACCAGCCCACTGGAATGGAAGAAACATGAGAAAGCCACAGAAGATACAGGTGTGGAGACCCAAAGGTGAAAAACGAAAGGACAGGAGTCTTGAGGCCAGAAGAGGAGGAAATCAAGACAAACCCAAGTATGGATAAAGAAACAATCATCAGAGCCTCACGAGGATCCTCCCAACAAAGCAGTCATCCAGAATATGTAGGAGAACCGGCTCCTGTCTGCTATAGCAACCTGGCCAGTAGAAGCTTGTTCACATGCTTTGGTCGCTAAAGCAAGGAGAAGTCACATGCTCGGCACGTGAACTCAAAGCCTCAATTTAAAAGAAAAGAAGCAACGGGTAAATCAAATTCTAGGGCAAAGTCAGTTGAAAGCGCTTCCCCCAAATCGTTGGGGATCATCTCTCCCGTGCATTCCTCTCACTCTCTGGAAACCTGCAACCATGGTGAAAACCCGAGGCCTGAAGAAAAACTTGGCAGCAGCATGGCAAGGCAGTACCGAAAGGAGGACCAAGTTCCGTAATGAAGCTCCTCCTCAGCGTTTAGACTTGGTGGTCTGGGAGCCCACACCTCTTCCTGTGCCTCACGACACCTCTTCTCCTCAAATAGGAACCCCGCAGAAAAGGAGACGTCTAGTTCGTGACGGGGAGCCTACTACCAGCGCCACAGTTGTAGCTGAAGAGGATGTACTTGAAGAACCCCCAAGAGAAGTACAAGATGCAGAGAATGCTGCTGGGAACCATACTGTACACTTGTCACATCCCCTGGCATAGAAGGAGAAGGGGAGGAAATGGAACCTGAACTACCTAAACAAGAACCTGCTACAGCACATGCTCCTCCTCCTTCGGACAAAGGAAAAGCACCAATCCTCATTACTGACACCAGTAGTGGAGAAGAGGAGTCCAGTGAGGATGCTACAGGTGAACCGTCAGAGAAAAGACCTGTGGGTCAGAAGTCTAGTGTAGGAGATGTCACAACAGCAGTCACTATCGGAGGAACATGGTTTAGAAACAGGAATGCCTCCCAATTCTGGAGTTCAGTAGAGAGGAAGCACATTGTTTCTGAAAAGAGGCTGGATGTGGAGAAATATAAGTCTTCAGCAATCATCCAAATTCTAACTGAGGTAAATCTACTAAAATCCCTAACCTATCCTTATAGATACAATAGCAGGTTAGTTAGGGAGTTTATAGTTAACATGGAAGAGAAGTTTGGTCAAGAGGGTGGAGATGATTATGGAAAAAGCTGGGTCAGGGGTAAGGTGGTACTGGTTACCCCAGAAAAAATAGATGAATTTTTTGGGATAGATAGTGATGCAGAGAGCCCACAAATGTCAAACGAGAGGTGTTAGCCAAGGTTCTCACAGGAGGTGTGTGTCAATCCTGGGGAGGACCTAACCTCAGTGCATCTGAACTCACCTCTATGTATGCTCTTCTGTACAATCTGGGGATTAGGAACTGGATCCCTAGCTCTCACAGGGGAAAGGTTAGCAAACTCTTTGTTGATCTCCTGCACTCGGTCGGGAAAAGGAGAAGAATCAGCCTGGGGAGTGTGATGTTTCCTCAAATTGCTGCTGATGCTGGCAGCCCTTCCGCCAGCAAACCCATTGTGCTGCCCTCCCTTATTTATGGTATGATGGTCGATCAGCATCCAGAGCTAGGAGAGATTGCTGAGATGATGTCTGAGGAACTGCAAGTGTTTACGGTTGATCACAAGCTGTTTAAAGGCAAGCATGCAGTTGATATAGCTCAAGAGGATTTTCTTCTGACAATCTCGACTGATCCAATTCCTCTCCGAGAAACTGTCCCTACTACCTCTTCCATTGATGCAGCTCTCCGAGCCAGAATTGTGAGTCTCTTGAAGTCAGAACTAATGAGTTTGGAGGCTGAAGCCAAGCGAGGCGAGCTCAACTCAGAAGTGTACTCAAAGATTTGGAGTATCCGGAGGATGGTGGACAGGCCCCTTGAGCATTTGTGCCAAAAAGGGGGAGAGCAAGAAGCATGCAAAAGCCACTGATGAATTTGAACCTGCACTGATGACTGATGAACATTGCTGATGAACACTGTTTTTTTTTGGCCCTGCGTGGCTTAGCTAAGGCCGAATGTGGCCATCAATTACTCTTACCTGAAAACTTTTTTTTAGTAAGTTATTTGGCTGTTCATGGAAGTATGCATCAGTGGCCTAGGGTTTTGTCAAAATGCCAAGGGGGAAATTGATGATGCAGTATGGCAGTGTTTGACAAAACCAGCTCACAAGTGAACAAGATGCTGCTATAGCAGGAGTCCAACATATGTGAACAAGACCAGTGAACAAGGAGCAGCTATAGCAGGAGAGAGCTATAACAAGAGCTTGTCCAGAAGAGCTGTAGCGTCTGTCCGAGTAGCAGCAACCTGGGCCTTTGGAAAGAGGGCATAGCAGTCCTTCGAAGAGCATCAGAGGAGGTTCAGAGTTGCTGCAGAGAATATTCCACTAGAGATTCCCAGCTGGAGAAGAAGATTTGATTGTAGAAGATTAGATTTGCCAATTGAATCTAATCTCCTACAAATTAGGGGTTTTTGCTTTTGGAGCTATAATCTGATAATGATGGAAGTGGGTGCTCTAATATAAAGAAGACCCTTTAGAGCAATGAAGATTGATCAAAGAAGTAAGCGTGAACGAGTATACACACAGAATTCCAAGAGAGTATTTTTGGTGTGCGGATAAAGTCTTTGATCTTCACCGAGAGCAGAGCGTGAGCGCAGAGCTGTGGTGACTGAAGCAGAGGGTGATCAGGACTTACGTAGTCTGATCCAAGCTTGATCGGGAAAGCCAATTCAGAGCAGTGGTGCTTGTTGGTTGATCAAGGGCAGCCGCGGAAGAACTGACGGGTGAGTGACTCGGTCGAGTGTCTGGACTGCAGTGCTTGCTAGTGACAGGAGGTCACTAAGTGAGGGGGAGTATTCTAGAGTGTGCAGCGCTCGTGGAATCGTTCGAACGGCTCAGCGGAAGGCTTCGGAGCGACGCAGACAGATTGAGCATCAGCTGTGTGTTACAGCAGATGCTATAGCAACCCTGCAGAATCTGAGTACTATTTAGAATAGGCTGAGTTTCGAGGAGACAGTAGCTATTCTAGATAGATATCAGTAGAGGGTGTGCAGACACAAGTCAGAGCCTGTTCTGATTGTGTACGAGGATCCAACTAAGGTTTAGTAGCATAGGTTGTGTGGGTTGTAACCGTGTGTACTTGGAAACCATGAGATTAGTGGATTGAGGACTGAGAAGAGTCCTCCCCAGACGTTGGCAATTGGCTGAACTGGGTGAACAAACCTTTGTCCTTGTTCATTCCTGCTGAAACAGTTTCCGGGTGAACAAGAGTGTGCTGTAGCAACTGCTTGTTCACAAATCTGTTTATCAGAGGCGCTGCGAATTACAATCTTTTCCGGAGTAATAACCACCAGCTTGCTTCTCACCCAGCTTTTCCCATAATCCTCTCCATCTTCATCCTCAAACGTATCCTCCATATTTGCTACAAATTCTCTAACTAACGGGATACTGAATCTTTGAGGAATCGTTAGGGAGTGATGGGGCGTATTTATACGACTCGCTAAACCGTTTAAACCCAACTATTTCAACATGTTTCTATGTGAACAGTTACTTCTTAGTGTTGTTTGCATTTCAGGTGTTTGGGATACATGAAAAGAGACTTGCTACTCAAAACGGTGTTTTTAGGGAGAAAATCGACGTTGAAGGAAATCGGTGCTCATCTCAGTGAGTTAATTAAGGTCTTCTTCGGGCGCACGAGTTAATATCTTCTTGGGGCGCGATTTGTGTTTGATGATGTCAGCATCGGGCCCTTGGTCCGAAATCAAATTTGAGAGCCCATTCTCAATTAGGATTTCGCAATGAGTGTGAGACGGCAATTTTGACAACGGAGGCTTGGAAAAGACGACGGACGGAATTTTAGAGGCTGCGTGAACAGTGTTTTCCAGCGTGAACAGTGCTTTGCGGCGGTGAACAATGTTTTCCGCGTGAACAGTGATTGTGAACAGTATTTTTTATGTCTTTCGATTGAATCTGTTTTTCAGTCATGACTATGAGTAGCTAAACTTCTGTTTCAGTTTAGGGTTTTTAGTTATTGACATATCTGTGTGAGACTTGGATTTAATGCCTGTTTCTATTCAATCGTAAGTTCTGGATCTTAATTTGCATGAAATGTATTGCACGGTTAGCGTATACTTTGTCGTGAAACTACCACTCATCAATTCTGATTATTAACTTTTGTCGAAGCTTTGTCGTGGAAACAAGTAGTAGAATCTAGGCTAGTATCACCTTTGTCGGGATACTCTAGGTTATTACCTTTGTCGAGTGCGCACAGGTAATGCTAAATTCGCAGGCCTCAGCAATCGTGCAGCATAAGGTACCACCTAAATGCCGGGATCCTAGGCAGCATAAGGTAAGACCACAGTAAGCAACTGCATGATTGACTTAGGCGCATCTATAAATGTGCTTCCCTATTCCCTGTATGCGTCATTGCGCCTTGGACCACTAAAGCCTGCAGGTCTCACCATTCAGCTAGTAGATCGGTCGTGCAAGCAACCGACGGGCATGATCGAGGACGTCCTTGTCCGAGTAGGAGAGCTGATGTTCCCAGCGGATTTCTATGTCCTAGAAATGGAGGGTGAGTCGAGCAAAGGCAGTGCGCAGATCCTACTGGGCAGACCATTTCTGATGACAGCGCGCACAAAGATAGACGTGTGGAGGGGTACGCTCTCAATGGAGGTCGATGGCGAGGAAATTCATTTTAACATATTCAAAGGGATGCAGCACCCTCATGAGGACGCCACAGTGCACGCGATGGACAGCATAGATGACTTGGTTGCAGATGCGCAATGTGCAAGCGCAGCAAAAGAACCTGAAACACTTGCACATGCAGAGTTGGAGGCGCAAGAGGATGAGCTGAGTAGTGTTGAACCAGCATCCAGACAGGTACATGATATAGTTAATGTCTGCACTGCTAATAAAATCTTGCCCTCTATTGAACAGGCACCCAAGGTCGAGCTGAAGCAACTCTCAGAGCACCTCAAATACATATTTTTGGGAAATGAAGACACCTTGCCGGTAATCATAAAGAAAGGATTAGAAGAGGAGCAGGAGGCGCGATTACAGCAGGTGCTGCGCAAGAACCAGCGCGCCATAGGATGGACACTTGCTGACCTGCGCGGAGTGAGCCCGGACGTATGCGTGCATAGGATCCTATTGGAAGATGGTGCCAAACCATCCAGGGAGCCTCAGCGCAGATTGAACCCGAACATGATGGAGGTGGTGCAGAAAGAGATCCTGAAGCTTCTTGACGCAGGAGTCATTTACCCAATCTCGGACAGCAAATGGGTAAGTCCAGTGCACGTTGTGCCGAAGAAAGGAGGAATCACAGTAGAGGAGAATGCGCAGGGTGAGCTAGTTCCCAAGTGCATGCAAACTGGATGGCGAATGTGCATCGACTACAGAAAGCTTAACGTAGTCACGCGCAAGGACCATTTTCCGCTACCCTTCATGGACCAGATGCTAGATCGATTAGCGGGGAAGCCATACTTTTGTTTCTTGGACAGGTATTCAGGGTACAATCAGATACCCATAGCTGCGGAGGATCAAGAAAAAACTACGTTTACCTTCCCATTCGGTACGTTTGCGTTTCGGCGCATGTCATTTGGGCTGTGTAACGCGCCAGGTACGTTCCAACGTCTAGTCATGAGCATCTTTTCTGATATGATTGGTATATGCATAGAAGTGTTCATGGATGATTTTACTGTGTATGGAGGTACCTTTGACGCATGCTTAACTCATCTTGATAAGGTCTTAGCGCGCTGCATTTCAAAAAACCTAGTGCTCAATTATGAGAAATGTCATTTCATGGTATCGCATGGTGTAGTACTAGGACATATTATCTCGCAGGAGGGGATTAAGGTAGACAAAGCCAAAATAGATCTTATTTCTAATCTGCCTTATTCCACTAACGTGCGCGATATGAAATCATTCCTTTGGCATGCTGGGTTTTATAGGCGTTTCATAAAAGATTTTTCTAAGATTTGTATACCCCTGTCTAACCTCTTGCAAAAGGATGTGTGTTTCGAATTTACTGATGAGTGTAGGGCCGCGTTTGATAAGCTGAAGGAGGCACTGACAAGTGCGCCAGTGATGCGCGCGCCAGACTAGAGCCTGCCATTTGAACTGATGTGCAACGCAAGTGACTATGCAGTAGGTGCAGTCCTGGGACAGCGCGTGGACAAGAAGCCGCATGCCATCTATTATGCGTCGCGCACACTGGACGCTGCGCAGAGGAACTACACCACCACGGAGAAGGAACTTCTGGCAATCGTGTTTGCACTGGAGAAGTTCCGCGCATATGTTCTAGGCGCCAGAGTCATCGTCTACACAGACCACGCAGCAATACGTTACCTAATATCCAAGAAGGAGACTAAGCCGCGCCTGATGCGCTGGGTGCTCCTACTTCAGGAATTCGACTTGGAAATCAAAGATAAGAAGGGCACGGAGAACACAGTCGCGGACCACCTGAGCAGGTTCGTGAAAGCAGAGGATCCAGGGCGGATCACGGAGACATTCCCTGACGAGCATCTGATGGCGCTGACAGGTAAGGTACCATGGTATGCGCACATTGCGAATTTCCTGGTCACAGGTACGTTTCCTCCTCATTTCACTAAAACCCAATGCATGAGATTAAAGCATGAGTCCAGGTATTACATTTGGGATGATCCGTATATGCTCAGAATAGGACCTGAACAGATTTTGAGGCGCTGCGTGCCTGACCATAAAATTAAATCTGTTTTGATGTTTTATCATGCGCACGCATGTGGAGGACACTTTGGTCCAAAGCGCACGAGCAGAAAGATCCTGGATTGTGGATTTTATTGGCCACACTTGTTTAGTGACTCGTATAACCACTGTAGGAACTGTGACAGGTGCCAGCGCACAGGGGGCATATCAGCGCGCAATGAGATGCCGCAGACGCCAATACTAGTGGATGAAGTATTCGATATTTGGGGAATTGATTTCATGGGGCCATTTCCTCCATCTTCCGGATATGAGTATATATCGGTCGCGGTGGATTATGTCTCCAAATGAGTTGAGGCTAAGGCCACCCGGAAGGATGATGGTAAGACGGTCGCTGACTTTTTGCGAACTAACATATTTTGCAGGTACGGATTGCCTAAGGCAGTCATAAGCGACCAGGGGACGCATTTCTGTAATAGGATTGTGGCGCAGGTATTCAAGCATTATGGAGTGCGCCACAAGACGTCAACCGCTTACCACCCTCAGACGAATGGACAGGCCGAAGTCTCCAACAAAAAGATCAAGCGCATCCTGGAGAAAACTGTGAGACCGTCGCGCAAAGACTGGAGCCAGCGCCTTGACGATGCGCTGTGGGCATACCGAACTGCACATAAGACACCAATTGCGACTTCACTGTTTCGGTTGGTTTATGGAAAAGCGTACCACCTGCTAGTGGAGTTGGAGCACAAAGCATACTGGGCATTGCGCGTTTGCAACCTGAACCTAGACGAGGCTGGTAAGGAGTGCGCATTTGAGCTAAGCGAATTAGAAGAGCTGCGCCGGGATGCATATGAGGGACTGCGCGATTACAAGGCGCGCACAAAGGCATTTCACTACAAACACATCCTCAGACGCACTTTTGAGCCAGGAGACCAGGTACTATTATTCTCCAAATGGACGGGACCATACACGGTAACCAAGGTTTTCCCTTACGGAACAATCGAGTTAGAAAACGAGCACCGGCATTGTTTTCTAACCGTGGGATGGCACAGCGCGCGAAGTTGAATTTTGGCGGAGCCAGAGATAGCAGATGCGCAGGTTGCTGCGCCAGACCCGCTACCAGATGCACCAGAGGGAGAACTGGGAACTATTGCTCATATTTCTTCTTCCTCTTTACCTAAGCTCGTTACTTATGATTTATCACATACTATTAACCATGCTGACCACCCTTCCGATCCTTTGCGCAGGACCAAGAAGAACGCAACACACGCACGAGCGCGGGGTCAATCAAGAGCAAGAGTGGGGAAGGTCGCTGGCACACTTTTACGCAAGTAACGAGGTACAGTCGAGCCAACGACGTTAAACAAAGGCACTTGTCGTGTGGTAACCCGATACGTTTCACTTTTACACGTTTTTTAGTTTTTCTAGTGTCTTTTAGCTAGTTTAGGACTTGTAGTTTTTTTAGTCGCGCAGGTCAGTGCGCAATTCAGTGCGCAGAACAGCTGCGCCAGTCAGAGGGTATAAAAGGCCAGGACTTAGAAAAATTTCAGCATTTTTACAGTCGACCGTTGCAAAGAAGCTCCTGCCCTCAGCCTCCGCTCACTGTCCGGCACTTAATAAGGCATCCGTTTAGAGAGAATTGCAGAGCTTACCGTTGCACACTCACCAGGTAACCTTTCCCTCAGATTTGAGCCGATTCAGTTAGGGTTTGTGCGGTGGAAGCGTTGCCCTAGTTTTGAAATCGCACCTAGATAGTCTGCACCATTTGGAGTTCTGGTTAGTGGGTTTTGTAGGCGGGCATTAGGCGACCTGTGGGTGACACTTTCAGGGTGTTTGTCGGAGTTTGGATTTTTGAGCATTTGTGGAGCTTTGACCTTACTTGACCGGAGGAACCCTAGCGCACCATGCAGCCTGCCGAGGATCAAGCGACCCCAGCATCATTCACCAGCAAGTATGAAGCCTTCATGAGGCTGGAGATGTACGGGACCCCGTACATCAGCAGGGACTTCCTGCGTGAGGTCGGAATGGAGGACCTCATTGTGGAGAAGCTCGCACTGGCAGGCTGGGAGGCACTGTTGGACATCAACAGCGCAGCGGACAAGGAGGATACGTGTGAGTTTTTGGCGTCACTGGAGACGGCCGATCTGGAGATCAGGTACCGGCACAGAGGGGTCTGGTACATTGCCTCGGCTAAGAGGCTGAAGCGCAGGCTGAGGTGCGCCAAGGTGCGTGAGGCGGATATAGACACGCACACGAATCAGGAGGCGTGGCGTGAGATGGCGACCGGCCCAGTTTTTGCCACGGGGCGCAGCCGAGGACGCGAGCTGCGCGACCCGTGGATGTTCTACCTATGGCGGATGGTCGCCTATGCAATCATCGGGCGTTTTAATGGTGCGCCGAAGATCAGCCTGCTGGACATGGAAAGTTTGAAGGGTTTTTACTATGGGAAGAAGGTGGTGTTTGTCTCGGACATGGTGGTCCATTGGAGTCGGGTCAGCACGAAGGGGCCGCTGACTTGTGGCGGAATGATCATGCACCTGCTGCGTGCGTTGCATGGAGAGCCGGAGGTGCCCGAGCACACGGTAGTGCCAGCTGTTCCCCTGGACCGTGCCCATATGCTGCAGCTCAGAGCGGTAGCCGTGAGAGAGGATGGGACCTTGAAGTGGTGCTACCAGCTGCAGTCGGCCAGAGCGCCAAGGCAAAGAGCAGAGAGCAGCGCGCAGCTAGAGGAGGCCGCGGAGGACAAGGAGATGGAAGAGGCCCCAGAGCCAGTTGTGCCTCCAGTCAGGCGCATGAGGACTCGTGCGCAGACTGGAGTGCGCCGAAGGGCAAGTGCACCGCAGGGGGAGCCAGTTACCATTGCCATTGATGATTCTCCCCCGCGTGCACAAGGAAAGCGCCCCAGGACAGAGGCAGAGGAGGCGCCTGAGGAGGTACCCGAGGAGCAGCGCATGATGTCCAACGTCATGCGCGTGCTCGAGTATTTAGCGCCCGAGGGGGCAGATTTGAGCATGAGCCCACCATCAGGGTGGAGATTTGGAGATTCTATCCCCCCTCTCCTCAGTCTACGTATGCCGCCCCCAGGATCCCCCAGCGAGCCGCGCCAGCTAGCCAGCCCTCCTATCCAGTCCCCGGTACCAGCAGCAGAGCCCACCCCAGCAGTAAACCCAGTACCAGCACCTGCAGCACCCCCTGCGCAGCCTTCTGTTCAGAGGTCCCCTGAAGCCAATCCCATCATAAGTTCCAGCTCAGATTCACTATGGGATCCTATCTCAGAGGACGACCTCTTGGCTCAGCCCGCCGCCGTTTCTGTCGGGTGGTTTCCTATTTCTTATCTTTTTGAACCAACTATTGCTTGATGTTGCTATATTTTGCTATATTGTGCTGAATATTTTGTGACCCCTTACTATACTGTTGCTGCGCTGACTATATGTTTTTCTTTCTTATATTCTTTGTTTTGCTTGCATGCATGTGTGCGCTCTCCGTTGCGCTTGAGCATGAGTCGTGGGGACACGTCTCTGCTTAAGTGTGGGGGGGGGGGAGCGTTACATTTACATTTCACGTATTTTTGAGCTATGTAGTGTAGCTTAGTTTAGTTGAAGGGAATAGTAGCAGTGGTGCGCTTGTGTGCGGGTTGCGCACACTTTTCAGCTTGTATTGCGCAATCCATATTGCATGCGCTGCTATCAACTGTTTTAGTATATTTTTTTCGTTTTTTCTTCTCCTGTTAGTTGGGATATACAGGGGATGTGGAGTTGACAGAAAAGCTCTAGAGAGGCGGTTAGTTGTTCTTGCTTCGAAGGGGAGGTATATGGTCGAGAGCGCTAGTGGAGGCCGGTGCTTCGCGACCTTCGGAACAAGAGAGCGCGCTCAGCCACGCAGATGCCGAAGGCGAATACCCAAAGCGTGGCGAGGTGGGAAAATAGACCACCTTTCTTCTGGAAGTCGGGCTAGGGAAGGCGGGCGCGGGTGTAAATGCGTGCGCTGACCTGCGCAAATAGATCTAGGATGGAGAGCGGAGCGTTGTTCCATAGCTGCTATCCGGAGGCCGAGACTGGAACCGTTCTGGGAACACAGGAACCATAGATAAAAGCTGTACAAAAAGAAAGACACCAGCAGATGATATGAGCTAAAAATCAGCATGTGCACCACTCCGTACCAGCGTGCGCAAATTCACAAGAAAATCATCAAAAAGGCTTGAGTTCCCAGGAAGTGCGCGAAAGAATCACGCACCGGAAGAAGCTTGCGCTAATAACCATATACCCATCCTCGAAGTAAAAGTTGACAACCCGGAGCCTATGAAGAGCTATCTCTCAGTCATCCGAAATGATCTTCATCCCAGCTGAGAGGTAACAAATTTCGAAATTATTATATTAAACTGTTGAAGGCAGATGCGCGCAGGTGATAGAGCAGCGCAAGGTGAATGGTTGTGCAGATCGCGCCAGAGTGCAAAACTGTGCGCTAGACTCCAGAGAGGTAATGGTATCCGTGCTTGAGTGCTTGTTCGGGACGAACAAGGGCAAGTGTGGGGGGTTTGATAGAGCCTAATTATACGCGCTATTTAGATCCTAACACTATGCTTGTTTGCATCATTTTGTGTACAAGATTACTGGTTTCCGATTTTTTTGTATTCCAGGGCAAAACGAGGGCCTAAGTCGGATACGCGCTAACAGGCAGCGTTTAAGGAGCGCAACACACAGCCTGCGGAGCTAGCAGCGCAAATAGGATAGGAAGTGGCAGAGTCGACTACTGTGCGCAGACGGATTGCGCTAACCAATGTGTGCAGTGCGCCATGCGCAGGATATTGGTGTTTCCAAATCTTGACACCATCAGATTTGGAAGTTGCCAAGGCCGTCCTTGGGCCTCATGAGCAGTATATAAAGAGAGGAAGGCTAGGGTTTGAACATGAATCATCATAGAGGACCACAGCACACGAGAGAGAGGCAGAACTGAAAAACACACGAGCTACTGAGAGGACCTGCGCTAGCCGGCTGCGCAGCCGAGATACTGCAACCTGCACGCACCTGCTTGTTACTGTTTTCTTGGATACTTTAGCTATTATTTACTGTTTCTATGATTTTGACTACTAGCATGTCTAGCTAAACGCTTTGTATCGGTTGGGCATGATTCTATGAGTATTTCCTTTGAGACTAGTGCTTAATGCATAGTTTGTTTGCTTGTATTAATTCTGTGCACACGGTTAACAGCTAGTTGCATGAGTAGGGGAAGCCTTGAACCGCAATCTTACTCTTGCTACTTGTTTGTTATATGTTAAACTAGTTGGTAGCTTGACGGTGACAACTAGGAGTAACGCGCTAGGATAATCAGCTGCTACTGTGACAGGATTCGTAGCTGCTTAGACTAGTTTCAAGAATTAATAGCTCATGAACTTTGATCGGAACATGCTCACATGTTAGGAAGCCTTGATCGGACACTAACATCAGTAAACCGAACTATAGACGTTTAAAGTCGATGATAAGGAATACATTCATAGAGGATTGTCTGCGCCGATACTTTTCATAGTCATAGTACTTAATCTCTACTGCCTGCGCACGTCTAGTGCAATTCCTGCGTTAACTATTGTTTATTTGCGCACCTGCGCAACCCAATCACTCACACCCCAATTTTCGTAAGTGTAGGTTACTAGTTAGAGCGAGTCTGCTTGCTCCCTGTGGAATCGACCCTGACTTAGCCGCTATACTAAGTGGAGAAGGAAGGATTAATTTGACACGTACAACGACGCGCGATCAAGCATTTTGTGATACAGGGAGTGGCGCTGGCTCCCAGACCACCAAATCCAGTCTCTGAACAGTCGCTTCACCTCGTGACTTACTTTCCTTTCTGCACTGCTTTGACGCGCTACGGCTAGGTTATTTTTAAGTCCTCGAGTACGTACCATTGTTGGGGATTTGCAGAAACCGGTGAGGACGCGAGAGGATTGATCTGCGAAGTTTTGGTGAAAGCTTCAGACGATTGTGCCCTAGAAATTTGATTTACCAGCTATTTTTTCTTCTTTTTCCAGATGCACGTGCACACCATGTGACCTCTTCTATCTTTAGTAACCAGATGATTTGAACAAGCTTTTTAGGTCCTGATTGCTATAGCTGCGCGGGCCTGGATCACTTATTTACTGGTGCTACGCCCATTGTCTAGAGGTTCCTTGGTAGGGTCAGATGGTTGTTTCTTCATCCATACTTGGGTTGAACTCTGTTTACACTACTTTTGACAATCATACATCCTGTCTTTCCATTTTTCACATTTAGGTCTCCACACCTGCGCTTCCCGAGACTCCCTTTTGATTGCTTTCTCCCAGTGGGTTGGTTCGTATTTGTTTCTGACCATTCTTTGCTTTTTTGGCCAATGGTAATCATTCACTTGACATATTCTTCGAAGATCACTTGATGGTGTGACTTGGTCTTTGGTTTCTCTGTCCAGTTTTTAATCCTGATAGCCTTTTACGGTCTCTGGAACTCTTTCATCTTTGTCCATTGGCTCTCGCTATGTCCTTTTCGACAGTAGTAGATGCATTGTCCTTTCTCGAGTTCTCTTTTAGCTACAGGAGGATGATCCAGCGATTGCAGTAGCAACCTCTTGTTCAGATTTTTGATTTTGTCTTCTTCTGCAGATTTTGGGCAAATCTCCCCTTTCAAAATCTCATTGTTAGATGCCTTCACAAAGATTGTTCTTCCAGTGCTTTCTTCACCAGTGTATCTGAGTCCCATTCTTCCTCCTCCAAATCTTTGGTAGGCAAGAATCTCGTCCAGAATATTGTTCTGACCTTCAGGCAACTTTCCAGGTGTTTGTAAGGTGCTGGAATCAATGCTTTCACCCGTTAGATCTTCTTCTATTAGTTGTGTGGCTGACTTACTGAGTGATGACAGTTTGCGGAGCAGCTCATCACACTCTTCTTCAAGTTTGTTCACTCTGTCTGTCAATTTTCTATTTTCTAGGAGAGTTTCTTCATATTGTTACAGGATATCCTCCAGATTATCTATCAGGTTGTCGGTTGAATCATCCTCATTTTCACTTTCTGACTCCTCAATCCCATAGTTGAATTCTTTCTTTATTAACTCTTTAAGGTCACAATCGGATACACTAGTTAATAAAATAAAGTTTTCTTCTTCAGTTACCTCCGAGTCACTCCACTTAGCTGTCAGAGATTATTTATCCTTTTTCTCAGAGCTTTTGAGGGGTTTGCTAGGGCAGTCAGCCTCACGGTGTCAATACCCTTCACAGTTCCAGCACTGGATGCCCTTTCCTTTTCTTTCTTCTCATCTTCATCCTGAGCTGGTTCCTTTCCTCTTCTCTGATTTCCTCCACCCCTTCTGGATTGCCTTCGAGAGGATGAACCCTGTCCAGATTTTATTTCCATGTTCTTTAAGAGTTTCCCAAGGTTCTTCACTAGCAGACTCAGTTGATCATCAGATGCAGGCTTCTCTTCTTCTGTTTCTGCTTTTAGTCCTACGCTCTTGCCTTTGGGAGAGGGCTCTTCTTTGACCAGCTTCATTTCAAACTGTTTAAGGGATCCAATCAACTCTTCTAGTCTCATATGTCTGGCATTTTGAGCTTTTGCAATGGCTGTCACTTTCATGTCAAATCTGGTGGGCAGAGTGTTCTCCACCAGTTTTTTCCTCCGGAAAGGGTTCTCCAAGAGCATGAGCCTCATTTGACACATCGCACAACCTGGCATTGAACTTAGTGATGGAATCATCTTATTGCATTTTTAGACTCTCAAACTGAGAAGCAATGATATGTAACCTGGACATCTTTACTTTGTCAGTTCCTTCATGAGCTACTTGCAAGATTTCCCAGGCTTGTTTTGCAATGTCGCAATTGGAGATCAACCTGAAATTGTTAGCATCTAATGCAGGAAAAATTGCATTCAGTGCCTTTGAATTTCCTTTTGCTGGAGCTTCCTCTTCTGCAGTCTATTGTACTTCAGGTTTTACTCGAGTAACACCCCTTTCATCCACAGATGTGGGAGGTGACCATTCAGCCACAACCGCTCTCCAGGTTCTTTCATCAATAGCTTTGAGAAATGCCTTCATTCTCGCCTTCCAAAAGCCATAGTTACTTTCTTCCAACAACGGTGAGCGGCTTGTACTCTGACCTTCCTTCATTGTTTCTTGCTTCCTTTAGCAGACGCTCAGGATCTTTACTCTGTATGTTGAGTTCCCGCTCTGATACCAATTGAAATCTTTGCAGCGTCTCTGAGATGCAGATTTGTGTACAAGCAGTTACTATAGCACACTCTTGTACAAACAGATCTTGTGAAGCAAAATAAAAACAATGACCAAGAATTTGATCACCCAGTTCGGCCAAGTGCCTACCTCTGGGAAAGATTGAACCTCAGTCTTTTAATCCACTATGCTCAAGGTCTGTTGTACAACACGGTTCGACACCACGCAACCTATGCTACTCAACCTTAGCTAGTACCTCGTTCACAATCAGAACAAGCTCTGACTTGTGTCTCAAACAACTACACTTGTATCAATTTAGAATAGCTACTAACCCGACTATCTCACCTTATTCTAATTAACACAGAGTCTCCGTAGGTTTGCTGTAGCAAACAGCTGATGCAGGTATTGTCAGAGTAGCTCCAAAGCCTTCCGCCGAGGAGTGACAATACTTCCACGAGCGCTGCACACTCTGAAATGCTCCCCCCACCTAATGACCTCCTGTCACTAGGGAAACCAGGTTTCCTACGAATTGACCGAGTTCCTCCTCCTGTCAATTTCTCCACGGCCTGCCTTGATCAACCAACAAGCAATCTCTGCTCTGAATTGGCTTCCCAGATAAAGCACTGATCAGACACTGCAAGTCTCGATCACACTCAGCTTCAATCACCTAAGCTCTGCGCTCACGCTCTGCTCTTGGTGATGATCGAAGCTCTGCTCGCACATAATCTCCCTCTATTGATACTCTGTGTATGCTCTTTGTGTTTTCACTCTCTGCTTCGATGATCTGAACCTCTGCCCAGCTTCGTTTTTAAATAGGAATAACCAGTTCCATCAACAACAACTTTAGGAAATTCCTCCAGCTAGCGATATCTCCTAATTTGTAAGAGATTAGATTTGATTTGAAAATCAAATCTTCCACAGCCAAATCTTCACCTTGGAAACGGAATCTTCACTGGGATATTCTTTGTGAATATTTATAAGCTCCTTGTTGAACTGACAACTGCTTTCTCTGAAGAGCCGAAGTTCTGCTGTAAAATAGTTGCTACAGCTGCCTGAGACCGCTCCCGCTATAGCAGCAGCTTGTTCACTGGGCTTATTCACGAGTGCTGGTTTTGTCAAAAGAATGCAATTCTGCACCACTATAATTCGTGTTAATTTTTTCATTGTTTTCGTCTATAATTTTTGGCCGATTTCGTTTTCTGATTTGTGGTGTTAGATCCATATCCTAACACTACTTCTAAATTAGCTTTTGAATGCTGGGAACAGGGGCAAGTCAGAGTTAAGATCAAGATGGAATCATGGCAAGTCTAAGTCAAGAGAAATACTCGACATGCCAAAGACAAACAAAAAATCAAGTGCTGGAAGTGTGACGAGTTCGGCCATTACCAGAGTGAGTGTAAGGCATCGTCATAGGGTAGGTTAGCGATGCTACTACAGAATATATTACAGATGCATTGATTCTGAGCATGAGCAGCCCTTTAGAGTCTTGGATGTTAGATTCTGGAGCTTTATTTCATTCATGCAGTAAAACTGGCATAGTGGAACACTACACCTCTAGAGATTTTGAAAAGGTATATCTTGCTAATGATGATCCCTTATAAATCGTGGGGAAGGGAGATGTTTGGATAAAAGTTCCAAATGGGTATGTGCTGCAGTTGCATGGAGTAAAGCACATCCACGGTCTGAAGAGAAACTTTCTTTTGGGTTGGGCAGTTGGATAACAAGGGTTGTGTTGTAACTTTTGGTAGCGGCACCTAGAAGATTACCAAAAGTGCTATGAAAATAGCTAGAGATAAGGAGGAAATGTTGTACATCATAAACTATGAGAAAGAAATGAAAGCTCGATGTTCGAAGGGTTTGCTACTAGGGCTCAAATCTAATGTCGTCGGTTCATATGAGAATTGCGTCTTCGGGAAATAAAAGAGAGTTATTTTTTTCAAAAGATGGAAGAACTTGTAAGAAACAGAAGTTGGAGTTGGATATTTCCAACTCAGGTGGGAGTATAGTGGTACCAAATGACCAGAAGTTTGTTAAGGAAGAACCACTTTCACCAAAAGATTCATTGCACAGGTCCACTAGAGAACACAAGTCACTTGATAGGGAGCATGTGAGCAAGAGAGGTATATTGCAGCTGATGAAGAATAAAAGAACTAAGAATTTTGCTGACATTTTGACTAATGTCGTGACTTTAGAGAAGTTATTGAATATCGTATCAGAGTTTATCAACAGATTTGGGAAAAAAAAGCTTTGAAACATCACAACTTGACCATGGCCTCATAAGGCTGAGATCCAACACAAGTCATACTCAAATGTCAAAAGTGTTGGAAAAATGTGTTAAGTTATATGAACAAAGTAGTAGCGCGGCCTCAGTTTTTGAACCAAAATTTTGAGGGTGTGATACACCTCAGATTGAATGAAATAATTATAAATAGATACCTTGTAGTAAGAGGTATATGATCTTCCATTCATAAGCCAAATTTGAGGTACGCCTCAACATAACTTGGAGGCGATGTTTGAAGGTGTAAGACATCGCTTGAGTTTTTTAGCTCAAGTGAGGCTACTCCTGGAGGACTTGTAACATCCAGGCACTGCCTGGCCTTATATGGGAGCATGTCTCACTTTCACGGCGATGCCTGATGCATATTAAGGGCTATAAACAAATGCTCTCATGTCGCCTGAATTCATGAGAGGTGACGCCCGAAGCGAGGCGTCACGTAGCTGTTAGAGTTTGCGTGCCTATAAATAGAAAAATATTTCTCTTTATTTGAAAACATTGAGAAAACATAGAAACAACAAAAACACTCTCCATCAATCCTCGTATGAAGTACTAAAGTCTACTTTACTTAAGCTTGAGTTTTTTGAGTCTCTATATCTTTTGAGTTCAAGTTTGTTGATAGTGAAAGATACAAGTAAGTTATTTGTAGTAAATTCTTTGGGGCAAGAAGCGTTACATTGAGTTTTTGTATCCTGGGAAGCGATTGACCAAGAATCGCAGCACCTGAGCAAGGCGAATAATGCTTTAAGGAGATCACTAAACAAGTCTGTACTCCTATTCTGGTTGTAAAACTTCGAAACAAGATCAACCAGCTCTCCAAATGATGACGAAACTCTCAAGCACACCTCCATAGATTTCAGAACAAAAACAAACATGAAAGAACTTGGAGCACACCAGATTTTTATACTGGTTCAACCAATGTGGCTTACGTCCAGCAATCACTGTCTCAAGGATGAAATAAAGTGCAAGATGTCATACAATCTTCTCTTAAAGCCCACAAAAATCAGCCCCAAAAGCCCTCTAGAACTTGTTCTAACCTCTTCTCTAGCTTTTCTCTCCTCTAGCTTTTCCCTCAGATTGTATCTAGCTTTTCAAAATCAGAATGTGTGTTTATGACTGACTTCTCATCTAGGCCTTTTATAGCAGAAGGCACTATAAAAGGTCCTCTCAAGATAGTAACAACTATAACTAATTGTAACTAATTTTGACTGACAAACTTGAAGCCTAAGTTATCTATGCAATTCAAATATTCAAATTGCATTGGGTCTTAAGTCATATTCTAAGCTTGATACGCACTAGCCTTGAACCTGAACTTGAGTCCCTTGGATCTTGAACTTTAGCCCCCAAACTTTAACACTCCATGGCCTGACTTCAATGTCAAAAACCAATCTGATATTTGATCTTCAATCATCATTGTACTTGATTGAATTATGCACCGAATTCAAAGACAACATTCAAAATCTCCACCTTGTCTTCCAATTCACCCTTGAGTAGCGATTCTTTAGGATAATTATTCAAGTTTCTCAAGCTTGATCGGTTCCAAGCATATGTTGAATTTCTTCACTAGAACTGTCTTGCTTAAATATCAGCTGGATTCTTATCAGTTGGTATCTTTACAACTTGAATCTCTTCTGAATTTGTAACCTCCGTCAAAAAGTGCATCTTCAGATCGATTTGCTTTGATCTCTCATGAAACATTTGATGCTTGGACAAGTGTATAGCTTCTTGACTATCACAAAACACCTCAAACACTGCCCTGTTTATAGCGTAACTCATCCATTACACCCTTCAACTAGATAGCTTCCTTTATAGCCTCAGTGATGGCTATATACTCAGCTTATGCCGTAGACAAGGCCACATGTTGTAAACTAGCCTTCCAACTCACAGCAATGCCAAAACCAGTTTGAGATTTCCTGCTGGCAATGCTTCCAGCATAGTCTGAATTAACATATCCTTTGATCATACTTGACTCCTCACTAGCTCCATGATAGAGCCTATTTATACACATTATTTAGATTCTAACCCTATGCTTGTTTGCATTATTTTATGTACAAGATTACTGGTTTCCAGTGTTTTTGTATTTCAGGGCAAAACAAGGGCCTAAGTCGGATATGCGCTAACAGGCAGCGTTTAGGACGCGAGGTTGAAGCAAGGATGGCCGCTGAAGTATATAATGCGCCACCCGCGCGACCAGCTGCGCGACGCAGAACGGTGCGCGAGATGTCAGCCCCACTCACTGTTAACCAGCCATGGTGCATCGTGCTTCCGCCAGACGGACATTTTGAACTAAGGAGCTCGCTCATTCATCACATGCCCAAGTTCCACGGGATGAACAACCAAAATCCAGTCAAGCATGTGCGAGAGTTCCTAGTCATTTGCGAGAACATGAAGACCGAAGGGGAAAGCGATGAGGCGCTGAAGATGAAAGCGTTCCCATTTTCACTGTGTGACACGGCCAGGCATTGGCTGATGAACTTACCAGCAGGATCAATTCACACATGGGAGCAGCTGCAAAAGAAGTTCCTGGACAAATTTTATCCCGCACCAAAGATCGCGCTACTCAGGAGGCAGCTGGCCGCACCTAGGCAGAGCGCAGGAGAGTAACTGTCAGAGTATTACGAGCGTTTCAGGGAGCTAGAGGCCAACTGCTACAATCATGGCCTGCCCCAGAATGTGCTGATAGAGAATTTCCTGAATGGACTGCTGCCCATGGAGCTGAGATTATTGAACGCATGCGCAGGAGGCGACATTTGCAACATGTACCCAGAAGACGCGTGGCAGCTGATAGAAGACTCTGCTGGGCAGGTAAGACATCAGCTAACACTTGAAAATAGTCGTGCTCGTTCTGTGCATCAGGTAGAAACAAGCGCTGAGATCAAAGAAATGAAGGCCATGCTGCAAAAGTTGATGAGTGCGCAAAGCGCACAACCAGTTGCGCGACAGGTATGCGAATTCTGCAATTCCACCGAGCACAAAACCGATGCATGTCCCACGCTGTTTGAGGAATCTGGAGATGTCAATGCTCTTGGAGGATGGGATAACAGAGGGCCACAGAGACAGAATCAGTCGCGTTTTGGACTAGCCGCAAATGGGTTCACATGGAAGAAGGAAAACAATTTCCAGAGGCAGTCCACGGATCAGCGCGCGCCACAGCAGACGCAACAAGCTGCGCCTTACAATCCACCGCATCGCCGCCCTGACGCACCAGCGCATAACAACCAGCAACCGAGGCGATCTTTGGAAGATATAGTGGGGCAGCTAGCAGACACAGTGCGCAAAAATGACGAGAAGTATGACAAGCGGTTCGAGTCCATTGAAAAGCAGCTATCACAGATTGCGACCACGGTGTATGAGCTAAAGAAGAGCGATGGCAACCTGCCTTCGCAAGTGATTCAGAACCCCAAAGGAGGAGTCAATGCAGTGACCCTGAGGACTGGGCGCACAATAGGAACAGAGCAGACCATGAAGGCGCCCGCACAACCAGCTGCGCAAGTCCCGGATCCAGCAGAGCAGGATGCGCAACCAGAGCCAGACGCGCAACCAGAAGTGCCAGCCACAAGCCAGCAGGGCGAAGCGCCAGGTATAACAAAATTAAAAGACAAGGGCACGAGTCGTACTAATATACCTGCACCTTTCCCTGTGCAGGCACCATCGGCTAGGAAGGAAGCGCTGGATAAGGAGCTATACGAGTTATTCAGTAAGGTGGAAATAAACATTCCCCTTATTGAAGCAGTTCGGCAGATCCCTAGGTACGCCAAGTTTTTAAAGGAGCTGTGCACAAACAAGCGAAGGAAGGGCGAGTGCGCACAGGTAATGCTAAATGCGCAGGCCTCAGCGATCGTGCAACATAAGGTACCACCTAAGTGCCGAGACCCAGGTACGTTCACCATCCCATGCACTTTAGTTAAAACCACAGTGAGCAATTGCATGATTGATTTAGGCGCATCCATAAATTTGCTACCCTATTCCCTATATGCGACATTGCGCCTTGGACCACTAAAGCCTGCAGGTCTCACCATTCAGCTAGCAGATCGGTCGTGCAAACAACCTGCGGGCATGATAGAGGATGTTCTTGTGCGAGTAGGAGAGCTGGTGTTCCCAGCAGATTTCTATGTGCTAGAAATGAAGGGTGAATCAAGCACCAGCAGTGCGCAGATCCTACTGGGCACACCTTTTCTGATGACCGCGCGCACAAAGATAGACGTGTGGAGGGGCACGCTTTCCATGGAGGTTGATGGCGAAGAAATCCATTTCAACATATTCAAGGGGATGCAGCATCCTCATGAAGATGCCACAGTGCACGCAATGGACAGCTTAGATGACTTGGTCGTAGATGCGCAATGCGCAAGCGCAGAAAACGGACCTGAGACACTGGCACAAGCAGAGTTGGAGGAGCAGGAGGACGAGCTTAGCAGTGTTGAGCCAGCACTCAGACAGGTACACAATATAGCTAAGGTCTGTATTGCTAATAAAATCTCGCCCTTTATTGAACAGGCACCCAAGGTCGAGCTGAAGCAACTCCCAGAGCACCTCAAGTACATATTCTTGGGAAACGAAGACACCTTGCCAGTGATTATAAAGAAAGGATTAGAAGAGGAGCAGGAGGCGCAATTACAGCAGGTGCTGCGCAGGAACCAGCGCGCTATAGGATGAACACTTGCTGATCTGCGTGGAGTGAGCCCAGACGTATGCATGCATAGAATTCTATTGGAAGATGGTGCCAAACCATCCAGGGAGGCTCAGCGCAGATTGAACCCGAATATGATGGAGGTAGTGCAGAAGGAGATTCTAAAGTTGCTTGACGCAGGAGTCATTTACCCGATCTCAGACAGCAAATGGGTCAGTCCAGTGCACGTTGTGCCAAAGGAAGGAGGAATCACTGTAGAAGAGAATGCGCAGGGCTAGCTAGTTCCCAAGCGCATTCAGACTGGATGGCGCATGTGCATCGACTACAGGAAGCTTAACGCAGTCACGCGCAAGGACCATTTCCCGCTACCCTTTATGGACCAGATGCTAGACCGATTAGCGGGGAAGCCCTACTTTTGCTTCTTGGACGGATATTCAGGGTACAATCAGATACCCATAGCTGCGGAGGATCAAGAGAAGACCACGTTCACCTGCCCGTTCGGTACGTTTGCATTTCGGCGCATGTCATTTCGGCTGTGTAACGCGCCAGGTACGTTCCAACGTCTAGTCATGAGCATTTTCTCTGATATGATTGGTATATGCATAGAAGTGTTCATGGATGATTTCACCGTATACAGAGGTACCTTTGATGCATGCTTAACACATCTTGATAAGGTCTTAGCGCGCTGCATTTCAAAGAACCTAGTACTCAATTATGAAAAATGTCATTTCATGGTATCACATGGTGTAGTACTAGGACATATTATCTCACAGAAGGGGATCAAGGTAGATAAAGCTAAAATTGATCTTATTTCTAATCTACCTTATGCCACTAACGTGCGCGATGTGAAATCATTCCTTGGGCATGCCGCGTTTTGCAGGCGCTTCATAAAGGATTTTTCAAAAATTTGTATACCCCTGTCTAACCTCTTCCAAAAGGATGTGTGTTTCGAGTTTACTGATGAGTGCAGGGCCGCGTTTGATAAGCTGAAGGAGGCGCTGACCAGTGCTCCAGTGATGCGCGCGCCAGACTGGAACCTGCCATTTGAACTAATGTGTGACGCAAGCGATTACGCAGTAGGTGCCGTCCTGGGGCAGCGAGTGGACAAGAAGCCGCACGCCATCTATTATGCATCGCGCACACTGGACGCTGCGCAGCGGAACTACACCACCACGGAGAAGGAGCTTCTTGCAATTGTGTTTGCGCTGGAGAAGTTCTGTGCATATGTTCTAGGCACTAGGGTCATCATATACACAAACCACGCAGCCATTCGATACCTAATGTCCAAGAAGGGAACTAAGCCGCGCCTGATGCACTGGGTGCTCCTACTTCAGGAATTTGACTTAGAAATCAAAGATAAGAAGGGCACGGAGAATACAGTTGCTGACCACCTGAGCAGGATCGTGAAGGAGGAGGAGCCAGGGCAGATCACGGAGACATTTCCTGACGAGCATCTGATGGCGCTGACAGGTAAGGTACCATGGTATGCGCACATTGCGAATTACCTGGTCACAGGTACATTTCCTCCGCATTTCAATAAAACCCAGTGCATGAGATTGAAACATGAGTCCAAGCATTACATTTGGGATGATCCATATATGCTCAGAATAGGGCCTGATCAGATTCTAAGGCGCTGCGTGCCTGACCATGAAATTAACTCAGTTTTGATGTTTTGTCATGCGCACGCATGTGGAGGACACTTCGGTCCAAAGCGCACCAGTAGAAAGATCCTGGACTGTGGATTTTATTGGCCGCGCGTGTTCAGTGACTCATATAACTACTGCAGGAACTGTGACAGGTGCCAGCGCATAGGAGGCATATCAGCGCGCAACGAGATGCCGCAGACGCCGATTCTAGTGGATGAGGTGTTTGATATATGGGGAATTGACTTCATGGGGCCATTTCCCCCATCTGCCGGCTATGAATATATATTGGTCGCGGTGTACTATGTCTCCAAATGGGTCGAGGTTAAGGCCACAAGAAAGGATGATGGTAAGACAGTCGCTGATTTTTTGAGAACTAACATCTTTTGTAGGTACGGGGTACCTAAGGCGATCATTAGCGACCAGGGGACGCACTTTTGCAACAGAATTGTGGCGCAAGTCTTCAAGCATTATGGAGTGCGCCACAAGACGTCCATTGGTTATCATCCCCAGACAAATGGACAGGCCGAGGTTTCCAACAGAGAGATCAAGCGCATCCTGGAAAAGACTGTGAGACCATCGCGCAAGGATAGGAGCCAGCGCCTTGACGACGCGCTGTGGGCATACCGCACTGCGCATAAGACGCCCATTGAGACTTCACCGTTCCGGTTGGTTTATGGAAAAGCATGCCACCTGCCAGTGGAGTTAGAGCACAAAGCATATTGGGCATTACGCATTTGCAACCTGAACCTAGACGAGGCCGGAAAGGAGCGCGCATTTGAATTAAGCGAATTAGAAGAGCTGCGCCTGGATGCCTATGAGGGCCTACGCGATTACAAGGCGCGCACAAAGGCATTTCATGACAAGCATATCCTCAGACGCACTTTTAAGCCAGGAGACCAGGTATTATTATTCTCATCACGCCTGAAGCTCATGCCTGGAAAGCTGCGCAGCAAACGGATAGGACCGTACACAGTCACCAAGGTTTTCCCCTACGGAACAATCGAGTTAGAAAACGAGCACCGGCATCGTTTTCAGGTCAATGGGCAGAGAGTCAAACGGTATCTAGGAGAACCTTGGGATGAAACAGCGTGCGAAATTGAATTGGTAGAACCTGAGATAGCCGATGCGCAGGTTGCTACGCCAGAGTCACCACCAGACGCGCCAGAGGGAGAACAGGGGACTATTGCTCATATTTCTTCTTCCTTTTTACCTACCCTCGTTACTTATAATTTGTCACATACTATTAACCATGCTGACCACCCGCCCGACCCTTTGCGCAGGACCAAGAAGAACACAACACATGCACAAGCGCAGGGTCACTCAGGAGCAGGTGTGGGGGAGGCCGCTAGTATACTTTCACCCAAGTAACGAGGTACAGTCGAGCCAACGACATTAAACAAAGGCACTTGTCGGGAGGTAACCCGACTCGTTTTACTTTTACATGTTTTTCTTTTAGCGTTTCTAGTATCTTTTAGCCAGTTAGGACTTGTAGTTTTTTAGTCGAGCAGCAGTGCGCAGGACAGCTGCGCCAGTCAGGGGGTATATAAGGGCAGTACTTAGAAAATTTCAGCACTTTTTCACTCGACCGTTGCAAAAGAAACTCCCGCCCTCACACCTCCGCTCACCGTCCGGCGCTCAACCCAGCTTCCGTTTAGAGAGATTTGAGGAGCACTCCGTCGACCACCTTCGAGGTAACCTCTCCCCCCTATTTGAGCCGATTGCATTAGGGTTTGTGCGAGAAGAGGGGTAAGCTAGGTCTGAAATCGCACCAAGCTAGCGTGCATCGATTGGAGGTTTGGTTAGTGGGTTTTGTAGGCGGGGAGTAGGCGCCCAGTTGGTGAAAGTTTCAGGGCATTTGGAGGAGTTTTGATTTTCTGAGCTTTAGAGGGTGTTGACCGGAGTTGACCACCGAGACCCAGCGCACGATGCAGCCTGCCGAGGACCAAGCGACCCCAGCTCACTTTGCCAGCATGTACACGGCCTTCCTGAGGCTTGAGATGTACGGGACTCCGTACATCAGCAGGGAGTTCCTGCGGGAGGTCGGTATGGAGGACCTCATCTTGGAGAGGCTCGCGCTGGCGGGCTGGGAGGCGCTGTTGGAGATCAACAGCGCAGCGGACAAGGAGGACACCTGCGAGTTCCTGGCGTCATTAGAACCAAGTGATATGGAGATAAGGTACCGGCACCGAGGGGTGTGGTACATTGCCTCGGCTAAGAGGCTGAAGCGCACACTGTGGTGCGCCAAGGTGCGAGAAGCTGACATGGACGCGCACACGAATCAAGAGGCGTGGCGCGAGATGGCGACCAGGCCAGTTTTTGCCGCGGGGCGCAGCAGGGGACGAGAGCTGCGTGACCCGTGGATGTTCTACTTGTGGTGCTTGGTCGCCTATGCGATTATTGGGCGTTTTAATGGTGCGCCGAAGATCAGCTTGCTGGATATGGAGATTTTGAAGGGCTTTTATTATGGGAAGAGGGTGCTTTTTGTCCTGAACATGGTGATCCACTGGAGCCGAGTCAGCACCAAGGGGCCGCTGACTTGCGGAGGGATAATTACGCACCTGCTGCGTGCGTTGCATGGAGAGCCTGAGGTGCCCGAGCACACAATGGTGCCGGCTGTCCCTCTGGACCGCGCCCACATGCTGCAGATTAGGGCGGTAGCCGTGAGGGAGGATGGCACATTGGAGTGGTGCTACCGCCTGCAGCCGGCCAGAGTGCCGCGGCCAAGAGCAGAGAGCAGTGCGCAAGCAGTAGAGGCCGTGCAGGAGATGGAGGAGGACGAAGCCCCAGAGCCAGTTGTGCCTCCAGTCAGGCGCGCGAGGACCCGCGCGCAGACTGGAGCGCACCGGAGGGCCCGTGCACCACAGGGGGAGCCAGTTACCATTTCCATCGAGGATCCAGCCCCAGCACCAGAGTCAGCACCAGAGCCAACCCCAGCAGCCACAGACACAGAGCCCACCCCCGAACCAGAGTAAGAACGAGCACCTGCACCTTCCCCTGCCCAGCCGTCCATTCCGAGGTCCCCTGACGCCGAACCCATCATTAGCACCAGCTCAGACTCGCTTTGGGACCCCATCTCAGAGGACGACTTCGTGGCGCAGCCTGCCGCCCTTTCTGTTGTACCGCCTTCCTCTAGCACCGAATATGTGACGGATTCTTCCGAGGAGGAGGCGCATGGTTCAGCGGCTGCGTCCAGCTCAGAGGACATCTAGAGCTGCAGGGGGGGCGCATTATTTCTTTCGGGTGGTGTCTATTCTCTTTATATGCTGAACATTATTCGATATTATGTTGCTCTATTTGTGCTGAACTTTTGTGCTAAATAGTTTGTGTCCCTTTGCTATATTGCACTGCTTTGACTATATGTTTTTTAGTTTTTTATGTTCTTTGTTTTGATTGCCTGCATGTGCACGTTCTCCGTGCGCTTGAGCTTGAGTCGTGGGGACACGTCTCTGTTTAAGTGTGGGGGGGAGCGTCACCTTTACATTTCACGTATTTTTGAGCATTATAGTGTAGGTTAGTTTAGTTGAAGAAAACAGTAGCAGTAGTGCGCTTGTGTGCAGGATGCGCATACTGTTCAGCTTGTTTGCGCTATCCATATTGCGTGCGCTACTATCAACTATTTTTAGTATATTTTTTTTCGTTTTTTCTGCTCCTGTTAGTTGGGATATACAGGGGATGTGGAGTTGACAGAAATGCTCTAGAGAGGCGGTTAGTCGTTCGCGCTTCGGAGGTGAGGTATATGGTCAAGAGCGCTAGTGGAGGCCTGTGCTTCGCGACCTTCAGGACAAGAGAGTGCGCTCAGTCACGCAGATGCCGAAGGCGAATACCCAAAGCGTGGCTAGGTGGGAAAACAGACCACCTTCCCTCTGGAAGTCGAGCTCAGGAAGGCGGGCGCGGGAGTAAACGCGTGCGCCGACCTGCGTAGATAGACCACGGAGGGAGAGCGGGTCGGTGTTCCATAGCTGTTATCCGGAGGCCGAGACTGGAACCGTTCTGGGAAACATAGGAACCATAGACAAAGCTGTACAAAAGGAAAAAAATACCAGCAGATGATATGCGCTACAAAAGAATCAGCATGCGCACAAATAAGCACCAGCGTGCGCAAAGTCCACAAAGAAAATCATCAAAAGGCTTGAGTTCCCAGGAAGTGCGCGGGAGAATCACGCACCGGAAGAAGCTTGCGCTGTTAACCATATACCCATCCTCGGAGTGAGAGCTGACAACCCGGAGCCTATGAAGAGCTATCTCCCAACCATCCGAAATGATCTTCATCCTAGCTGAGAGGTAATGAATTGCGAAATCATTATATTAGAATTGCTGAAAGCAGATGCGCGCAGATGGTAGAGCAGCACAAGGTGATCAGTAGTGCAGATCGCGCCAGAGTGCAAGACTGTGTGCTAGACTCCAGAGAGGTAATAGTATCCGTGCTTGAGTGCTTGTTCGAGGACGAACAAGGGGCAAGTGTGGGGGGTTTGATAGACCCTATTTATACACATTATTTAGATCCTAACCCTATGCTTGTTTGCATTATTTTATGTACAAGATTACTGGTTTCCAGTGTTTTTGTATTTCAGGGCAAAACAAGGGCCTAAGTCGGATACGCGCTAACAGGCAGCGTCTGGGACGCGCATCACTCAAGCCTGCGGAGCTAGCGGCGCAAACAGAAGAATTGGCAAAGTCGACCACGGTGCGCTAACCGATTGCGCTAACCAAGATGTCGTGCGCCATGCGTAGATGGTGGTGTTTCCAAATCCTGACACCACCAGATTTGGAAGTTGCCAAGGATGAGCCTTTGAGCAGTATATAAAGAGAGGAAGGACTAGGGTTTGGAGAGACGAAATCATCATATCATAATACAGAGAGAGAGCGACAGGATCAAAAACACACGAGCTTGCTGAGAGGACCTGCGCTAGCCGACTGCGCCAGCCGAGACTGCAACCTGCACGCACTGTTTGCTATTGTTTTCTTGGATACTTTAGATATTATTTACTGTTTCTATGATGTTTACTACAAGCATGTCTAGCTAAACGCTTAGTATCGGTTAGAATCTATGAGTATTTCCTTTCAGACTTGCGCTTAATGCATAGCTTGTTTGCTTATATTAATTCTGTGCACATTGTTGACAGCTAGTTGCATGAGTAGGGGAAGCTTTGAACCGCAATCTTACTCTTGTTACTTGTTGTTGTCTGTTAAACTAGTTGAATAGCCTGACGATGCCGACTAGGAGTAACGCGCTAGGGTAATCAGTTGCTACTGTGACAGGATTCGCAGCTGCTTAGACTAGTCTTAAGAATTAATAGCTCATGAACTTTGATCGGAACATGCGCACATGTTAGGAAGCCTTGATCGGACACTAACTGATGATGTAAGTATGGCAGTGTTTGACAAAACCAGCACAAGTGAACCAGGAGTTGCTGCAGCTCAAGTTATCAAGCAGGCCAGCAGAAGTTAACTAGCAGCAGCTGCAGCAGGGGATGCTACAGCAGGAGCTTGTGCAACTGGCTGTATCAACCGTCCAAAAAGCAGCAGCAACCTGGGCTTGTCCAGAAGGGCTGGAAACTCTATGGAGAGCATCTGAAGAATTTCTAAAATACTGTGGAGTATATTCCAGGGAGGTTTCCTAGCCAGAGAAGGAGATGTGCATTGAAGATAAAGATCAAACCTAATCTCCTAGTTTTTAGGAGATAATTGTTCGGTTGAGACATTGTTTAATCTTGGACATTGCTTAAAGCTGGCGGTGCTATTTAAGCTGAGGTGTCGAGAGTAGAACAGATTGATCGAAGCTGAGGTATACACGAGTGCATACACAGATTTTAGAGAGAACATTCTTGGTGTGCGACGGACGAATTCTTCGATCATCACCCGAGAGCAGAGCGTGAGCGCAGAGCTGTGGTGATTGTAGCAGAAGGGAATCAGGACTTGCAGAGTCTGATTCAGACTTGATCTAGAAGCCAATTCAGAGCTGCGGAGCTTGTTGGTTGATCAAGCGCAGCCGTGGAAGGACTGACGAGTAGTTGGCTCGGTCGAGTGTCGTGCGGCAGTACTTGCTAGTGGCAGGTAGTCACTGAGTGTGGGGGAGTATTCCAGAGTGTGCAGCGCTCGTGGAATCGTTCGATCGGCTGGGCAGAAGGCTTTGGAGCGACGCGGACAAATTGTGCTTCAGCTGTGTGTTACAGCAGTTGCTACAGCAACCCTGCTGAGTAGGTGTAATTTAGAATAGGCTGAGTTCTTTGAGAATATTGTAGCTATTCTAGATTGACATATTTTAGAGGGTGTGCAGACACAAATCAGAGCTTGTTCTGATTGTGTCGAGTGATCCACACTAGGTTGATTATCATAGGTTGCGTGAGTTGTAACCGTGTGTACTTGGAGACCTTTGGTTTGAGTGGATTGAGGACTGGAGAATAGTCCTCCCCAGACATAGGCAGTTGGCCGAACTGGGTGAACAAACTTTGTCTTGTTCATTGTTTGCTGAGACAATTTCTGAGTGAACAAGAGTGTGCTGCAGCAACTGCTTGTTCACGAATCTGTCGAACTGAGACACTGTGAAATTTCAATTGGTATCAGAGCGGGAGCTCAAGACACAGAGTAAAATATCCTACAGTGTCTCTGAAGAAGCCAAGACAATGAAGGAAGGACAGAGCACAAGCAGACCTCCATTGTTGGAAGAGAGCAACTATGGATATTGGAAAGCTAGAATGAAAGCCTTTCTCAAGGCTATTGATGAGAAGACATGGAGAGCTGTCGTAATCCAGTGGTCTCCCCCAATCACCATGGATGAACATGGAGTCACAAGGTTAAAGCCTGAAGAACAATGGACTGCTGAAGAGGGTGCTGCAGTAACTGGAAATTCAAAGGCCCTAAATGCAATTTTTGCTGCAGTTGATGCCAACAACTTCAGGCTGATTTCAAATTGTGACATGGCCAAACAAGCGTGGGAAATTCTGCAAACTGCACATGAAGGAACTGATAGAGTGAAGCTGTCAAGACTCCAGATCATTGCCTCACAGTTTGAGAATCTGAGAATGCTGGAAGAGGAGACTGTCACTGAGTTTAATGCTAAACTCTGTGATCTTGCAAATGAAGCCCATGCCCTTGGTGAACCTATCCCTGAAGAGAAGCTGATCAGGAAGGTTCTCAGATCGCTGCCCACAAAGTTTGACATGAAAGTGACGGCCATTAAAGAAGCTCAAAATGTCAGATTCATGAGGTTGGAAGAATTGATGGGGTCTCTCAAACAATTTGAGATGAAACTGGTTAAAGAGGACACCACTCCCAAGGACAAGAATGTTGGACTGAAAGCTGAAACAGAAGCCAAGAAGACAATTCCAGATGATCAGCTGAGTATGCTTGTCAAGAATCTTGGAAAACTCCTGAAGAACATGGACTCAAGAAATGGGAAAAGCTCCTCCTCACGAAAACAATTCAGAAGATGCGGTGAAAATAAAAGGAAAGGGAAGGAACCAGCTCAGGATGAAGATGAGAAGAAAGAAATGAAAAAGGGAGTTCAATGCTGGAACTGTGAAGGATATGGACACATTGAGGCTGACTTTCCAAGCAAACCCCTCAAAAACTCAGAGAAAAAGAATAGTAAGTCCATGACAGCAAAATGGAGTGACACTGATGAAAGTGATGAAGAAAACTGTGTTGTGCTGACCAGTGTATCAGATTTCAACCTCAAAGAGCTTAAGAAGGAAGAATTTCACTATGGGATTGAAGTATCTGAAAGTGAAGATGAAGAGGACCCATCTGACAACCTTGTTGACTATCTGAGGAAGATACTCGAGCAGTGTGAGGCAGTTCTTCAGACCAATCAAGCATTGACTGACAGAGTCAATCTCTTGGAAGAAGATCGAAAGAATAGTCTCTTCTCATCCAATAATCAAGTCACCATTCTGAAAAGGGAAGACTCTGGAAGACAGATCTCTGTTGGATCCTCTCCAGCAACAGCCAAGACAGCTGATCCGCAGAATAATGTCTTGGATGAAATACTGTCTTACCAAAGACTTGGAAAAGGGAGAACAGGGCTTGGATATACTGGTGAAGAAAGCTCTAGAGGGACAGTTTTCATTAAGGCCTCAAATGCTGAGATAGATGAAAAGAATAATTCAGATGACTCTTCAAAACCTGTAGAGAAAGATGGAACTAGGCATGTGAACAAGAGGATGCTGCAGCACCGGGCACATCATTTTTCTCTAACAAAGTTAAAGACTCAGAATAAAAGGGGCTCTTGTACTAGTGTTGTGAATCAGAAGATTTCCTCCAATCTGAAGCAGCTGCACAAAACCTCCTCAGTTGAAAAAGGGGGAGCAAAATCCAGAACCAACACATGCTGCATAAAGGCTGCGTATCATGTAGCTTCAAGAAAAGTTTCTTGCTGGAAAGAATCGCAGAGGATGATTGCTAAGACTGCTGCACAAGGGCACTGGATCGCTAAAAACAAGGGAAAACCACAGACTTTACAGGTATGGAAACCCAAACATGACAAACGAAGAGATAGAAGGCTGAAAGGTCAGAAAAGGAAAAACTATGGCGTATCTCAGGTGTGGGTAAAGAAATCTCCATCAGAACCTCTTAAGGATCCTCCGAGCAAAGCTGTTGTCTGAACTAAGCAGGTGAACTAGCTCGCATGTGCTATAGCAACCTGGCCAAGAATAAGCTTGTTCACATGTTTTTGGTTGCTAATGATGGGAGGAGGCACATGTGAGGCACGTGATCTAACCACTTCAAAATGGAAAAGAAAATAACGGGTAAATCATTTTCTAGGGCAAAGACAAGGTGCAAGGCGCTTCCCAAAAATCGCTGCCGATCATCCTCTGAACGCTCCTTAAACCCTCAGCAATCTAGCTACAATGGTGAAGACCCGCGGGTTGAAGAAGAATCTGGCAGCTGACCGACAAAACAGGTCTGAAAGAAGGACCAAGTCTCGCAATGAAGCCCCTGCTCAGCGACTGGATGTGGTTGTGTGGGAACCAGTTCCTATTCCCGTGTCACACAGCGATCCCATCTCACAAGAAGGAGCTTCACAGAAAAGGAGGCGCTTGGTACGTGATGGAGAACCTGTGTCCAGTTCAGCTGTGCTATCTGAAGAAGCTGTGGCTGAGGAAGACTCTGGAGAAGAACAAGCTCCAGAAGATGCTATAGCAGGTTCTGCAGAAGAAAGTTGCAGAACTCTTGTTATGTCCCCTGGCATTGTGGGTGAAGGGGAGGAAACAGGAGCCGAGTCTCCTGAACAAGAACCTGCTGCAGCACATCCTCCTCCACCTTCAGACAAAGGAAAAGCTCCTATCCTAATCCCAGTCTCCAGCAGTGAAGAAGAAGTATCAAGTGAAGAAAATGTTGGTGCTTCTGGTGAACCGTCTGTGAGAGGACATTCAGTGGCAGACTTATCTGCTCTCACAGTTGAAGGTATTTGGTTCAGAAACAGGAGTGCATCTCAATCCTGGAGTGCTGTTGAGAGGAAGCACATTGTGGCCAAAAAGAGACTGGTTCAGGACAAGTACAAATCAGCAGCTATGATCCAACTTCTCACAGAGGTAAACCTTCTCAAGTCCCTAACCTTTCCATTCAGATTTAACATAGCTCTGGTTAGGGAATTTATTATGAATATGGAAGAGAAATTTGGAGAAGAAGGAGCGGATGAGTTTGGGAAAAGTTGGGTAAGGGGTAAGACTGTGATTATTACCCCTGAAAAAATTGATGAATTTCTTGGGATTCATGAGAATGCCAGAGCTCCCACTATTGTTCAGCCAGAGATATTGGCTAAAGTTCTGACAGGGGGAGTGTGCCTGTCTTGGGGCGGTCCAAACCTCAGTGCTGCTGAGCTAACCTCCAAGAATGCCCTGCTGTATCATCTGGGCATCAGAAACTGGATCCCTAGCTCTCACAGTGGGAAGGTTAGCAGAGACTTTGCTAACCTTCTCTACTCTATTGGGAAGAAGAGAAGAATCAGCCTGGGCAGTGTTATGTTTCCCCAGTTGGCTACTCATGCCGGGAGTGCCTCCTCCAGCAAGCCCATAGTGTTACCCTCTCTCATCTATGGGATAATGGTCTCTCAGCATCCGGAACTTGGTGAGATCTCTGAAGGCTTATCTGAGGAGCTGCAGGTCTTCACAGTAGACCACAAGTTATTCAAAGGAAAGCATGCAGTGGATATTTCATATGAGGATCCTCTTCTGGTTGGTTCTTCAGCATCAGCCCCTCTGGAGGAATCTCTTCCCCCTACTGCAACAATCCAGTCAGCTCTTCGTGCCAGAATTGTGAGCCATCTCAGGTCTGAGCTACTCATTCTTGAAGCTGAAGCCAAACGAAGGGATGCCAGGCGTGGCCAGATTAGGAGTCTTCTCAGAGACTTGGAGTTCCCCGAGGATGAGGAGCAGGCCCCTTGAGTATCTGTGACAAAAAGGGGGAGAGAAGATTTATATTGATGAACTGGTGTTTTTTTTCCCTTTGACCCTGCGTGGTCATGCCATGGCTGTGTGTAGCCACCCTCTGAATATTTTTTCTCTCTTGTTGAATTTTTATTTAGAACCTTTCTGGTTCACGCTAGGTTGCTCCAGTGTTCTAAGGTTTTGTCAAAATGCCAAGGGAGAGATTGATGATGTAAGTATGGCAGTGTTTGACAAAACCAGCACAAGTGAACAAGGAGTTGCTGCAGCTCAAGTTATCAAGCAGGCCAGCAGAAGTGAACTAGCAGCAGCTGCAGCAGGGGATGCTACAGCAGGAGCTTGTGCAACTGGCTGTATCAACCGTCCAAAAAGCAGCAGCAACCTGGGCTTGTCCAGAAGGGCTGGAAACTCTATGGAGAGCATCTGAAGAATTTCTAAAATACTGTGGAGTATATTCCAGGGAGGTTTCCTAGCCAGAGAAGGAGATGTGCATTGAAGATAAAGATCAAACCTAATCTCCTAGTTTTTAGGAGATAATTGTTCGAGTTGAGACATTGTTTAATCTTGGACACTGCTTAAAGCTGGCGGTGCTATTTAAGCTGAGGTGTCGAGAGTAGAACAGATTGATCGAAGCTGAGGTATACACGAGTGCATACACAGATTTTAGAGAGAACATTCTTGGTGTGCGACGGACGAATTCTTCGATCATCACCCGAGAGCAGAGTGTGAGCGCAGAGCTGTGGTGATTGTAGCAGAAGGGAATCAGGACTTGCAGAGTCTGATTCGGACTTGATCTAGAAGCCAATTCAGAGCTGCGGAGCTTGTTGGTTGATCAAGGGCAGCCGTGGAAGAACTGACGAGTATTTGGCTCGGTCGAGTGTCGTGCGGCAGTACTCGCTAGTGGCAGGTGGTCACTGAGTGAGGGGAGTATTCCAGAGTGTGCAGCGCTCGTGGAATCGTTCGATCGGCTGGGCAGAAGGCTTTGGAGCGACGCGGACAAATTGTGCTTCAGCTGTGTGTTACAGCAGTTGCTACAGCAACCCTGCTGAGTAGGTGTAATTTAGAATAGACTGAGTTCTTTGAGAAGATTGTAGCTATTCTAGATTGACATATTTTAGAGGGTGTGCAGACATAAATCAGAGCTTGTTCTGATTGTGTCGAGTGATCCACACAAGGTTGAGTATCATAGGTTGCGTGAGTTGTAACCGTGTGTACTTGGAGACCTTTGGTTTGAGTGGATTGAGGACTGGAGAATAGTCCACCCCAGACGTAGGCAGTTGGCCGAACTGGGTGAACAAACTTTGTCTTGTTCATTGTTTGCTGAGACAATTTCCGAGTGAACAAGAGTGTGCTGCAGCAACTGCTTGTTCACGAATCTGTCGAACTGAGACACTGTGAAATTTCACTAACATTAGCAAACCAAACTGTAGACGTTTAGAGTCGATGATAAGGAATACACTCATAAAGGATTGTCTGCGCCGATACTTCTCATAGTCATAGTACTTAATCTCTACTGCCTGCGCACGTCTAGTGCAATTCCTGCGTTTACTACTGTTTACTCGCGCATTGCGCAACCCCAATCACTCACACCCCCAGTTTTCGTAAGTGCAGGATACTAGTTAAAGCTAATCTACTGCTTCCTTGTGGATTCGACCCCAACTTAACCGCTGTACTAAGTGGAAGAGGAAGGAATTAATTTGACGCGCACAACGACCCGCGATCACTCCACAATAAACCAAGCCCTTTCCAACTGATCCCTTCACATAACTTAACACCCATTGCACTACTAGCCAATGCTCCTTTACTGGATTAGCCATAAACCTACTAACCAGACTCACGGCATGAACTAAGTCAGGTCTAGTGCGTACCACAGCATACATTAAACACCCAACCACACTTGAATACGTAACTGACTTCATATACTCCACCTCCTCTTGATTTTATTGACTTTGTTGAGCACTCAATGTGAAATGAGGTGCCAAGGGAGTCTGACTTGATAATCTTTGCTAGGTAATCACTGACTCAGTCACAAAGTCTTCTTTCTTCTGTCCCTCTTGATCTCCATTCCAAGAATCTTCTGAGCATGACCAAGGTCCTTCATTTTAAACATTGTATTGAGCTGATCCTTCAAGTGATCATTTGCCTTTATATCTGAACAAGCAATCAACATATCATCTGTTGAGGATATGACATCCTTGACAAAAGTGCTCAAGAGACTACTGAAGCACTCCTTGAAGATTGGTAGCTGGAGCACAATCTGAAGACTGACAAAACAACAACAACAAAGAGCCAGAGTCCGCTACAGCAATCCCTGAAGATCTGAAGCTGAGACACTAGTTGAAGTATGGGCAAGAGACAGGTATGAAGAGACAGAGTCTGCTTTAGCACTCCATGATGATCCACAACTAGAGCAGAATCCTAGCATTGCAAGGTGAGGCTCTGGCTGGCTTCAGGGAAGCTCAGAGAGGTATGTAGACATCATCAAGAGCTCATCAATTGCCAGCACGTGGTCTATGAAGATAAAGATCCAAGAGTCCAAATTTGGCAACAGAATCTTTAACAAACTTACTAGAATATAGGAGAAGATTCTGATAATGATCCCTGGCGTTTTTGGTGTGCTGGAGAGCTTGAAAAAGAAGGCGAGGACACAGCACAGAACACACACACGATCAGAGAGAGCACACAGAGAGTACACAGAGATCAACCTACGGTAATAGGGTTTTATACACTGATTTAAAGACGTGTGTGGTGCTGAGGTAATCAAAACTCGTGGAGTTTGATTCAGGATTGATCCGGTTTCAACTAAAGCGCTGTTCAATGAAGGGACAACTAGAGCTCTGTGATAAGCGGCGGACAGGTAGTGTCGCAGGTTGAGGAGCATTGATCTAGGCTACCCAATAGTGACGGAGCGAGTCATTGATTGAGGGAGAGCAGAGGCTGAGTTTGAAGAACTCAAAGTGTCCAACTACTTGGCGGGAGAGCCTGAAGTGTTGTTGTGAAGGTATGTGGCATCATTGACAAACTCCTACAAAGTGAACTAGAGCTTGCTACAGCAAGTATGGAAAGAAAACAGCTGATGAAGAGCATTCCAGAGTGAGCAAACTCAGTAAGTGGCGCTCCAGATGAAGACATTAAGTAGCGCTCCAGATGAAGACATTAAGTGGCTAATGTCTTCACGAGTAGCGCGACTTAATGTTGCCTTGGGGCGCTCGAAAATCTGAAAGAGATCATGAAGACATCAGCTTGTGCAATCTGGGCAGAGTGACTATCTCAGTACTCAAGTGGAGTAAGCAAGTGCAATAGCAACCTCTGGAGCAGAAGTTCAGCAGCAGAAGTATTGCACACCTTCAGACAGCTTGTGCTACAGCAGATGCTGCAGCACAAATGCTGTAGCAGAAATTTAGCTTTCTCGAAGATTGCATTCAAACAACAAATCAGTGGACCGAAGGGCTTCCGGAAAGAGCTGAATATTCAGGAGAATATTTCTGGAGTGTCTCTCAAGAACAAGGGCAGATTTGTTGAAGTGAAGATATGATCTTGTAGAGATCTTGGAGGATCTTCCTTAGAATTGATGGGATTGTTTCCTAATGCATTTAGGAAATTCCAGCAGCAGCAAACAGCTACAGCAAAGGTGAACAAGGAGTTGTTGCAGCTCAAACAATCAAGCTGGCAGCAGAAGTAAACCAGCAGCAGATGCAGCAGGGGATGCTGCAGCAGGTGCTGGTTCAAGTGCTGGTTCAACTGTCCGAGTAGCAGTTTTGTGCTGGGTGCGTTTTGAAGGTATGGCAGCTTTGTGAAAGTGCTTAGAAGAATTTCTAAAATACCGTTGAGCATATTCCAGCAAGGTTTGCTAGTCAGAGAAGGAGATTTGCATTGAAGTTATTTATCAAATCTAATCTCCTAGATTTTAGGAGATAATTGATCTTGTGGGTCAATTGCCTAAACCTGGAAATTGCTTAAAGTGGTGTGGGTATTTAAGCAGAAGGTTCGAGGGCTGAAGAGGGCGATCGAAGCTGAGGGATACACGAGGGTAGACACAGATTTCAGAGAGAGGATTTTCTGGGTGCTACGGACGTTGTTCTTCGATCAAACACACACGGGCAGAGCGTTGAGCGCAGAGCTGTGGTGTGCATTGCAGAAGAGAATCAGGTCTTGCAAAGACTGTTTCGTGCATTGATCTGGAAGCCAATTAAGAGCTGTGGAGCTTGTTGGTTGATCAAAGGTAGCCGCGGGAGAACTGACGAGTGGAAGGCTCGATCGAGGTTCGTGCGGAAGAACTCACTAGTGATAGGTGGTCACTGAGTGAGGGGGAGTTACTCAGAGTGTGCAGCGCTCTTGGAGTGGTTCGATCGGCTCGGCAGAAGGCCTTGGAGCGACGCGGACAGTGTGCTTCAGCTGTGTGTTATAGCTGTTGCTGCAGCAACCCTGCTGAGTAGTGTAGGATAGAATAGGCTGAGTTCTTTGAGAGGATTGTAGCTATTCTAGACTGACATATTGTAGAGGGTGTGCTGACACAAATCAGAGCTTGTTCTGATTGTGTTGAGTAGTCCACACGGGGTTAAAGTAGCATAGGTTGCGTGCCTTGTAACCGAGTGTGCTTTGAACCTTTGGTTGAGTGGATTGAGGACTGGAGAATAGTCCTCCCCAGACGTAGGCAGATTGGCCGAACTGGGTGAACAAATCTGTGTCCTATTCATTGTCTGTTGTGCCTGCATTTAAGTGAACAAGAGTGTGCTGCAGCAACTGCTAGTTCACAAATCTGCATAAGTAGAGACACTTGAAATTTCAGTTGTCGATTGAAGATACAACAACTCTGGTGAAGAGTGTCCTGAAGCATTCCGTGAGCTATATATTGTAATAGAATAGGCTAGAGTCAGAGCTGTAGCTATTTATGACCGAGAGTGTATTGACTGGACGAAGAAAATCTGTGAGTTGAGATTACTAGCTAGTCTAGGAGATTAGACGGAGCATTAGATTTCGAAGAGGTGAGAAGTAGAGGTGTGAGTCCTTGAACTACCAACTGAGATAGTGGAATCTTGAGGATCGGAGCATCCTCCTTAAACGGAGGCAAGTTGCCGAACTGGGTGAACAAACCCACTGTGTCTTTCTTATTCTTCAGTAGAGTAATTCGGCAGAAAGATATAGAAAGTGCTTAAGCAGAAGTTATAACTCTGCACCAGCAACACACCAGAATTTAATTGGTATCAGAGCCGTTCGCTCAACATACAAAGTGTGATGCGGCAAAGCAATGTTGAATTCTATGGACAACAGACAGAATTCATACCAGCCACTGGAAGGGAATAACTGTAGCAACAGAGTGACCATGAAGTATTTGGCTCAACAATATAGATAAATGATCGTCAAGTGTTTGAAAGTAGTGAAGGTGAATGAGAAGTTGAGGTGTCTGAGCTAAATGATGAGAAAAAGATACTCTTGAGTTATCTCAAGTATGAAAGAACAGGTTGATGAACAAGACAAAATGGTTCTGAAAGAAAAATCTTGAAGAAAAAGTAAGAAGATGCTTCAGCAAACTGTACAGCACTTACCCAGAATTCGATAGGACAAATGATGCTGTTATCATTGCGATCAATCTGGTCATATTCGAAGGTACTGTCCCGCACTCAACAAGAACTGGAAATCAGGAATGGATCATCTCAATCATGTGTGTTTCAACTCAACAAAATCCTTGACAAAAGGAAATTGGTATTTCTCCAATGGATCTTCTGGACATATGATAGGAAACAGATCTTTTCTAACAGATATTCAATCATGCAAAAAACAATACGTGCCATTTAGAAATGGGTTGAAAGGAAGAGTCTTTGGGAATGGAACACTGAAAGTTCACGGGCTGCCCAAACTAAAAAATGTGATGATTGTGAAAGGACTAACGGCGAATCTCATCAGCATCAGTCAGCTATGTGACGGTACTCACTTTGTAAATTTCTCACAAAAATTATGTCAAGTGGTTGATGTAGAGGGAAGATGCATTATGAATGAGGCAAGGTGAGCCAACAACTACTATTTACTAGAGAATGCTGAAGCAACCCTCTTCATCATCCTGCTGATAAAAACTGAAGAAATGAATCTGTGGCATAAAAGGCTGAGACATCTCAATCTGAGAACTTTAGAAAGACTTGCACCTGATCAATTAGTACGTGGTATACCTGAGATTAAAGGAGAGATGAACTCAGTGTGTGGGGAATGCCAGATTGGAAAACAGACAAGGGTCCCTGATAGAGCCTATTTATACACATTATTTAGATCCTAACCCTATGCTTGTTTGCATTATTTTATGTACAAGATTACTGGTTTCCAGTGTTTTTGTATTTCAGGGCAAAACGAGGGCCTAAGTCGGATACGCGCTAACAGGCAGCGTTTAGGACACGCATCACACAAGCCTGCGGAGCTAGCGGCGCAAACAAAAGAATTGGCAGAGTCGACCACGGTGCGCTAACCGATTGCGCTAACCAATGCCGTGCGCCATGCGCAGATGATGGTGTTTCCAAATCCTGACGTGACCAGATTTGGAAGTTGTCAAGGATGAGCCTCTGGAGCAGTATATAAAGAGAAGAAGTCTAGGGTTTAGAGACAGACGAGAGGATCATAATCATCACAACACGCGAGAGAGCGGAAGAACTGGAAAACACACGAGCTTGCTGAGAGGATCTGCGCTAGCCGACTGCGCTAGCCGAGACTGCAACCTGCACGCACTGTTTGCTATTGTTTTCTTGGACATTTTAGTTATTATTTACTGTTTCTATGATGTTTACTACTAGCATGTCTAGCTAAACGCTTAGTATCGGTTGGGCATGAATCTATGAGTATTTCCTTTGAGACTTGCGCTTAATGCATAGCTTGCTTGCTTATATTAATTCTGTGCACATTGTTGGCAACCAGTTGCATGAGTAGGGGAAGCCTTGAACCGCAATCTTACTCTTGTTGCTTGTTGTTGTATGTTAAACTAGTTGAATAGCCTGACGGTGCCAACTAGGAGTAACGCGCTAGGATAAGCAATTACTACCTTGATCGGATTCGTAGTTGTTTAGTCTAGTTCAAAGAATTAATAGCACATGAACTTTGATCGGAACATGCGCACATGTTAGAAAGCCTTGATCGGACACTAACATTAGCAAACCAAACTATAGACATTTAGAGTCGATGATAAGGAATACACTCATAGGGGATTGTTTGCGCCGATACTTCTCATAGTCATAGTACTTAATCTCTACTGCCTGCGCACGTCTAGTGCAATTCCTGCGTTTACTACTGTTTACTCGCGCATCGCGCAAAACCCCAATCACTCACACCCCCATTTTTCATAAGTGCAGGACACTAGTTAAAGCTAATCTACTGCCTCCCTGTGGATTCGACCCCGACTTAATCGCTGTACTAAGTGGAAGAGGAAGGAATTAATTTGACGCGCACAACGACCCGCGATCAAATTTTGGCGCCGTTGCCGGGGAAGCAACACAGATAAGCTTTGACCAGCTTAGGTTTTCTTTTAATAGTTAGTTATTTCGGTTTGTTTTATTTTCGTTGTTGTTTCTGACAGCGCGCAATCACCATCAGCCTGCGCAACCTTGAAACAGTTGCGCTGCGCAGATTCTAGTTGCGTACTGACAGACGCAGCAGCATTAGTTATCTTTTAATTTCGTTTTCTTTGAGATTTAGAACAAGTCATGGAGGATAACAGTGTCGTAGGAGACAACTTAGGGGACAGAACCCCAGAGGAAGCAAGAGCACATAACCGCGCAGCCCTGTTCAGAGAGGAAGTGCAGCGCGAGGTTGAAGCAAGGATGGCCGCTGAAGTATATAATGCGCCACCCGCGCGACAGGCCGGGGGACGCAGAACAGTGCGCGAGATGTCAGCCCCACTCACTGTTAACCAGCCATGGTGCATCGTGCTTCCGCCAGACGGACATTTTGAACTAAGGAGCTCGCTCATTCATCACATGCCCAAGTTCCACGGGATGAACAACCAAAATCCAGTCAAGCATGTGCGAGAGTTCCTAGTCATTTGCGAGAACATGAAGACCGAAGGGGAGAGCGATGAGGCGCTGAAGATGAAAGCATGACACGGCCAGACATTGGCTAATGAACTTACCAGCAGGATCAGTTCATACATGGGAGCAGCTGCAGAAGAATTTCCTGGACAAATTTTATCCCGCACCAAAGATCGCGCTACTCAGGAGGCAGCTGGCCGCACCTAGGCAGAGCGCAGGAGAGTAACTGTCAGAGTATTACGAGCGTTTCAGGGAGCTAGAGGCCAACTGCTACAATCATGGCCTGCCCCAGAATGTGCTGATAGAGAATTTCCTGAATGGACTGCTGCCCATGGAGCTGAGATTATTGAACGCATGCGCAGGAGGCGACATTTGCAACATGTACCCAGAAGACGCGTGGCAGCTGATAGAAGACTCTGCTGGGCAGGTAAGACATCAGCTAACACTTGAAAATAGTCGTGCTCATTCTGTGCATCAGGTAGAAACAAGCGCTGAGATCAAAGAAATGAAGGCCATGCTGCAGAAGTTGATGAGTGCGCAAAGCGCACAACCAGTTGCGCCAAAGGTATGTGAATTTTGCAATTCCACTGAACACAAAACCAATACATGTCCCACGCTGTTTGAAGAATCTGGAGATGTCAATGCTCTTGGAGGATGGGATAACAGAGGGCCACAAAGACAGAATCAGCCGCGCTTTGGACTAGCCGCAAATGGGTTCAGATGGAAGGAGGAAAACAATTTCCAGAGGCAGTCCACGGATCAGCGCGCACCACAGCAGACTCAACAAGCTGCGCCCTACAATCCACCGCATCGCCGCACTGACGCACCAGCGCATAACAACCAGCAACCGAGGCGATCTTTGGAAGATATAGTGGGGCAGCTAGCAGACACAGTGCGCAAAAATGATGAGAAGTATGACAAGAGGTTCGAGTCCATTGAAAAGCAGCTATCACAGATTGCTACCACAGTGTATGAGCTAAAGAAGAGCGATGGCAACTTGCCTACGCAAGTGATTCAGAACCCCAAAGGACGAGTCAATGCAGTGACATTGAGGACTGGGCGCACAATAGGAACAGAGCAGACCACGAAGGCGCCCGCGCAACCAGCTGCGCAAGTCCCGGATCCAGCAGAACAGAATGCGCAACCAGAGCAAAACGCGCAACCAGAAGTGCCAGCCACAAGCCAGCAGGGTGAAGCGCCAGGTATAACACAATTAAAAGACAAGGGCATGAATCGTACTAACATACCTACACCTTTCCCTGTGCAGGCACCATCGGCTAGAAAGGAAGCGCTGGACAAGGAGCTATACGAGTTATTCAGTAAGGTGGAAATAAACATTCCCCTTATTGAAGCAGTTCGGCAGATCCCTAGGTACGCCAAGTTTTTAAAGGAGCTATGCACAAACAAGAGGAGGAAAGGCGAGTGCGCACAGGTAATGCTAAATGCGCAGGCCTCAGCGATCGTGCAATATAAGGTACCACCTAAGTGCCGAGACCCAGGTACAATCACCATCCCATGCACTTTAGGTAAAACCACAGTAAGCAATTGCATGATTGATTTATACGCATCCATCAATTTGTTACCCTATTCCCTATATGCGACATTGCGCCTTGGACCACTAAAGCCTGCAGGTCTCACCATTCAGCTAGCAGATCGGTCGTGCAAACAACCTGCAGGCATGATAGAGGATGTTCTTGTGCGAGTAGGAGAGCTGGTATTCCCAGCAGATTTCTATGTGCTAGAAATGGAGGGTGAATCGAGCACCAGCAGTGCGCAGATCTTGCTGGGCAGACCTTTTCTGATGACCGCGCGCACAAAAATAGACGTGTGGAGAGGCACGCTCTCCATGGAGGTTGATGGCGAAGAAATCCATTTCAACATATTCAAGGGGATGCAGCATCCACATGAGGACGCCACAGTACACGCAATGGACAGCATTGATGATTTAGTCACAGATGCGCAATGTGCTAGCGCAACGGTAGGACCAGAGCCACTGGCACAGGCAGAGTTAGAGGAGCAGGAAGACGAGCTGAGCAGCACTGAACCAGAATCCAAACAGGTACACGATATAGTTCATATTTGCACTGCCAATAAAATCTTGTCCTCTATTGAACAGGCACCCAAGATCGAGCTGAAGCAACTTTCAAAGCACCTCAAATACATTTTCTTAGGAAATGAGGACACCCTGCCAGTGATCATAAAGAAGGGATTAGAAGCGGAGCAAGAAGCGCGATTACAGCAGGTGCTGCGCAGGAACCAGCGCGCTATAGGATGGACACTTGCTGATCTGCGTGGAGTGAGCCCAGACGTGTGCATGCATAGAATTCTGTTGGAAGATGGTGCCAAACCATCCAGGGAGGCTCAGCGCAGATTAAACCCAAATATGATGGAGGTAGTGCAGAAGGAGATTTTAAAGTTGCTTGACGCAGGAGTCATTTACCCGATCTCGAACAGCAAATGGGTCAGTCCAGTGCACGTTGTGCCGAAGAAAGGAGGAATCACAGTGGAAGAGAATGCGCAGGGCGAGCTAGTTCCCAAGCGCATTCAGACTGGATGGCGCATGTGCATCGACTACAGGAAGCTTAACGCAGTCACGCGCAAGGACCATTTCCCGCTACCCTTCATGGACCAGATGCTAGACCGATTAGCGGGGAAGCCCTACTTTTGCTTCTTGGACGGATATTCAGGGTACAACCAGATACCCATAGCTGCGGAGGATCAAGAGAAGACCACGTTCACCTGCCCGTTCGGTACGTTTGCGTTTCGGCGCATGTCATTTGGGCTGTGTAACGCGCCAGGTACTTTCCAACGTCTAGTCATGAGCATTTTTTCTGATATGATTGGTATATGCATAGAAGTGTTCATGGATGATTTTATTATGTATGGAGGTACCTTTGATGCATGCTTAACTCATCTTGATAAGGTCTTAGCACGCTGCATTTCTAAGAACCTAGTGCTCAATTATGAAAAATGTCATTTCATGGTATCGCATGGTGTAGTACTAGGACATATCATCTCAGAGGAGGGGATCAAGGTAGATAAAGCTAAAATTGATATTATTTCTAATCTACCTTATGCCACGAACGTGCGCGATGTGAAGTCATTCTTAGGACATGCCGGGTTTTATAGGCGTTTTATAAAAGACTTCTCTAAAATTTGTATACCCCTGTCTAACCTCTTGCAAAAGGATGTGTGCTTCGACTTTACTGATGAGTACAGGGCCGCGTTTGATAAGCTGAAGGAGGCGTTGACCAGTGCGCCAGTGATGCGCGCACCAGACTGGAACCTGCCATTTGAACTAATGTGCGACGCAAGTGATTACGCAGTAGGAGCAGTCCTGGGACAGCGAGTGGACAAGAAGCCGCACGCCATCTACTATGCATCGCGCACACTGGACGCTGCGCAGAGGAACTACACCACCACGGAGAAGGAGCTTCTGGCAATTGTGTTTGCGCTGGAGAAGTTCCGTGCATATGTTCTAGGCGCCAGGGTCATCATTTACACAGACCACGCAGCCATCTGCTACCTAATGTCCAAGAAGGAGACTAAGCCGCGCCTGATGCGCTGGGTGCTCCTACTTCAGGAATTTGACTTAGAAATCAAAGATAAGAAGGGCACGGAGAATACAGTTGCTGACCACCTGAGCAGGATCGTGAAAGAGGAGGAGCCAGGGCAGATCACGGAGACATTTCATGACGAGCATCTGATGGCGCTGACAGGTAAGGTACCATGGTATGCGCACATTGCGAATTACCTGGTCACAGGTACGTTTCCTCCGCATTTCAATAAAACCCAGTGCTTGAGATTGAAACATGAGTCCAAGCATTACATTTGGGATGATCCATATATGCTCAGAATAGAACCTGATCAGATTTTAAGGCGCTGCGTGCCTGACCATGAATTTAACTCAGTCTTGATGTTTTGTCATGCGCACGCATGTGGAGGACACTTCGGTCCAAAGCGCACCAGCAGAAAGGTCCTGGACTGCGGATTTTATTGGCCACACCTGTTTAGAGACGCGTATGACTACTGCAGGAACTGTGACAGGTGCCAGCGCACAGGAGGCATATCAGCGCGCAATGAGATGCCGCAGACGCCGATTCTAGTGGATGAAGTATTTGATATATGGGGAATCGACTTCATGGGGCCATTTCCCCCATCTGCCGGCTATGAATATATATTGGTCGCGGTGGACTATGTCTCCAAATGGGTCGAGGCTAAGGCCATAAGAAAGGATGATGGTAAGACAGTCGCTGAATTTTTGAGAACTAACATCTTTTGCAGGTACGGGGTACCTAAGGCAATCATTAGCGACCAGGGGACGCACTTTTGCAACAGAATAGTGGAGCAAGTTTTCAAGCATTATGGAGTGTGCCACAAGACGTCCACTGCTTATCATCCTCAGACAAATGGATAGGCCGAGGTTTCCAATAGAGAGATCAAGCGCATCCTGGAGAAGACTGTGAGACCATCGCGCAAAGATTGGAGCAAGCGCCTGGACGACGCGCTGTGGGCATACCGCACTGCGCATAAGACGCCAATCGGGACTTCACCGTTCCGGTTGGTTTACGGAAAAGCATGCCACCTGCCAGTGGAGTTAGAGCACAAAGCATATTGGGCACTGCGCATATGCAACCTAAACTTGGATGAGGCTGGCCAGGAGCGCGCGTTTGAGCTGAGCGAATTAGAAGAGCTGCGCTTTGAAGCGTATGAGGGACTGCGCGATTACAAGTAGCGCACAAAGGCATTTCATGATAAGCATATCCTCAGACGCACTTTTGAGCTAGGAGACCAGGTATTATTATTCTCATCACGCCTGAAGCTCATGCCTGGAAAGCTGCGCAGCAAATGGACGGGACCATACACAGTCACCAAGGTTTTCCCCTACGGAACAATCGAGTTAGAAAACGAGCACCGGCATCGTTTTCAGGTCAATGGGCAGAGAGTCAAACGGTATTTAGGATAACCTTGGGATGGCACAGATGCGCAGGTTGCTGCGCCAGAGTCATCACCAGACGCGCCAGAGAGGGAACAGGGGACTATTGCTCATATCTCTTCTCCCTTTCTACCTACCCTCGTTACTTATAATTTATCGCATACTATTAACCATGCTGACCACCCGCCTGACCCTTTGCGCAGGACCAAGAAGAATACAACACATGCCCAAGCGGGGGATCACTCAGGAGCAAGAGTGGGGGAGATCGCTGGCACACATTTGGGCACGTAACGAGGTACAGTCAAGCCAACGACGTTAAACAAAGGCACTTGTCGGGAGGTAACCCGACACGTTTTACTTTTACATGTCTTTCTTTAAGTTTTTCTAGTATCTTTTAGTTAGTTTAGGACTTGTAGTTTTTTAGTCGAGCAGCAGTGCGCAGGTCCGTGCGCAGGACCGCTGCGCCAGTCAGGGGGTATATAAGGGCAGGACTTAGAAAATTTCAGCACTTTTTCACTCGACCGTTGCAAGAAACACTCCCGCCCTCACAGCATCTGCCCACTGTCCGGTGCTCGACCCAGCTTCAGTTTAGAGAGATTTGAGGAGCACACAGCCGCATTCTCCCCAGGTAACCTTTCCCCCAGATTTGAGCCGATTCCAGTAGGGTTTGTGCAGTAGAGGAGTGCTCTAGGGTTTTGAAATCGCACCAGGCTAGAGTGCACCGATTGGAGTGTTGGTTAGAGGGTTTTGTAGGCGGGCAGTAGGCGCCCATTTGGTAAAAGTTTCTAGGCATTCGGAGGAGTTTGGATTTTTTGGAGTGTTTGTGGAGTATTGACCGGAGTTGACCAGAGAGACCCAGCCACAATGCAGCCTGCCGCGGACCAAGCTACCCACCCTCACTTCGCCAGCAAGTACGCGGCCTTCCTGAGGCTTGAGATGTACGGGACTCCGGACATCAGCAGGGAATTCCTGCGGGAGGTCGGTCTGGAGGACCTCATCTTGGAGAGGCTCGCGCTGGCGGGCTGGGAGCCGCTGTTGGAGATCAACAGCGCAGCAGACAGGGAGGACACCTGCGAGTTTCTGGCGTCGTTAGAACCAGGTGAGATGGAGATAAGGTACCGGCACCGAGGGGTGTGGTACATTGCCTCGGCTAAGAGGCTGAAGCGCACACTGAGGTGCGCTAAGGTGCGAGAAGCTGACATGGACGCGCACACGAATCAAGAGGCGTGGCGCGAGATGGCAACCGGGCCAGTTTTTGCCACGGGGCGCAGCAGGGGACGAGAGCTGCGTGACCCGTGGATGTTCTACTTGTGGCGCTTAGTCGCCTATGCGATTATTGGGCGTTTTAATGGTGCGCCAAAGATTAGCTTGCTGGATATGGAGATTTTGAAGGGGTTTTATTATGGGAAGAGGGTGCTCTTTGTTCTGAACATGGTGCACCACTGGAGCCGAGTCAGCACCAAGGGGCCGCTGACTTGCGGAGGAATTATTACGCACCTGCTGCGGGCGTTACATGGAGAGCCTGAGGTGCCAGAGCACACCGTGGTGCCGGCTGTCCCTCTAGACCGCGCCCACATGCTGCAGATTAGGGCGGTAGCCGTTAGGGAGGATGGCACATTGGAGTGGTGCTACCGCCTGCAGCCGGCCAGAGTACCGCGGCCAAGAGCAGAGAGCAGTGCGCAAGCAGCAGAGGCCGCGCAGGAGATGGAGGAGGACGAAGTCCCAGAGCCAGTTGTGCCTCCAGTCAGGCGCGCGAGGACCCGCGCGTAGACTGGAGCGCACCGGAGGGCCCACGCACCACAGGGGGAGCCAGTTACCATTTCCATCGAGGATTCTCCCTCGCGTGCACAAGGGAAGCGCCCGAGGACCGAGGCTGAGGAGGCGTCTGAGGAAGCATCAGCAGAGCAGCGCATGATGTTCAACGTCATGCGCGTGCTCGAGTATTTAGCGCCAGAGGGGGCGGACTGGAGCATGAGCCCACCATCAGGGTGGAGATTTGGAGACGCGATTCCCCCTCTGCTCAGCCTGCGCCGGCCACCTTCTGGTTCCCCCAGCAAGCCACACCAGCCAGCCCTCTTACTAAGCCCCCAGTGCATCTAGCAGAGCCCTCTCCGACCCCAGTTCCAGCACCCGCACCAGCCCCAGAGCCAGCAACAGAGTCAGCCCCAGCACCAGAGCCAGCACCAGCAGCCCCAGAAACAGAGCCCACCCCCGAACCAGAACAAGTACCAGCACCTGCACCTTCCCCTGCCCAGCCGTCCATTCCAAGGTCCCCTGAAGCGGAACCCATAATTAGCACCAGCTCAGACTCGCTATGGGACCCCGTCTCAGAGGACGACGTCGTGGCGTAGCCTGCCGCCCTTTCTGTTGTACCGCCTTCCTCCAGCACCGATATGACGGATTCTTCAGAGGAGGAAGCGTATAGTTCAGCGGCTGCGTCCAGCTCGGAGGACATCTAGAGCTGCGGGGGGGGGGGGGGCGCATTATTCCTTTTGCTATATGTGTGCTGAACCCTTGTGCTACATATTTTGTGTCCCTATGCTCTATTTGCGCTGCTTTGACTATATGTTCTTAGTTTTTATGTTTTTTGTTTTGCTTGCATGCATGTGCGCGTTCTCCGTGCGCTTGAGCTTGAGTCGTGGGGACACGCCTCTGTTTAAGTGTGGGGGGAGCGTCACCTTTACATTTCACATTTTTTAGCGCATTATAGTGTAGCTTAGTTTAATTGAGGGAAACAGTAGCAGTAGTGCGCTTGTGTGCGGGTTGCGCACACTGTCAGCTTGTTTTGCGCTATCCATATTGCGTGCGCTGCTATCAACTGTTTTTAGTATTTTTTTTTTTCGTTTTTCTGCTCCTGTTAGATGGGATAAACAGGGGATGTGGAGTTGACAGAAACGCTCTAGAGAGGCGGTTAGTCGTTCGCGCTTCAGAGGAGAGGTATATGGTCGAGAGCGCGAGTGGAGGCCTGTGCTTCGCGACCTTCGGAACAAGAGAGCGCGCTCAGTCACGCAGAAGCCGAAGGCAAATACCCAAAAGCGTGGCAAGGTGGGAAAACAGACCACCTTCCCTTTGGAAGTCGAGCTCAGGAAGGTGGGCGCGGGGGTAAACGCGTGCGCCTACCTGCGCAGATTGACCACGGAGGGAGAGCGGGGCGGTGTTCCATAGCTGTTATCCGGAGGCCGAGACTGGAACCGTTCTGGGAAAGATAGGAACCATAGACAAAGCTATACAAAAGAAAAATACCAGCAGATGATATGCGCTACAAAAAGAATCAGCATGCGCACAAATATGTACCAGCGTGCGCAAGATACACAAGGAAAAATCATCAAAGGCTTGAGTTCCCAGGAAGTGCGCGGAAGAATCACGCATCGGAAGAAGCTTGCGCTGTTAACCATATACCCATCCTCGGAGTGAGAGCTGTCAACCGGGAGCCTATGAAGAGCTATCTCCCAGCCATCCGAATTGATCTTCATCCCAGCTGAGAGGTAATGAATTGCGAATCATTATACTAGAACTGTTGAAAGCAGTTACGCGCAGGTGGTAGAGCAGCGCGAGGTGATCGGTAGTGCAGATCGCGCCAGAGTGCAAGACTGTGCGCTAGACTCCAGAGAGGTAATGGTATCCGTGCTTGAGTGCTTGTTCGAGGACGAACAAGGGACAGGTGTGGGGGGTTTGATAGAGCCTATTTATACACATTATTTAGATTCTAACCCTATGCTTGTTTGCATTATTTTATGTACAAGATTACTGGTTTCCAGTGTTTTTGTATTTCAGGGCAAAACGAGGGCCTAAGTCGGATACGCGCTAACAGGCAGCGTTTAGGACACGCATCACACAAGCCTGCGGAGCTAGCGGTGCAAACAGAAGAATTGGCAGAGTCGACCACGGTGCGCTAACCGATTGCGCTAACCAATGCCGTGCGCCATGCGCAGATGATGGTGTTCCCAAATCCTGACATGACCAGATTTGGAAGTTGCCAAGGATGAGCCTCAGGAGCAGTATATAAAGAGAAGAAGTCTAAAGTTTAGAGACAGACGAGAAGATCATAACCATCACAACACGCGAGAGAGCGGCAAAATTGGAAAACACACGAGCTTGCTGAGAGGATCTGCGCCAGCCGAGACTGCAACCTGCACGCACTGTTTGCTATTGTTTTCTTGGACACTTTAGTTATTATTTATCTATGATGTTTACTACTAGCATGTCTAGCTAAACGCTTAGTATCGGTTGGGCATGAATCTATGAGTATTTCCTTTGAGACTTGCGCTTAATGCATAGCTTGCTTGCTTATATTAATTCTGTGCACATTGTTGGCAGCCAGTTGCATGAGTAGGGGAAGCCTTGAACCGCAATCTTACTCTTGTTGCTTGTTGTTGTATGTTAAACTAGTTGAATAGCCTGACGGTACCAACTAGGAGTAACGCGCTAGGATAAGCAATTACTACCTTGATCAGATTCGTAGTTGTTTAGTCTAGTTCAAAGAATTAATAACACATGAACTTTGATCGGAACATGCGCACATGTTAGGAAGCCTTGATCGGACACTAACATTAGCAAACCAAACTATAGACATTTAGAGTCGATGATAAGGAATACACTCATAGGGGATTGTTTGCGCCGATACTTCTCATAGTCATAGTACTTAATCTCTACTGCCTGCACACGTCTAGTGCAATTCCTGCGTTTACTACTGTTTACTCGCGCATCGCGCAAAACCCCAATCACTCACACCCCCAGTTTTCATAAGTGCAGAACACTAGTTAAAGCTAATCTACTGCCTCCCTGTGGATTCGACCCCGACTTAACCGCTGTACTAAGTGGAAGAGGAAGGAATTAATTTGACGCGCACAACGACCCGCGATCAGTCCCTCATCCACAAGTCACTGCAATAAACTCCACCAAACCTCTCCAATTGCTACATATGGATCTTATGGGACCAATGAAGGTAGAAAGTTGTGGAAGAAAAAGGTATGCTTTTGTATGTGTGGATGATTACCCTCGCTACTCATGGATCGAGTTTCAACATGAAAAATCAAAAATAGTGAAGGTGGTGATGGCTTTACTATCTCGGTTAGAGCAAGAAAAAAGCGTGAAAGTAGCAGCCATTTGTTGTGATCATGGGAAAGAGTTCGAGAACGAAGCCATGAATGAAATCTACAGAAACCGAGGGATCACCCATCAGTACTCATCTCCCATAACTCCTCAGAAGAATGGGATAGTTGAATGAAAGAACAAAACTATACAGGAGATGGCCCGAGTTAAGATCCATGCAAGAAAAGTTCCTCTGAAGTTTTGGGCTGAAGCTATGAACACTTCATGCTTTATTAATCGAGTGTCAATCAGGAGAGGGATGTAAAAAACTTGTTATGAATTATGGAAGGAAAAGAAACCCTCCGTGAAGTACTTCCATATCTTTGGAAGTGAATGCTATTTTCTTAGAGACCGAGAATACACGACAAAGTTTGATCCAAAAAGTGATCAAGGGATATTTCTGTGCTACTCAACAATTAGCAGAGCATATCATGTCTTCAAAAACCAAACTGGAACCATGATTGAATCCATCAACATTGTCGTGATTGACCCATGAGAGGAGTGCAAACACTCCGGGGAGGAAGAAGGTTCTGAATCTGAAGATCAATATCAGTATCAAATCAGAAGAACAGCTGAACAAGAAGCATCAGAGAATGCTTCTCAGAACCTGATGATTATCAGAATTCAGACGACGAGTCTGAATTAGATGATGATCTACCAGTTGAGAACCCGCCAACCACACTAGGGACAGTGAGACTTCCTCCTAGAAAAATGCAGAAGGATCATCCAACCACCAACATCATTGGCAGCTTGACCGAAAGAAGACAAACTGAAGGTACTTCCAATATTAATCTCTTTGATATGATTAATAACTCGTGTTTTCTGTCCATCACTGAGCCAAAGAAAATCAAAGAGGCCCTGAGAGATGAACACTAGATAGCTGCACTGTAAGAAAACCATGGTGACGAAAGAAACAAGGTATGGGATCTCACTCGGCCAGAAAATGTGAATGTGATTGGCACCAAATGGATATATAAGAACAAGTCTGATAAGAAGGGTAATATTACAAGAAATAAAGCAAGGCTAGTAGCTCAAGGTTACACACAGATTGAGGGAGTAGACTTTCATGAAACCTTTGCTCATGTTGCTCGCATGGAAGCAATCAGACTACTTCTCGCATTGGCTTGTCACCTGAAGTTCAAGTTGTATCAAATGGACGTTAAAAGTGCATTTTTGAATGGAATCATGACTGAAGAAGTCTATGTTGCTCAACCCAAGGGATTCGAGGTATCCAAACCATGTCTACAAGCTAAAGAAGGCTCGCTACAGATGGAAGCAAGCATGGTATGAAAGATTGACTGAGTTCTTGATTAAGCACGGATATGATCGAGGAGGGGTGGACAAGACTCTTTTTGTGAACAGAACGAGGTCAGATTTTACTATTGCACAAATATATGTGGATGATATTGTATTTGGGTCAAGTTCGCAGAGAATGGTGAAGCAGCTTGTTGAGCAAATGCAACTGGAGTTTCAAATGAGCATGGTTGGAGAATTAACCTACTTTCTAGGAGTGCAAATCTCACAAAAAGAAGATGAAATTTTTATCTCACAAAGCAACTATGGGAAAATTTTAGTAAAGAAGTTTGGAATGGACACGGCCAGTCACAAACGCTCTCCTGCTGCAACATACACTAAAGCCACTAAGAGGAAACTGGAATTGCAGTGGATGAGACAATATACCGAAGCATGATTGGAAGTCTTCTATATCTTACTGCTAAGCGGTCAGATATTTCCTTTGCAGTAGGAGTTTGCGCCAGATATCAATCCTACCCAAAAGAGAGCAACATGCAGCTTGTAAAGAGAATCATATATTGAAGGGACAACCAACTATGGGCTATGATAAACAAGGGACACAAGTGCAGAACTTATTGGATATTGTGATGCTGACTGGGCAGGTTGTATAGAAGACACGAAGAGTACATATGGTGTATTTCTATCTACTGCTGAAGCTGAGTATATTGCTTGCTGAAAGCTGCTATGCGCAACTATTGTGGATGAAACAAATGTTGGGTGAATATGGGATTCAATAGGGCACCATGACTATTTACTGTGACAACCTGAGTGCTATCAGCATTAGCAAGAATCTTGTGCAGCACTCTCGGACTAAGCACATTGACATCAGACACCATTTCATCAGAGACCTGGTAGAGACTCAGAATGTGGTACTCAAACATGTAGCTACAGAGAAGCAGCTAGCTGACATTTGCACAAAGCCTTTGGATGGAGCTCGGTTCGAGGAGCTCAGAGAAGCCTTGGGTTTATGTGTAGTTCCTGAATGAGTTGACAGCAGCCTCTGCCATTTGTGAGAAAAAGGGGGAGAGGAATGTAATAGGTAGATACATTTTAATTAGTATAGGTAGATTGTGTCGGTCATCTATAATTTTGTAGTTGTAATTTGGTTTTGTCAAAATGCCAAGGGGGAGATTCTTAAGGATATGGCATCCTTGACAAATCTGCTGAAGAGACTACTGAAGCACTCCCTGAAGATTGGTGGCTGAAGCACAATCTGAAGACTGAAAACAACAACAAAGAACCAGAGTCTGCTTCAGCAATTCCTGAAGATCTGAAGCTGAGACACTAGTTGAAGTATGGGCAAGAGACAACTATGAAGAGACAGAGCCTGCTTCAGCACTCCATGTTGATCCACAGCCAGAGCAGAATTCTGGCATTGCACGGTGAGGCTCCGGCTTGATCCGGCTGGCTTCGAGGAAGCTCAAAGAGGTATGTAGACGTCATTAAGAGCTCAACAATTGCCAGCACATGGTCTAAGAAGATAAAGATCCAAGAGTCCAAATTTGGCAACGAAATCTTCAACAAACTTGCTAGAATCTAGGAGAAGATTCTGATAATGATCCTTGGCATTTTTGGTGTGATGGAGAGCTTGAAAAGGAAGGCGAGGACGCATCACAATACTCACAAACACGATCCGAGAGAGCACACAAAGATCAACTTAAGGTAGCAGGGTTTTATACACTGAGTTATAGACGAGTGTGGTGCTGAGAAAATCAGAACTCTTGGAGTTTGATTCAGGATTGATCCGAAGTTCAACTGGAGCACTCCTCGTTGAAGGGGCAGTGAGAGCTCGGTGATCAGCTGCGGACAGGCAGTGTCGCAGGCTGAGGAGCATTGTCTGAGGCTATTCAATAGTGACGGAGTGAGTCATTATTTGAGGGGGAGCAGAGGCTGAGTTTGAAGAACTCAGAGTGTCCGACTACTTGGCGGGAGAGCCTTAATTATTGTTGATGAGCGGACAAATGAGCTTGTATTTGTCCCCATTTTCCTGTTACTTCTTGTTTGTTCCTGATGATGCAGTATGGCAGCGTTTGACAAAACCAGCACAAGTGAACAAGCGGCTGCTTTAGCAGGAGCTGGTTCAGAAAGCTGTAGCATGTGGTCTGCAGCAGTTATTCGGATCTTCAGAAAAAAGGCTTTGCAGTTCATCAACGAGCATCAAGCGAGTTTCTAAATATTCAGCAGAGAATATTCCAGTGGAGATTCCCAGATGAAGAAGAAGATTTGTTTGTAGAATATTAGATTTGCCAATCAAATCTAATCTCCTAAAAATTAGGAGATATTGCTCTTTGGAGGAAATTGCTAAAAATGTGAATGATAGAACTGGGTGTTCCTATTTAAAGGAGGCCCTTCAGAGAGTTGAAGGTGATCGAAAGGAAGAGAGCAAACACGAGAGCATACACAGAATACCGAGAGAGTAGTTTTGGTGTGCGAGAAGATCTTCGATCATCACCGAGGGCAGAGCGTGAGCGCAGAGCTGAGATGACTGAAGCAGAGAGTGATCAGGACTTGTAGAGTCTGATCTAAGCTTGATCTGGAAGCCAATTCGGAGCAGCAAGTGCTTGTTGGTTGATCAAGGGAAGCCGCGGAAGAACTGACGAGTGGGCGACTCGGTCAAGTGTCTGGACGGTTGTTCTCGTTAGTGATAAGAGGTCACTGAGTGAGGGGGAGTATTCCAGAGTGTGCAGCGCTCGTGGAATTGTTCGATCGGCTCAGCGGAAGGCTTTGGAGCGACGCGGACAGATAGTGCATCAGCTGTGAGCTTCAGCAGATGCTATAGCAAACTTACACCGGCTGGGTATTAATTAGAATAGGCTGAGTTCGTGGAGACAGTAGCTATTCTAGATTGATATCAGTGTAGGTTTTGTAGGCATAAGACAGAGCCTGTTTTGATTGTGAGCTAGGTTCCACTTAAGGTTAAGTAGCGTAGGTTGCGTGGAGATTGTAACTGAGTGTACTTTGAGACCTTCGAGATTAGTGGATTGAGGACTGGAGTACAGTCCTCCCCAGACGTAGGCAGTTGGCCGAACTGGGTGAACAAATTAGTGTTCCTTGACGTGTCTTGTTGCAACTGCTTGTTCACAATCTGCATCTCAGAGGTGCTACGAATTTCAATTGTTATCAGAGCCGGAGCCCAACATACAGAGTCAAGATCCTGTGCACCTAGCTGAGAAGAGCAAGACAATGAAGGAAGAACAAAGCACCAGCCGCCCTCCACTGCTAGAAGAAAGCAACTATGGGTACTAGAAGGCTAGGATGAAGGCGTTTCTCAAGGCTATTGATGAGAAAGTGTGGAAAGCTATGGTGACAGAGTGGGCTCCTCCCAAAATCACTGATGATAAAGGAGTCACCTAGAAGAAACCTGAAGAGCAGTGGACTGCAGAAGAGGACGCTGCAGCAAATGGTAATTCAAAATCCCTGAATTCAATCTTTGCTACTGTGGATGCCAACAACTTCAAATTAATCTCCAACTGTGACACTGCAAAACAAGCTTGGGAGATCTTGCAAGTTGCTCATGAGGGGACTGACAAAGTGAAGATATCCAAAATGCAGATGATTACTTCACAGTTTGAAGGTCTGAAAATGCAGGAGGACGAAACCATCACAGAATTCAATGCCTGTCTAATGAAGCCCATGCTCTTGGAGAACCCATCCCTGAAGAAAAGTTAATTAGGAAGGTCCTCAAATCATTGCCATCCAGAGTTGACATGAAGGTGACAGCCATTGAAGAAGCTTAGAATGTCCGGGACATGAGGCTGGAAGAATTAATTAGATCTCTCAACTGGTTTGAAATGAAGCTAGTCAAAGAAGATGCTCCCCTCAAAAGTAAAAATGTTGGATTGAAAGCTGAAATAGAAGAAAAGAAGCCCTCAGCTGATGATCAACTGAGCTTGCTGGTAAAAAATCTGGGAAAGTTCTTGAAAAACATGGAATCAAGGTCTGGTCAGACCTCAAAAACTCAAAAACAGTCCAGACGAGGTGGAGGAAATCAAAGAAAAGCCAAAGAACCAGCTGAAGAGGAAGAAGATAAGAAAGAAGGAAAGGTATCCAGTGCTGGAATTGTGAGGGATATGGTCATCGAAAGGCTGACTGTACCAGCAAACTATTGTCAAACTCAGATTAGAAAAACAACAACTCTATGTCAACAAACTGGAGTGAAGAGGATACTGATCTCAGTGGAGATGAATGCCACATGGTCAGGTCCAGGTGCACTCGAAAAGTGGTAAAAAAGAGGTACAGAAATGTGAGCAAGGATCTGCTACAAAAACCGCTGCATCATCTCCACACCACTAGAAGAGAGACCTTTCGCAGATATCAAAGGTGTTACAAATGTGGTCAGAGTGGACACATTAAGAGAAACTGTCCCTTCACCTCGACTCGTCAGAATCTCTCTAAGATCTCTCGTCAGCAGAAAAGATCCAAGATGATACACATTGCCTTGGTTAGCACAGCTAGAGGAGCTCATAAAGAAAGCTGGTACTTTGACAGTGGATGCTCAGGGCACATGACTGAAGAAAGATCCTACCTCAAGAATGTTAAACCCTGCTCAGAGCAACATGTTAAGTTCGGAAATGGGCTGAAAGCAAGAATTTTGGGAAAAGGGACCCTGGCTGTCACAGGACTACCTCCTCTGGAAACTGTCATGCTAGTGGAAGGATTAAAGGCAAATCTCTTAAGCATCAGCGAGCTCTGTGATGGGACTCACCAAGTAAAATTCACTCAAAATTCCTGTCAAGTCTACAACAATCTGGGGGAGTGCATACTGCATGGATCCAGATCAAAGAACAACTGCTATCTTCTCAAAGTTGGCGAAGCTCCTTATCAGCATGCTTGATGACCAGCACAGAAGAAATGAATCTGTGGCACCGCAGGATGGGTCACATCAACCCAAGGACCCTGAAGAAGATTGCAGCAGAAGGGTTGGTCAGGGGGATTCCAGAAATCAAAGGTGAAGTCAGATCTATTTGTGGAGAGTGCCACATAGGAAAGCAGAAAAAAGCTTCTCACCCCAAAACAACCATCATCAACACTGCCAGACCTCTGCAGCTGCTACACATGGACCTAATGGGACTGATCGCGGGTCGTTATGCGCGTCAAATTAATTCCTTCCTCTTCCACTTAGTACAGCGGTTAAGTCGGGGTCGAATCCACAGGGAGGCAGTAGATTAGCTTTAACTAGTAACCTGCACTTACGAAAACTGGGGGTGTGACTGATTGGGGTTGCGCGATGCGCGAGTAAACAGTAGAAAATGCAGAATTTGCACTAGACGTGCGCAGGCAATAGAGATTAAGTACTATGACTATGAGAAGTATCGGCGCAGACAATCATCTATGAGTGTATTCCTTATCATCGACTCTAAACGTCTACAGCTTGGTTTGCTAATGTTAGTGTCCGATCAAGGCTTCCTAACATGTGCGCATGTTCTGATCAAAGTTCATGAGCTATTAATTCTTAAGACTACTCTAAGCAGCTGCGAATCCTGTCACAGTAGCAACTGATTATCCTAGCGCGTTACTCCTAGTCGGCACCGTCAGGCTATTCAACTAGTTTAACATACAACAACAAGCAACAAGAGTAAGATTGTGGTTCAAGGCTTCCCCTACTCACGCAACTAGCTGCCAACAATGTGCGCAGAATTAATATAAGCAAACAGGCTATGCATTAAGCGCAAGTCTCAAAGGAAATACTCATAGATTCATGCCCAACCGATACTAAGCGTTTAGCTAGACATGCTAGTAGTAAACATCATAGAAACAGTAAATAATATCTAAAGTGTCCAAGAAAACAATAGCAAACAGTGCGTGCAGGTTGCAGTCTCGGCTGGCGCAGTCGGCTAGCGGAGGTCCTCTCAGCAGGTTTTTCAGTTCTGCCGCTCTCTCGTGTGCCTCTCGATCCTTTGGTGCTGATTAATGTTTTTTATGTGTCTCTCAAACCCTAGCCTTCTTCTCTTTATATACTGCTCAAGAGGCTCATCCTTGGCAACTTCCAAATCTGGTTGTGTCAGGATTTGGAAACACCACTCTCAGCGCATGGCGCACGGCATCTTGGTTAGCGCAATCGGTTAGCGCACCTGGTCGACTCTGCCAACTCTTCTGTTTGCGCCGCTAGCTCCGCAGGCTGTGTGATGCGCGTCCTAAACGCTGCTTGTTAGCGCGTATCCGACTTAGGCCCTCGTTTCGCCCTGAAATACAGAAACACTGGAAACCATTAATCTTGTACACAAAATAATGCAAACAAGCATAGGGTTAGGATCTAAATAATGTGTATAAATAGGCTCTATCAGAGACCAATGGAGGTAGAGAGTCTTGGAAGGAAGAGGTATGCTTTTGTGTGTGTGGATGATTATACAAGATTTACCAAGATTGATTTTATCAGGAAAAATTAGACACAGGGGGAGCTATAGCAACCCTGATCTCTCGTCTTGAGCAACAGAAGAATCTCATAACCTCATCTATAAAGAGTGATCATGGAGGAGAATTTGAGAATGTTGACAAATTCTGCAATGACCGGGGGATTACCCATCAATACTCCTCAACAATCACCCCTCAGCAAAATGGTGTTGTGGAGCGCAAGAATCGAACCATCCAAGAAATGACCTGAGTTATGATTCATGCCAAGAAATTTCTCTGCGCTTTTGGGCTGAAGCAATGAATATTGCATGCTACATCATCAACCGAGTCACCATTCGAAAAGGGACAAATCAAACTTGCTATGAGCTCTGGAATCAGAAGAAGCCTACGATGAAATACTTTCACATTTTTGGAAGCGACTGCTACATTTTGAGAGACCTTGAATACCGAAGAAAGCTCGATCCGAAGAGTGACCATGGAATATTCTTGGGTTATTCAGTCAACAGCCGTGCCTATCGTGTTTATAATGAAAGAACTGGTACAGTGATGGAATCCATCAACTTTGTCATTAATGACATGGAAGGGGAAATCTCCACAAGTCCTAAAAGTGATGACTCTGACTCAGAAGGAGGCACAAGTAATCATGACAGAAGTCAACAATAAGTGGTGCAAGAAAATGCTATAGCAGATACTGAAGCAGAAAGTCCTAATCAACAAACAGACAACTCAGTGACTTGGCCAGATAACAGAGAACCTCTCCCATCATCGAGACAACCTCCAAAGAAGATATAGAGAAATCATCCACTGGACAATGTAATTGGAAATTCTACAGAAGGGAGAAGAACTAGAAGCTCATCTCTCTTCAGCTCCTATGACTCGATCAACAATTCCTGCTTCATATCTCTCACAGAGCCAAGGAACCTCAAAGAAGCTATGAGTGATGAATATTGGTTGCTGGCTATGTAGGAAGAGCTGGCAGAGTTCGAAAGACATGATGTGTGGGACCTTGTGCCCAGACCTAAAGGGACAAACATCATAGGGACCAAGTGAATCTTCAAAAATAAGTCAGATGAAAAAGGAAACATTACAAGGAACAAAGCCAGTCTCGTTGCTCAAGGGTACACTCAGATTGAAGGAGTGGATTTTGAAGAAACATTCGCACCTGTAGCTCGATTGGAAGCCATCAAACTCCTCCTGGCTTTGTCATGTCATCTTGGCTTCAAACTCTGCCAAATGGATGTCAAGAGTGCCTTCTTGAATGGGGATCTATCAAAAGAAGTATATGTGGCTCAGCCAATGAAGTTCCTCATGATCCCCATCATGTTTACAAGCTGAAGAAAGCCCTGTACGGGCTTAAGCAAGCTCCAAGAGCCTAGTATGAGAGATTAACCATCTACCTGGAGAAACATGGCTATGAACGAGGAGGAACCGACAAAACTCTATTTGTAAAAAGAACCAAGTCAGATCTCGTCATTGCTCAAATTTATGTGGATGACATTATGTTTGGCTCCAGGTCACAACAGTTGGTGAAGCAGCTTGTGGAGCAGATGAAATAATAATTCAAAATGAGCATGGTGGGTGAGCTGTCCTATTTTCTGGGTCTTGAAGTAGCTCAGAAAGATGAAGGGATATTCATATCACAAACCAAATATAGCATGAATCTCGTGAAGAAGTTTCAACTTGATAAAGCCAGCCATAAACGCACTCCTATGGCAACTCACATCAAGGTTGGCAAAGACGTAGCTGGGGTTGATGTAAATCAGTCCACCTACCAAAGTATGATTGAGAGTCTTCTGTACCTAACTGCTAGCCGTCCAGACATATCTTTCTCAGTTGGAGTATGTGCTCGTTTTCAAGCTAGCCCGAAGGAAAGTCACTTCCAACTAGTAAAGAGGATCATTTGGTATGTAGCGGGAACAGTGCATTATGGTCTGTGGTACTCGAAGGATACAAATGCAAATCTGGTAGGATACAGTGAAGCAGACTGGGCTTGGTGTATTGAAGATTGAAAGAGCACTTCTGGAGGGTGCTTCTTCTTGGGGAATAATCTTGTGTCCTGGTTTAGTCGAAAGCAGAACAGTATTTCCCTCTCCACAGTTGAGGCAGAATACATTGCGGCAGGGAGTTGCTGTGCTCAACTTCTCTGGATGAAGTAGATGCTCATGGAGTATGGGATGCCTCAAAATGAAATGGCCTTGTACTGTGACAATCTGAGTGCTATCAACATTTCCAAAAACCCAGTACAACATTCGAGAACCAAGCATATTGATATCAGACACCACTTCATTCGTGATCTGATGGAGAAGAAAACGATTGCTCTACAGCCGCTGGATACAGAAAGTCAGCTTGCAGACATCTTCACCAAGCCCCTAGATACAGCCAGATTCGAAGCACTGAGATCTGCGTTGGGTCTCTGTGTCATGTCCTCCTGAACTCTGAAGTGTTTCCCCCTTGTCCATTTGTGTCAAAAAGGGGGAGATTTAAATGATGAACAGATGAACTGAACTCTACTCTTAGATGTTTTTTTGCCCTGCGTGGTTTAACTGAGGCCGAGTGTGGCCACATCTTACTCTTACTTTGAAACTGTTATCAAGTAGTTTTATATTTGTTCTTCGTGGAAGATTTCATCTGTGGCCAAGGGTTTTCTCGAAATGCCAAGGGGAAGATTGATGATGCACTACGGCAGTGTTTGACAAAACTAGCACAAGTGAACAAGCGGCTGCTTTAGCAGGAGCTGGTTCAGGAAGCTGTAGCATGTGGTCTACAGCAGTTATTCGGATCTTCAGAAAAAGGGCTTGGCAGTTCATCAACGAGCATCAAGGGAGTTTTTAAATATTCAGCAGAAAATATTCCAGTGGAGATTCCCAGATGAAGAAGAAGATTTGTTTGTAGAAGATTAGATTTGCCAATCAAATCTAATCTCCTACAAATTAGGAGATATTGCTCTTTGGAGGAAATTGCTAAAAGTGTGAATGATGGAACTGGTGTTCCTATTTAAAGGAGGCCCTTCAGAGAGTTGAAGTTGATCGAAAGGAAGAGAACAAACACGAGAACATACACATAATACCGAGAGAGTAGTTTTAGTGTGCTAGAGATCTTCGATCATCACCGAGAGCAGAGCGTGAGCGTAGAGCTGAGGTGACTGAAGCAGAGAGTGATCAGAACTTGCAGAGTCTAATCTAAGCTTGATCTGGAAGCCAATTTGGAGCAGCAAGTGCTTGTTGGTTGATCAAGGGAAGCCGCGGAAGAACTGACAAGTGGGCGACTCGGTCAAGTGTCTGAACTGTTGTTCTCGCTAGTGACAGGAGGTCACTGAGTGAGGGGGAGTATTCCAAAGTGTGCAGTCCTCGTGGAATTATTCGATCAGCTCAGCGGAAGGCTTTGGAGAGACGCGGACAGAAGTGCATCAGCTGTGAGCTACAACATATGCTATAGCAAACCTGCAGCGACTGGTTATTAATTAGAATAGGCTGAATTCGTGGAGACAGTAGCTATTCTAGATTGATATCAGTGTAGGTTGTGTAGACACAAGTCAGAGCCTGTTCTGATTGTGAGCTAGGTTCCACTTAAGGTTAATTAGCATAGGTTGCGTGGAGATTGTAACAGAGTGTACTTTGAGACCTTCGAGATTAGTGGATTGAGGACTGGAGTACAGTCCTCCCCAGACGTAGGCAGTTGGCCGAACTGGATGAACAAATCAATGTTCCTTGATGCGTCTTGTTGCATCAGATTCCGGTGAACAAGCGTGTGCTATAGCAACTGCTTGTTCACAATCTGCATCTAAGTCTGCCAATTTCAGTTCCATTATTTTATAAAGTCGTTTGATGATTTCTTTGCCCATTTCAGGTTAAAAATGCATACCACACGATCCGAAGTGTCCCGAAGAAAATCTGGATGAATTCCGGTCGATTGAGAGCCAAAATGAGCAAGATTGAGGCAAGCTGAAAAAGTGACTCGCCCAGGCACAATCTGACTCGACCAGATGGGTGTCCGAGTCAGATTTGATTCGCACAAGGCATGGTCGAATCGCCCTCTCCAGCTACACGAATCAATCTGACTCGAGGAGAAGTTTGAGAGGCTTGACCGAATCAAAAGTGATTCGGCCAAGAAGAAGTGCTCCACCCAGATCAGGTTGGCTCTATAAGGATATTTGACTGATTCAAATAAGGCTTGACCGAATCAAAAGTGATTCGGCCAAGGAAGATTGACTCACCCAGCTACGTCCGAATCAATTATTCGAGCACGGCGGGCAATATGGTAATTTTCCGAAATAGTATAAATAAGAAAGAGATGCAAATTTAGAAGGGCTTCTTCCAATTTCCAAAACCCTAGGCGATCACTCTTGCACGACTTGGAGAATTGTCGAAGATTTGGAGAAGACCCACGCAATTGAAGATCCTACATCAACCCTCTACTCAACCACTACTTCTTTGCATCTAATTGGTGAACAATTTCAATTAAAAACTATATTTTGTTTCAAACTCACCATGAGTGAGTAGTCCCATTGTAGTTGGGATCCTTATGGATCCTTTAGGTTAGATTGTAATGCAAAACATGTTCTTTTATCTATATGAGTGAAGTTTGGTTGAAAATTCGTATGCTTGTTCTTTATGTTAATTATATGCACATCAAGTGTTTGACGAAACGCATGAATGAGTATTAATTGATAAAACACCTAGGGATGGAATGAGAATTGAACTTAGGTTGTTTAGAAGATCAAGCATGATTATATTAGATAGCTTTTGTGCACGAGAGTGACATTGACAATCTCTTAGGCTAAGCATAGAGCGGACTTTAGTTAACTATCATTAGACCAAGAGGTTGAGATTATGAGACTTTTGTTCTACACGATTCAATAAAGCGAGAGTTTGAGAATTGTGTCACATAGGTGTCACTCTCATTCTAGAGAAGGAGCGAGAGTTGAATTTAGAATGTGTGATACTTTAGCCTAGAATAATCAACCAAATTAACTCATGAATATATTTATGTTTTGCATTGCTAATCGCATGACCTAGGGGTGAAGTAGGATTCCGACTACGTTTTTTTTATTACTTTTCTTCGAAACAAATTTGATCTTGTCTTTAGTATTCACTAGAGATACCTTGCATAGAGGAAAAACTCCCATTTTATTTAGTAGACTTGCATTAGGCATTACTAGCTAGCTTTAGACTAATCTAGGCTTTTCTCTTGGGTCCGACTCGAGGTCACTCAGATTATAAATATTGTTTAAACAACGTGATTGGACTAGTTATTTTACTACCACAATTTCGACAACGTTTCAAAATGGCGCCGTTGCCGGGGATTAGCCAATAGACTAGTTTGCTTTTTAGTATTGCTTTAGTTCGTCTACTTTTTTTCCTTTACTTTGTTGATCGTGATGGCGTGTTTGCGTGTCATTCTTACCTACTTTATTTTAATTTCACACTTATTAACACTTTCTTCGATCACTTGGTAGGTGTTTGAATGCAAACTCGATCGCGCACGAAAAGGCACAAGAACAAGCTTCCACGTCAACACCAAGTTTTGATACTCCCCTTCCTCAAATTCAAGTTGATCAACAAATAGTGGAGAATATGGACAACCACCAGCAAGAATTGCTGATCAACCGAATCCGAGGAGGCTAGGGAATGCTGCTCGTCAGCAAGAGGATGACGAGAGACCGGTTGGGGAATACATTGCCCTAGGACATTATGGATCACCCATTTATTTGGTAGAGGGTGACGATAAAGAATTCGAAATAAAGTCGACACTTCTCCACATGGTAGCCGCGAATCAATTTGAAGGGTATAGAAACCCTAATGCGCATTTAACACAATTTACAAAATTATGCCGCACCTACAAAGTGCAGGGGAGCAAACCGGAGGCCATATACAGAAGGTATTTCCATTCTCGCTAAGCGGAAAAGCCAAGGATTGGTTAATGAGTCACGAGCCAAATACCTTCCACACATGGGAAGAACTCGCTCAAGTTTTTCTCATCCAATTCTTCTCGCCGGCAAAGACTAAGAAAATCTGGGACAGAATTTGCCAATTCACACAACAAGATGACGAGAATTTTTACGAGGCATATGAGCGTCTCAAGGAGCTACAAAGAGATTGTCCGCATCACGTGTTCAGCAAATGGCAGCTCATGCAAAGTTTTTATGAGGTTATGGATCAAGACGCAAGAAACCATATGAGCAGCGAGCGGAGGAGCAATGACGGATTTGAGAGCCTCCGATGGTTTCAAAATTATTGACAAGATAGCGCGGAACTCGCATCAGTGGGGTGGAGAAAGAAATCACCTAAAGAAGAAAGGGAAAGAGCATTCATCAAAACCCGTGACAAAAGAAGATTTCAATTCCCTAGCAAAAACGGTGAATTCTTTGGCAGCCTCAATTGGAAGTCTAAATCTCAACAAAAAGAGAGACAATCAGCAAGTTTGCGGTATTTGTTCTAGCCTGGCATATAATGATGACTCGTGCACCGCAAAGCAAACGGACGAGTATAAAGATATTAATTACTTGGTAAGAAATCAGGGGAGAGAATATGCGCCACCGCAAGCTAGCGGTTATCAGCCAAGTAACCCTCCACCAGCCCATGTGAGATTCCATGAGGATCCAAATTTTTCGAGAAGAGCGCCGCTGAATATAGAGCCCAAACCAGCACCGCCAGGGTTTATACCTAGAAATCAGACTCAAGGAGCCCCCTCCAACATATATCAACCAAGGAGCAACTATCAAAGTGGAAATCATCAAAGACCGTCAGCCACCAAAATCTGGGAACGCACCAAAGGCACGAAGAGAAACAAAGCAACGAGGAGACATCCCTGATTTCTATCATTACGCAGTTGGCCACTACTCAAGCACAGCAGCAAAAAGACAACCTGCTTATTCTTCAAAGGCTAGATCATTTGCAGGCGCACAACAAAATGCTTGAAACACAGATCACGCAACAAGCTGGTTCGTCTTCGATTATCAAGGAAAGCTGCCCTCGCAACCCGATGTGAACTCCTCCGAGACGATTAATGCAATTACACTCAAAAGCGGGAGAGTTCTAGAGGAGCCCAGCCAAAGGCCAAGGTGGGAAAAAGGCAGCAGATGAATTTGTCGAAGAAGGGTCTTTGCCGCAGAATGCAAGTGATATATGGGAGAAGGAAAAGCCGCAAGAGCTAGCGCCTTAGGTGCCGCCAATTCCTTTCCCTCAAAGGCTGAAAAAGAAGGAGGATAAGCATTTCAAGCGTTTCACGGAGATGCTGAAAAAGCTGGAGGTGACTTTGCCATTTATGGAGGTACTCACTTAAATGCCTACCTATGCTAAATTTTTGAAAGATATTATGTCTCATAGAAGGGAAATACATGTTTAGACCATGTACCTTTAGACGCAAATTGTAGAGCGATAATTCAGCGTACCATGCCTAGAAAGCTTAGCGATCATGGGTCATTTCTATTCCTATTTCTATTGGAGAAATTAGCATAGCTAGTGCATTGTGTGATCAAGATGCTAGCATATCCTTAATGCCTTATTCACTTTTGAATAAGCTAGATATGGGGGAATTGTCTCCAACCACGGTTAACTTGAGATTAGCGGATCGTTCTTCTAGGGCACCTAAGGGTATCCTAGAAGTCGTTCCTATTAAGGATTTCTGACTCTATAAGGATTTTTGACTCTCCGCCTGGATCAGTTTGGCTCTATAAGGATTTTTGACCGAGTCAAACAAGGCTTGACTGAATCAAAAGTGATTCGGCCAAGGAAGATTTACTCACCCATCTACGAAACTGCACTAAGTATTTGATTCGGACACCCTGTCTGAATCAACTGAACAAGGCTTGTCCGAATCAACTGATTCGGGCACGACAGACAATATGGTAATTTTTCGGAACAGTATAAATAAGAAAGAGATGCAAATTTAGAATTGATGATGCAGAATGGCATTCTTTTAACAAAATCAGCACTCGTGAACAAACTCAATCAACAAGCTGCTGCTATAGCAGGAGCCGTCTCGGATAGCTTTAGCAACTATTCTGTAGCAGAAGTTCGGCTCTTCGGAGAAAGCAGTTGTCAGTTCAACAAGGAGCATCTAAATATTCAAAAAGAATATCCCAGTGAAGATTCCATTTTTAGGGTGAAGATTTGGCTATGAAAGATTTGATTTTCAAATCAAATCTAATCTCCTACAAATTAGGAGATATCGTTGGCTGGAGGAGTTTCCTAAAGTTGTTGTTGATGGAACTAGCTGTTCCTATGATCGAATCAGAGAGTGAAAACACAGAGAGCATACATAGAGTATAAACGGAGGCAGATTGTGTGCGAGCAGAGCTTCGATCATCACCAAGAGCAGAGCGTGAGCGCAGAGCTGAGGTGAGGTGATTGAAGCTGAGTGTGATCGAGACTTGCAGAGTCTGATCAGTGCTTAATCTGGGAAACAATTTCATAGCAAAGATTGTTTGTTGGTTGATCAAGGCAGGCCGCAGAGAAATTGACGAGAGGAGGAACTCGGTCAATTCGCAGGAAACCTGGTTTCCCTAGTGACAGGAAGTCACTAGGTGAGGGGGAGCATTCCAGAGTGTGCAACGCTCGTGGAAGTATTGTCACTGCTCGGCGGAAGGCTTTGGAGCTACTCTGACAATACCTGCATCAATTGTGTGCTACAGCAAACCTACGGAGACTCTGTGTTAATTTTGAATAGGCTGAGATAGTCGGGTCAGTAGCTATTCTGAATTGATACAAGTGTAGTTGGTTGAGACACAAGTGTAGTTGATTTAGAAGATTTGGAGATCCGACAGAAGGGAGAAGAACTAGAAGTGTCTCACATCTCAACACCTGCCTGTCTATATGTAACACCTATTTTCTATCCTGTACAGAACCAAAGAACTTCAAGGAAGCCATGGGCGACGAATACTGGATGATAGCAATGCAGGAAGAACTAGCTAAGTTCGAGAGACGCGATGTGTGGGACTTAGTTGCCAGACCAAAAGGAATAAACATCATAGGCACCAAGTGGATCTTGAAGAACAAGACTGATGAGAAGGGAAACATCACAAGGAATAAAGCCAGATTGGTTGCACAAGGGTACACCTAAATTGAAGGCCTGGATTTCGATGAAACCTTTGCACCAGTTGCTCGGTTGGAAGCCATCAGACTGCTCCTGGCCATGTCATGCTTCCTCGAATTGAAGCTGTATCAAATGGATGACAAGAGTGCATTTTTGAATGGTGATCTTTCAGAAGAAGTATATGTAGCTCAGCCTAAAGGGTTTGAAGACCCTAATCACCCGAAGCATGTGTACAAGCTGAAGAAAGCTCTGTATGAGCTCAAACAGGCTCCTAGAGCATGGTATGAGAGACTAACTGTCTTTCTTGAAAATCATGGATATGAAAGGGAAGGAGCTGACAAAACTCTCTTCGTGAAAAGAACCAAGTCAGATGTGATCATTACCCAGATTTATGTGGACAACATTGTTTTTGCATCGAAGTCCCAGCAGTTTGTGGATCACATGCAGAATGAATTCAAAATGAGCATGGTAGGAGAGCTTATTTATTTCCTCGGATTGGAAATATCCCAGAAAGAGGATGGAATCTTTGTAGCACAAAGCAGATATAGTAAGAACCTGGTGATGAAATTCCAGCTAGATAATGCCAGTCACAAACGAACACCAGCTGCTACCCATATCAAAGCTGTAAAAGATTAAACCGGGGTTGAAGTAAATAAGGCTATCTACAGAAGTATGATCGGCAGCCTGCTGTATCTGAGTGCTAGTCGTCTCGACATCTCCTTTGCAGTAGGAGTGTGTGCAAGATTTCAAGCCTGCCCAAAAGAGAGCCACATGCAGCTGGTTAAAAGGATCATCCAGTATGTTGGAGGTACTGTAAACTATGGCTTGTGGTATACTAAGGATACAAATGAAAATCTGGTAGGATACATGGATACAGACTGGGCAGGTTGCGCTGAGGATAGGAAGAGCACCTCTGAAGGTTGCTTCTTTTTGGGAAACAACCTAGTATCCTAGTTTAGCAGAAAACAAAACAGCATCTCTCGGTCCACGGCTGAGGTAGAGTACGTTGCAGCAGGAAGCTGCTGTGCTCAGATGGTTTGGATGAAGCAGATGCTAGCTGAGTATGGTCTCCAACAAGGTGAAATGGTCCTCTACTGTGACAACAAGAGCGCTATCAGCATCACTTAGAACCCAGTACCGCACAGCAAAACCAAACACATTGATATTCGGCATCACATGATCAGAGATCTGGTAAAGAAGAAGATCATTGCTCTTCAGCACATTGTGACCGATAAACAACTCACAAACATCTTCACCAAGCCTCTGGATGCTGCCAGATTCGAAGACCTAAGATCCTCGTTGGGTCTCTGCGTTTTGGCACCGTAAGCCAGTCCCAGTCCCCTTGGCATATGTTACAAAAAGGGGGAGAAACAAAACAGGAGAGGGAGCAGGGGGAGCCGAGGACCGGAGGAGGATCAATCGAAACATCAAATCATCTATGAACGAGTTTTGTCAAAATGCCAAGAGGAGATTGATAATGCAAAATGACATTCTTTTGACAAAACCAGCACTCGTGAATAAGCCCAGTGAACAAGCTGCTGCTATAGCGAGAGCGGTCTCAAGTAGCTGTAGCAACTATTCTGCAGCAGAAGTTCGGCTCTTCGGAAAAAGCGGTTGTCAGTTCAACAAGGAGCTTCTAAATATTCAGAAAAAATATCCCAGTGAAGATTCCGTTTCCGGGGTGAAGATTTGGCTGTGGAAGATTTGATTTTCAAATCTAATCTAATCTCATACAAATTAGAAGATATCGCTGGCCGGAGGAATTTCCTAAAGTTGTTGTTGATGGAACTGGCTATTCCTATGATCGAAGCAGAGAGTGAAAACACCGAGAGCATACACAGAGTATCAACGAAGGGAGATTGTGTGCGAGCAGAGCCTCGATCATCACCAAGAGCAGAGCGTGAGCGCAGAGCTGAGGTGATTGAAGCTGAGTGTGATCGTGACTTGCCGAATCTGATCAGTGCTTGATCTGGGAAGCCAATTCAGAGCAGAGATTTCTTATTGGTTGATCAAGGCAGGCCGCGGAGAAATTGACGAGAGGAGGAACTCGGTCAATTCGCAGAAAACCTTGTTTCCATAGTGACAAGAGGTCACTAGGTGAGGGGGAGCATTCCAGAGTGTGCAGCGCTCGTGGAAGTATTGTCACTGCTCGGCGGAAGGCTTTGGAGCTACTCTGACAATACCTGCATCAGCTGTGTGCTACAGCAAACCTATGAAGGGGTTTTGTCAAAATGCCAAGGGGGAGATTGATAATGCAGAATGGCATTCTTTTGACAAAACCAGCACTCGTGAACAAGCCTAGTGAACAAGCTGCTGCCATAGCGAGAGCTGTCTCAGGTAGCTGTAGCAATTGTTCTGCAGCTGAAGTTCGGCTCTTCGGAGAAAGCGGTTGTTAGTTCAACAAGGACCTTCTAAATATTCAGAAAGAATATCCCTGTGAAGATTCCGTTTCCGGAGTAAAGATTTGGTTGTGGAAGATTTGATTTTCAAATCAAATCTAGTCTCATTAAAATTAGGAGATATCGGCTGGAGGAATTTCCTAAAGGTGTCGTTGATGGAACTGGCTGGTCCTATAATCGAAGTAGAGAGTGAAAACACAGAGAGCATACACAGATTATCAACGGAGGGAGATTGTGTGCGAGCAGAGCTTCGATCATCACCAAGAGCAGAGCGTGAGCGCAGAGCTGAGGTGATTGAAGCTGAGTGTGATCATGACTTGCAGAGTCTAATCAATGCTTGATCTGGGAAGCCAATTCAGAGCAGAGATTTCTTGTTGGTTGATCAAGGCAGGCCGTGGAGAAATTGACGAGTGGAGGAACTCGGTCAATTCGCAGAAAACCTTGTTTCCTTAGGGACAAGAGGTCACTAGGTGAAGGGGAGCATTCCAGAGTGTGCAGCGCTCGTGGAAGTATTGTCACTGCTCGGCGGAAGGCTTTGGATCTACTCTGACAATACCTGCATTAGCTGTGTGCTACAGCAAACCTATGAAGGGGTTTTGTCAAAATGCCAAGGGGGAGATTGATAATGCAGAATGGCATTCTTTTGACAAAACCAGCACTCGTGAACAAGCCCAGTGAACAAGCTGCTGCTATAGCGAGAGCTGTCTCAGGTAGCTGTAGCAACTGTTCTGCAACTGAAGTTTGGCTCCTCGGAGAAAGCGGTTGTCAGTTCAACAAGGACCTTCTAATTATTCAGAAAGAATATCCCTGTGAAGATTCCGTTTCCGAGGTGAAGATTTGGCTGTGGAAGATTTGATTTTCAACTCAAATCTAATCTCATACAAATTAGAAGATATCGCTGGCTAGAGGAATTTCCTAAAGGTGTTGTTGATGGAACTGGTTGTTCCTATGATCGAAGCAGAGAGTGAAAACACAGAGAGCATACACAGAGTATCAACGGAGGGAGATTTCGTGCGAGCAGATCTTCGATCATCACCAAGAGCAGAGCGTGAGCGCAGAACTGAGGCTATTGAAGCTGAGTGTGATCGAGACTTGCAGAGTCTGATTAGTGCTTGATCTGGGAAGCCAATTCAGAGCAGAGATTGCTTGTTGGTTGATGAAGGGAGGCCGCGGAGAAATTGACGAGATGAGGAACTCGGTCAATTCGCAGAAAAAATGGTTTCCCTAGTGACAGGAGGTCACTAGGTGAAGGGGAGCATTCCTGAGTGTGCAGCGCTCATGGAAGTATTGTCACTGCTCGGCGGAACGCTTTGGAGCTACTTTGACAATACCTGCATCAGCTGTGTGCTACAATAGAGTGCTACAGCAAACCTACGGAAACTTTATGTCAATTAGAATAGGCTGAGATAGTCGGGTAAGTAGCTATCCTGAATTGATACAAGTGTAGTTGGTTGAGACACTAGTCAGAGCTTGTTCTGATTGTGATCGAGGTACTGGCTAAGGTTGAGTAGCATAGGTTGCGTGGTGTCGAACCGTGTTGTACAACAGACCTTGAGCATAGTGGATTAAAAGACTGAGGTTCAATCTTTCCAAGAGATAGGCACTTGGCCGAACTGGATGATCAACTTCTTAGTCATTGTTTTTATTTTGCTGCACAAGATTTGTCTGTACAAGAGTGTGCTATAGCAACGGCTTGTACACAAATTTGCATCTCAGAGATGCTGCAATGATTTCAAGAAGGGCTTCTTCCAAATTGGAAAACCCTATGCGATCACTCTTGCACGACTTGGAGAATTGTCGAAGATATGGAGAAGACACAAGCAATTGAAGATCCTACATCAACCCTCTACTCAACCACTACTTCTTTGCATCCAATTGGAGAACAATTTCAATTAAAAACTATGTTTTGTTTCAAACTCACCATGAGTGAGTAGTCCCATTGTAGTTGGGATCCTTGTGGATTTTTTAGGTTAAATTGTAATGCAAAACAAGTTCTTTTATCTATATGAGTGTAGTTTGGTTGAAAATTCTTATGCTTGTTCTTCATGTTAATTATATGCACACCAAGTGTTTGACAAAACGCATGAATGAGTATGAATTGATAAAACACCTAGGGATGGAATGAGAATTGAACTTAGGTTGTTTAGAAGATCAAGCATGATTATTTTAGATAGCTTTTGTGCGCGAGAGTGACATTGGCAATCTCTTAGGCTAAGCATAGAGCGGACTTTAGTTAACTATCATTAGACCGAGAGGTTGAGATTAGGAGACTTTTGTTCTACACGATTCAATAGAGCGAGAGTTTGAGAATTGTGTCACATAGGTGTCATTCTCATTCTAGAGAAGGAGCGAGAGTTGGATTTAGAATGTGTGATACTTTATCCTAGAATAATCAACCAAATTAACTCATGAATATATTTCTGTTTCGCATTGCTAATCGCATGACCTAGGGGTGAAGTAGGATTCCGACTACGTTTTCTTTATTACGTTTCTTCGAAATAAATTTGATCTTGTCTTTAGTATTCACTAGAGATACCTCGCATAGAATAAAAACTCCCATTTTATTTAGTAGACTTGCATTAGGCATTACTAGCTAGCTTTAGACTAATCTAGGCTTTTCTCTTGAGTCCGACTCAAGGTCACTCGGATTATAAATATTATTTGAACACCGTGATTGGACTTAGCCTATTGTAATAGAATAGGTAAAGTCTGAGAGTCAGAGCTGTAACTATTTATCACCGAGAGTGTGTAGGCTGCACGAAGAGAATCTGTGAGTTCATATTGCTAGATAGTCTAGGGGATTAGACTGACAATTAGATTTCGACTAGGTGACAAGTAGAGGTGTGAGTCATTGTACTTGAAACTGAGATAGTGGAATCTTAAGGATCAGAGCATCCTCCCCAGACGTAGGCAGAAAGACGAGTTTCTTATTCTTCAGTAGAGTAATTCCGCAGAAAGATACAAAGAGTGCTTAAGTAGAAGATATAACTCCTCATCAGCAACGTAGCAGAATTTAATCATCTACTTACAAGAGAAAGTAAATGCATATGTCATTTCCTAAGTGTTTGGTGTAGACATCCCAATCATAAATTGATCTCTTGAACTTGTTATCCATCATGTTCTTATACCACTGTCTAGGTGACTGTTTGAAACCATACAAGGACTTCTTCAGCAAGCACACCTTGTAGACACACCAATCATAACTTAATCTCTTGAACTTGTGTTCCATCAAGAGCTCATCAACCCTTCAGGCTGGCTCATGTAAATAGTCTCTTCTAGCTCTCCTTGTAGGAATGCAGTCTTCACATCAAGCTATGCCAACTCCATATCAAAATGAGCTACCAAAGCCAATATCAACCTTATGGACCTATGCTTCATCACATGTGAGTATATCTCATTGAAATCAACTCCTTCCTCTTGTGTAAATTCTCATGCTACCAGCCTTGCTTTAAATCTTGGGTTCTCCACTCCTGGAATCCCTTCTTTCTTCTTGAATATCCATATACAGCTCACAAGCTTCTTGTTCAGTGGTCAGTCAACCAAAATCTAAGTGTTGTTTTTATCCAATGACTTTATTTCTTCTTGCATTGCCTCAAGCCATAGATCTTAATCATGTGACCTCAAGGCCTTTACATGGCTTTTTTGTTCAACCTCTTTTATCTCCATAGTTACCCATGCCGCCCAAGCTATTGCAACACAACCAGCACCGGTCGAGCCTCTGCCACCACCTCCAGCTCTTCTTGAAGCCAGTGGATTTTGGTCCCAACTTTGTCTATGCTGCCCTTCACAGGTACTATCTGCACGACCAAAATTATATTCAGGCCACTGCCTATGCACCCTATGTGTTGCGAGACCTTCACATTTATGATGAAGCTAATAAATTGCTTAGAGTTGCTGGATTAGATATGTTGGTTCCCTGTAGTTGGCGTACGGTGTCGCATCTTGTGTTGGAATTTTTGGCTTCATTTAAGCAATTTTCCCAAAAAGGAATGGTTCGTCATTGAAGTTTCCGACTAGGAAATCAAGGTTGGACCTCTCAAGGTAGCGCATTTGTGAGATATTTGGATTTCCAGTTCATGTCACTTTACCGGTGTTCAATGAACTAGACCGGACTGACATATGGAGGAAGATTTCTGCAGTGGACTGTCACTACCAACTTACCATCACGTCAACAGGCATCTGGTCTTCTCTCTACAAATATGTGCATCGCTATCTCCATGAGCATCTTTGACCGCAATGAGGGTCACGCACTAGGTCATGCAATTAGCAACACAAAACAGCAATTAACGCATAAGGTAATTTGATTGATAACTCTAGGCTAAAGTATCACGCACTCTAGATTCAACTCTCTCTCCTTCTCTAGATTGGGAATGATACTTAAGTGACACAATTCTCAAACTCTCGCTCTATTGAACCGTGTAGAACAAAAGTCTCCTAATCTCAACCTCTCGGTCTATTGATAATTAAGTAAAGTTCGCTCTATACTTAGCTTATTAGATTGTGAATGTCGCTCTCGCGCATAAAAGCTATTTAAAATAAACATGCTTGATCTTTTAAACAGCTTAAGTTCAATTCTCATTACATCCTTAGGTGTTTCATTAATTCATACTCATTCATGTGTTTCGTCAAACATTTAGTGTGCATAAAATTAACATGAAGATAAAGCATGAGAATTTTCAATCAAAACCCTCATTCATAATAAAATTGCATGTTTTGCATTACAATCTAACCTAAGGGATCCTTATGGATCCCTACTACTGAAAGACTACTCACTCATGGTGAGTTCAATACAAAACATAATGAAATTGTTCAACAAGAAAAGTAAAGTAATAGATTAGTAGACTAGTAGTAGTAGAGAAGTACGGAATGAGTAAAGGGATGTTGTAACATATTCAATTGTAGGTGTCTTTTCCAAATTCTCGACAATTCTCCAAGTGTTCGATTTAGAGTTTTTTTTTTCAAGAGATGAACCCCTAGGCGCCGGAGGCACCTCAAGGCACACCCTAATTTTTCCCATCTTTTTTCTATTTATATTTACCCGCCGTGCCCAAATCAAAAGTTATTCGGGGTAGCCTTATTGAGTTGATTCGTGCAGAGTGTCCGAATCAAAGTCTCAATGTGTTTCATGGCTGGGTGAGTCACTTTTCCATGGGGGAATCACTTTTGATTCGCCCAAGCCTGAATTCCTCTTGGGCGAATCAACTTTGCAGTGCTCGAATGACCCTCTAAACCCTCGCATTACGTCTTGTTGTAAACCATTAAGTTGTAGCCCTTTGAATTAGCTTTATAACAAGCTATAGAACGCCTCAATCGGATAAGAATTCATGTGCTCAGCAAGCCTTCAGCTATGAACAGGTCAATCTGCCCAGATTTGGTCTCGGGCGAATTCTCCTCGAGTAATTTCTGATTTGGGATGGGAGGTTGATTCAACCAAGGTTTCACGAATCACATGTGATTCATGCACACCCTGGGCGAATCACTTTTGCCTTTTGCTTAATTTTGCTAGTTTTTGCTCTCGGTCATTCGGAATTCATCCAGATTTTCTTCGGGCCACTTCATACCATGTAATACACATTTTTAACCTGAAATGGACAAAGAAAGCATCAAACACCTTTATAAAATAACGGAACAAACAAGAAGTAAAGTGAAAATACGGACAAATATAAGGTTATTTGTCCACTCATCAAAACACCCCCACACTTAAGTCTTGTTCGTCCCGAACAAGTATATGCACAAGTCAAGCAGAGAGTAAGATGCTAAATCAAGTATGACAGTATCAAAGCACGTAGCAAATCTTACGCACATAAAATACCTTTATCCCCTACTCACATAACATAGAAATAACTAAACAAAGAAAATTAATCTACTCCTAAAGCACTGTCGTAGGAATCACGGATACATTTAATGTATGCGCTTTAAACTCTTATGCTACCCTAGTGGACGAGTTATAGTCTCCAGAGAGTTTTCAGAATAGGAATACTCACAAATCCCACTCGCAATCATCCATAAGAGTTCAAAATCCAAATATAGTTTGCAAAGCAAGCAGTTCTTTATTAGCCCACATAATAATAAAGTTGTCCAAATCATTCACTTCACGCAAACTCTAAGGATCATTCACTTCACGCAAACTCTAAGGATCATTCACTTCATTGCGACAACAAATACTCATAGAATCATTACAAAACTAGCATTCGTCAAATTCAAATTACCGCTTAATTTCCTATGCAAGTAGTATGACGAAAAGCGTCGCTTACACAATAATTTTGTCCAGTCAATCACATATGCTTGCAAAGGGCAGGTCTATAAGCTCACGACAACAAACTCATTCTCAAGTTTTAGACTATACGTCATAATCCTTAAGAGAAGAGGAGTTTCGACATTAAAAATCTTAAAAATTCACCCTACAAATCTTGATGCTTAAGTAATAAATTATGAGGGTCACACTTTAGACGTTTTCTAAAAGCGAAATGCAAATACCTTACTCACGCACATGCGAAAGAACTTGCGGAAAAGGCATAAATTCAAGAAATAAGTAGGTTTATTTATTTTATATTTTTTTGTGTATATACAAATGCTTCCAAGGGGGAACTTTGTAATACCCATATTTTAAACAATTTTTTTTTCATTCTTATCTTCTCCCCATCTTTATCTTCTTTCCCCATCCTTATCTTCTCCCCTCCCCCCTGTTTTCTTCCCCCATCTTCTCCCCCCGCCTTCTCTCCCCCTTCTCCTATCCTCATCTTCTTTCCCGTTTCTCTCCCAGTGGTTTTAGGGTTCCTCGGAGGTATGTACTTATTGATCTTCATCCTTCTTCTCCCTACTTCTTGAATTCTTTATGGTGCTGTTTTGTTGGCTGTTGAGATTGTGGTTAGTGAGGGGATGGAGTGGGTTGTGAGTGGCTGTTGGAAATTAAGGGTATGTGATTGAGGTTGTTTTGTAGTGTTATGGAAATGAGATGTATATGAGAATTTTGGTGGGTTTGGTTCATGTTGATTTTGGATATGAGATTGTTAGTTTTAGGGATTTGGATGGTGATTTATTGGGTTGAGTTACCGGTTTGATTATGTGGCGATTATGGGAGATTGATTTTGGTTTGGGTGGATTTTTAGGATTTTGATGGAGAACGGGGTGGAGGATGATTTGGTGAAGAATAGAGAGGTTGGCAAGGGAAAGTGGAGCTGGGCTTTTATTAGTTTAGCAGTTAATGATGTTTTGAGTGACGAGATAATAATATATATATAATTATTTTATTATGTTATAGGTTCTGAAAACGAAACTGTGAGGGCGAGGTGACTACACGCTCTCAATCAAGTTTCAGGTTGAGTAAATAATTATGCATATTGCATAATCATCCGTAAACGGATTCTGCTAAATTTGAGAAGAGACTTTGTGATAAGTATCATACACGTGCGTACATATTGCATCATGAGACTGCAACTTTTGTTATGCGATGATAATTCTGCATTTTGTTATGCGATGATGAATTCCGCATTTTGATGATCCGGATCGGCAGTGACGACTGCCTAGCTATATGCTTTTGTTAGTTGCAATACTCATTTGAGCATTCATACATTTGCATATGTGCATTTGAATTATCTGATTTTTTTATTAGCTTGTTATTTTACATATACAATCTTAATAAATGACATCTCATTTATTGGATACGTAAAAGTATAACCGCTTACTAGAATACGTGCGGGTTATTTCCTCACTAAGTCTCCCCGACTCACCCTTTTATTACCATTTCTTTACAGATAGGTGAATCGGTAGCTGCAAGGGTCCAATTGTCCTCGACTAGAGAGCTATCATTTCTTACGGTGCCATCCAACTTCAGATATTTTTTTGGGACTCGTTATTGGCTATCTTTTTTTATTTGTTTTGGCTAGAGTTACGCTCCGTTGTCTAGGGCAGGTTACTAGGAGCACATTTTGCTTAGTTTAGTAGTAAACTCGTTTCTGTGAATATTATAAATTTTATGACTGAATTAATTAGAAAAACCTATTTTTTGTGTAATATTGTCATATGTGAGGCTTGCTTGGTCGTTGGTCAAGCGCCGGTCTCGACTTGGATTTTTGGGTCCTGACAAAGTTGGTATCAGAGCCTAGGTTCGTCCTCATAGTACACGGAGGTAGGACTTAGTAGAATGTTGATTATGGTAGTGTAGCGCGCCATCACCATAAACAATGTTCTGCTATGACCTTTAGAAAATTCCTTCTTATTTGCAGTCAAACCACTTTCTTGACATTCTGGTTTGCTGATACAAAGTTATTCATATAGGTTGTGTTGGCACGACGTGGTTCAGCTAGTTCAACAGGTACTTCTCGACCTGGCAGAGGTGGTAATACCAGTAGAGGTATGGTACGGGTGACGGTGTCGATAATGTTAATCAGCCATTTCCTACCGTTGTCCCACGCAGCACTAGTACAGGGACCAATTCGAGAGGTGCACGTAGCGAACCACTACAGAGCGAGCAAGTTATTCCACCTCAGGCTACAATGTCATATACTGACATCGTGAGCAGTATTCAGGGCTTGATTCAGGTACTGCATGGTATGGCGCTGCAGGGTGTTGCTCCGGGCCAATCCGCTATGCAATCATTCGTTGCTCCACCATCAGCAAGTGGTGATAATGTAGTTTTACATCCGGGCCAGGGCTTATGTCAGTCTGTTGACGATGGAGGTGTGAAATTGGATGAGTTCATCAGGCATCAGCCACCGACTTTTAGTGGAACAGATGAAAAGAATGACCCTCAGACATTTATTGATCACAGCGTCTTTGTCAGGTTCTTCATTGCCCGACTTGGAGGTCAGTGGAGTTGGCTTCTTTCAGGCTAGACGGTGTTGCATTGGCTTGGTTTGATGTTGTGATAAGGGGTAGGAGCACCGAGCAGCCGCGTTTGGAATGGGATGAATTTAAGACATTGTTCTTAGATAGATTTTTGCCTGACAGCATGAGGGATGCGAAGGCAAGAGAGTTTGAATGGTTGAGACAAGAAGCTATGACGGTTACGGAGTATGCTAATAAGTTCACCGTCTTATCAGCTTATGCCCCTTTTGTGATGACCGAGCCAATGCGCATTAAGCGTTTCGTTATGGGATTACGTCACAATGTTTTTCGATCTGTGGTCAGTACTCAATTTGCTAGTTTCTTAAGAGCTGTGGATACTGCACGAGTTATAGAAGACAGAGAGCTTTTAGAGAGCTGCTAGTGACCCGAAAAAGAGGCCTCGTGAGAATGATCAGTATAAGAACCAGCGCCGATGAGACTTCCGACGAGGTAGAGGTCAGCGTTTTCAGCGAGGTAACCAGTTCCAGTCATCACAGCGCGGTCAGCGGCCTAATACTATCTCACATGACAGTAAAGCCCCTCAAGAGAGTATTAGAGGCTAGCATTCAGGTTCGAGCAACCAGGATCAGTCGAAGACACAATGCAAGACTTGTGGTCGATTTCATACAGGTGTTTGTTACCGCGAGACGCGTGCATGTTTTCAGTGTGGTCAGAAAGGGAACTTTATTAACCAATGTCCCCACCGAGGTGCCAATATCCATCACATAGTAGCGTATCCTTCTCTCACATATGCGCCTTTAGTTCAGCCTATAGTGCAGTCTGGTACCACTGGTAGTTAGTATGGAGGAACTGGTTTTTCGTTAGCGTAGTATGGAGCTAGTGTTGGAGGTCAAACTACTAGTCAGACTATGAGCAACCAACCTCGACATCTAGATGGAGGAACACAGGCTAGAGTTTTTGCACTGACACCTCGCAATGCTGAAGCTTCTAATGCAATCGCCACAGGTACCTTACTTGTATGCAATATTGATGCTTCTGTATTAATTGATCCTGGAGCTACACATTCATTTGTTTCGCCATATTTTGCATCTCACCTTACTATGAGTCCTTCACGCTTGGAGACACACTTATTGGTAACTACTCCACTTGGTGGTCGTATTGAGACGAAGTCGGTATATCGTTCTTGTTTGATTGCGATTGGTGGTCACAATATGCAAGCAAACTTAATTTTGCTTGATATGTTAGACTTTGAATGTCATTTTGGGGATGGATTGGTTATCCTCGTATTATGCCACTCTCGATTTCCGTGAGAAGGTGATCACATTTTGGTTACCGGACGAGCCAGAATTCACATTCTTATGTGATAGGAGTCTATCGTCTTCTTATATCATCCCAGCGCTGATGGCTGATAAGTTGATGAGAAAGGGATGCCAGGCCTACTTGGCGATAATATTAGATGCTAAGAATGAGACTCAGTCATCCACATTGGATACGTTACCGGTACTAGCTGATTTTGAAGATGTCTTTCCAGAGGATTTATTTGGACTACCTCTAGTGAGAGATGTAGAATTTTGTATCGATTTAATCCCTAGTACGGAGCCTATCTCTATCCCTTCTTATCGGATGGCTCCGATGGAACTGAAAGAATTGAAAGTTCAGTTGCAAGAGCTACTTGACAAGGGTTTTGTCCGTCCTAGTGTTTGTCCTTGGGGTGCTCCTGTTTTATTTGTGAAGAAGAAAGACTGAACGATGAGGTTATGCATTGACTATCGTCAGTTAAACAAAGTGATAGTGAAGAACAGGTACCCTTTACCAAGGATTGATGATTTGTTTGACCAGTTGCAAGGAGCTCAATACTTCTCTAAGATCGATCTACGTTCAGGCTATCATCAATTTCGGGTTAGAGAGCAAGATACTTCGAAGACAGTGTTCCGAACTCGTTATATTATTACGAGTTTTTGGTGATGTCATTTGGACTCACAAACGCACCAGCAGCGTTCATGGGAATGATGAATAATGTATTTAGGTCCTTCTTGGATAAATTTGTGATTGTGTTCATTGACGATATTCTAATATACTCGTGAACTGAGGAAGAGAATGCTTCGCATTTGAGACAAGTACTTCAGAGGCTACGAGAGCACAAGTTGTATTCTAAGTTCTCTAAATGTGAATTTTGGTTGGATAATATTGCTTTCCTCGGACATATTGTCTCAAATGAAGGTGTGAAAGTTGATCCCTCAAAGGTTGCGGCAGTTGAAAGTTGGCCGACGCCAACTTCGGTAGTAGAAATTCGAAGCTTTTTAGGGCTTGCTGGGTATTATCGACGATTTGTATAAGATTTCTCACGTATAGCTGCACTTGTTTGACCTAGAAAGGAGTCAGATTTGTCTGGTCTGACAAATGTGAAGAGATTTTCGAGAGGCTGAAGAGAGCCTTAATTACTGCACCAAATTTTAGCCCTTCCCTCAGGCATTGGCGGATTTACTGTGTATTGTGATGCTTAAGGAGTTGGATTGGTATGTGTTCTAATGCAGCGTGGGAGGGTTATTGCATATGCTTCTCGTCAGCTGAAGAAGAATGAACATAATTATCCTACTCATGACCTCGAGTTGGCAGCAATAGTTTTTGCATTAAAGGTGTGGAGAAATTATTTGTACGGAGAGACATTTGAGGTGTTTACCGATCATAAAAGTTTGAAGTACATTTTCAGCCAGAAAGATCTTAATCCTCGACAGCGGAGATGGGTGGAGTTGTTGAAAGACTACGAGTGCACCATTTCTTATCATCCAGGAAAGGCCAACGTAGTTGCTGCTCTCAATAGGAAGTCTATGGACATTTTAGCACACATACCTGATAGTAGAAGAGGACTTGCAAAGTAACTATCACAGCTGCAAAATAGTGGAGTTTCTTTTGAAGTAGGAGAAAAGGGTCTTCTAGCGCATTCGAGAGTTGTGCCGACCTTAGTGACTCAGATAGGAGAAATGCAAGGTAGTGACCTCGAGTTAAGAAAGTTGATTACAGAAGTTTGTGAAGGTAGACATGCAGATTTCACAATTGGTGATGGTATTCTTCGATTTAAAAATCGGTTATGCGTTCCTTTAACTGGTGGACTACGTCAAGAGATTTTGACAGAGGCTCATTGTACACCTTATGCCATGCATCCAGGATAGAGTAAGATGTACCATGATCTCCGAGACACTTATTGGTGGAGTGGTATGAAGCGTGATGTGGCTGACTGTCTCGAGATGTTTGACTTGTCAACAGGTGAAAGCTGAACACCAGAGACCAGCTGGCTTATTACAGAATATTGAGATTCAAGAATGGAAGTGGGAGCGCATTACTATGGATTTTGTTACTGAACTTCCACGCAAGGGTCATGATTCAATTTGGGTGATTGTGGATAGATTCACTAAGACTGCACACTTTATTCCAATAAAAACAAATTATTCAGCAGAGTAGTATGCCCGTGTGAACATCGATGAACTTGTGCGTCTGCATGGTTTACCTATCTCCATTATTTCTGATCGTGGTTCGCAGTTTACATCTAGATTTTGGAGGTCACTACAAGAGGCGTAAGGAACGAAGTTACACTTGAGCACTGCATTTCATCCTTAGACAGATGGACAGTCGGAGAGGATTATTCAGACGTTAGAAGACATGTTAAGAGCTTGCATTATTAGTTTCAAGGGCAGCTGGGATTGCTATACACCATTGATAGAGTTTGCTTATAACAGAAGTTATCCTCTAGCATTCGGTTGGCTCCTTTTGAGGCATTGTATGGTAGAAGATGTAGATCGCCTGTTGGCTGGTTCGAGTTAGATGAAAGTAAGTTGATTGGACCTGACCTAGTGCATGATGCAAATGAGAAGGTCCGTTTGATCAGAGATAAGTTGTTACCAGCTCAGAGCCGACAAAAATCTTATGCTGATCCAAAACGAAGAGAGTTGGAGTTTCAGGTTGGTAATCACATCTTTTTAAAGGTGTCACGTGATCACCAATGAAAGGTGTGATGAGATTTGGCAAAAAGGGAAAACTTAGTCCTCGATTCATCTGTCCTTTTGAAATCTTGGAGCGGATTGGTATAGTTGCATATAAATTATCTTTGCCTCCGGCATTGTCTAATGTCCATCTAGTGTTTCATGTTTTGATGCTACGAATGTATATTTCGGATACTAGTCACGTACTGTAACATGAACAACTTGAGATAGATGATACATTATCTTATGAGGAACAACCAATTGCCATCCAGGACCGAGATAAGAAGAGATTACGTAATAGGGATGTAGTTTCAGTCAAGGTGTTATGAAAGAATCATTCCAATGCAGAAGCCACTTGGGAATCAGAGAAGGAGATGAAAATCAAATATCCGCAACTTTTTGAGTCTCAAGGCAAGACTATATAAATTCGGGGACCGAATTTTTTTGTAGGAGAATAGAATGTAATACCCATATTTTAAGCAATTTTTTTTCTCATTCTTATCTTCTCCCCATCTTTATCTTCTTTCCCCATCCTTATCTTCTCCCTTCCCCCCTGTTTTCTTCCCCCATCTTCTCCCCCTGCCTTCTCTCCCCCTCTCCTCTCCCCATCTTCTTTCCCGTTTCTCTCCCAGTGGTTTTAGGGTTCCTCGGAGGTATGTACTTATTGATCTTCATCCTCCTTCTCACTACTTCTTGAGTTCTTTATGGTGCTGTTGAGATTGTGGTTAGTGAGGGGTTGGAGTGGGTTGTGAGTGGCTGTTGGAAATTAAGGGTATGTGAGTGAGGTTGTTTTGTAGTGTTTTGAAAATGAGATGTATATGAGAAGTTTGGTGGGTTTGGTTCATGTGGGTTTTGGATATGAGGTTGTTAGTTTTAGGGATTTGGATGGTTATTTATTGAATTGAGTAGGGATTTGATTTTTTGGCGATTATGGGAAATTGATTTTTATTTGGGTGGATTTTTAGGGTTTTGATGGAGAATGAGGTGGAGGATGATTTGGTGAAGAATAGAGAGGTTGGCAAGGGAAAGTGGAGCTGGGCTTTTATTAGTTTAGCAGTTAATGATGTTTTGAGTGACGAGATAATAATATATATATAATAATTTTATTATGTTATAGGTTCTGAAAACGAAACTGTCAGAGCGAGGTGAGTACACGCTCTCAATCAAGTTTCAGGATGAGTAAGTAATTCTCACGTATTCGCTTCGTATTAATTCTAAGTTTATTATGCATATTGCATAATCATCCATAAACGGATTCTGTTAAATTTGAGAAGAGACTTTGTGATAAGTATCATACACGTGCATACATATTGCATCATGAGACTGCAACTTTTGTTATGCGATGATAATTCCGTATTTTGTTACGCGATGATGAATCCGCGTTTTGATGATCCGGATCGGCAGTGACGACTACTAGCTATATGCTTCTGTTAGTTGCAGTACTCATTCTTAGCATTCATGCATTTGCATATGTGCATTCGAATTATCTGATTGTTTATTAGCTTGTTATTATATATAAACAAGCTTAATTAATGACATATCTCATTTATTGGATACGTAAAAGTATAACTGCTTACTAGAATACGTGCGGGGTATTTCCTCGCTGAGTCTTCCCCACTCACCCTTTTATTACCATTTCTGTACAGATATGTGAATCGGTAGCTGCTCAAGGGTCCAGTTATCCTCGACGAGAGAGCTATCATTTCTTACGGTGCCATCTAACTTCAGATTTTTTTTGGGACTCGTTATCAACTATTCTTTTTGATTCGTTTTGGATAGAGTTACACTCCGTTGTCTAGGGCAGGTTACTAGGAGCACATTTTGCTTAGTTTAGTATAAACTCGTTTCAGTGAATACTGTAAATTTTATGACTGAATTAATTAGAAAAACATATTTTTTGTGTAATATTGTCATATGTGAGGCTTGCTTGGTCGTTGGTCAAGCGCCGATCTCAACCTGGATTTTTGGGTCCCGACAAACTTACCTTCCTAACACTCGGCATTTATAAAACCTTTTCTTGACCAAAAAAAATATATTTTTGGGTTTATACAAATGCTTTCAAGGGGGAACTTACCTTCCTAATCCTCGGCTTTTGTAAAACCTTAAGAATATAATTTTTTTTCTCTTTGCGCCCTTTTTCTCTTTTCGCAAACACTTTATTTGATCTCAAACTTAATACTTGACAATGTGCCTAAGTGAGATATAATAGAGCATGACGTGTGAGCTAAACAAATGCAAGGGCAAAATAGGAAATGTTAAAATCACATAAAAGCAAACAAGAAAATGTATGAGGTTTTTATATGAAAGCTAGTTTTAATTTTGTGTTCGCTAAAAACTTAACTTCATTTTTCATGCACGGAAAGAGCTTAAAAATAAATCAAACTTAGCTAGTCAAAATGCCGAATCATGCGAATAAAATCGTCACAAAGAATGTCAATCAACTTAAAGATACTATTCATGAATTCAAAGCACAACTCATCCCAAAAATTTTGTATTAAATGGTACTACTTAATCGCTTAACAAACATTACTTCGTGTGATCAATACTTAAAGCTAGGATGAAAACAATTATGCATGTATAATGCACGCAAAGTAAACATGTAGCATAGAATCATGTTGTTAAGCAAATAAAAGTAAAAGCGCAAAACACCCCACACAAAAAACTTGCTTAGTCCCTAAGCAATAAAAATAAAACTAAGTAAAAAGAGTGTCGAAGGAACTTCTCTCGTGTGGAGGTAGCCAAATGCGCATCATCCGCCCATATCCGTGCTCTAGTCAGTTGCGGTAAATCGAAAACTCAAGAAAAAGGTTAGCCCAACACCTAAATTCAAAGATTTAAACAGCTAGCTATGACATATATATCAATGTGAAACATATTAGCTAGGCAAAAGATTGGAAAACAAATGCGCGACGATTCGAACGATGAGTTTACTTAGATATGCTAGTGGAAATCAAAAGTCATGGACTAGTGTATTATAATGTTTGAAAAAGGTTTCGAACAAATGTCCCAAAGTAGCAAAATTCCCAAAGTCAATCAAAAAAAATTCTATCTCAAAACTGCCAGAATCAGAATTGATTCGGGGTGCATATAAAGTGATTTAACCACAGCCTGGTCGAGTCAAACTAGCTCGAATAGCGTGAGGTTCCCCGAATCAAAAGTGATTCGGGTAAGGCAAATAAAGTGATTCGGCCAGGTAGGACGAATCAAACTAGCAGTGGGAGAATAGCTTTTGGCCGAATCAGCCATGATTCATGGAGAGCAGAATTCGACTCAACCAAGGGTGAGCGAATCAATTTTCTAAGGGAAAAAAAATTCCAGATAAATAACACAAGATCGAGAACCACCTGGCATGCAAATAAAATCACGGCAAAGCACGTCAAAAAAGAAGTCGACAATTCAAGCAAATTACATAACAAAATACCAACACAAGTCATGACATACAAAGACACAACCTAAACATCAACGGTTTACCCCACACTTAAAACTTCTACATATAGATAATCAAACCAAAGGGATAATTCGAGGGCACACAAACACAAAATCCCTTAAACCACCAATCAAACATTTGGCACACGGCGCAACAAAAATTCCAAAACGATTCTATACTACAATCACGTAAAAACAAAAGCCTAAAATACTCACAAGCCTAGTTTAACGTATTGGCTAAGACGTAGCCGATTCCCTCTTTCATACCATGTGGAGAAGCGTCGACTTTACTTTCAACTCTTTATAATCACCCTCCGACAGGTGTATGAGTGATTCATAGTGTCCGATGGTTGGGGCCATGTATTCCCCAACCGGTCTCTCATCTTCCTCTTGCGGAAGAGCGGCATTTCCTTCTCTCCTCGGGTTCGGTTGATCCATTATTTTTTCTGGTGGTTGATAAATGCGAATTTGAGGAGGAGTATCAAAATCTGGCTAGTTTTGACTTGGCGTTGATGTGGAAGCATGTTCTTGTGCCTTTTTCGTGCGTGCTGTGGTCTGCATTCAAACACCTACCAAGCAATCAGAGAAAGCATCAATAAGTGTGAACTTAAATCAAAGTAAGCAAGAATAGCACGCAAACACGCAGTCACATTCAACAAAAAAAAAGAAAAAATATGAAGTAGACTAACTAAAACAATACTAAAAAGCAAACTAGTCTAATGGCTAATCCCCGGCAACGACGGCATTTTGAAATTGCATGCTAGTCTAAAAAACATGGGAATTTTCAATCAAAAACCTCATTCATAATAAAATTGCATGCTTTGCATTACAATCTAACTTAAGGGATCCATAAGGATCCCTACTACTAAAAGACTACTCACTCATGGTGAGTTCAATACAAAACATAATGAAATTATTCAACAAGGAAAAGTAAAGAAGTGGAGTAGTAGAGAAGTAGGGACTGAGTAAATGGATGTTGTGAAATCTTCAATTGTAGGTGTCTTCTCCGTCTTCTCGACAATTCTCCAAGTCTTCGAATTACTATTTTTTCCAAAAGAGTAATCGGAGGCACATCCTAATTTTTCCCATCTTTTTTCTATTTATATTTACCCGCCATGCCCGAATCAAAAGTGATTCGGGGTAGCCTTATTGAGTTGATTCATGCAGAGTGTCCGAATCGAAGTCTTAGTGTGTTTCATGGCTGGGCGAATCACTTTTTCTTGGGCGAATCAAAAGTGATTCGCTCAGACCTGATTTCCTCTTGGACAAATCAACTTTTTAGTGCTCTAATGACCCTATAAAACATCAGATTACGTCTTGATGTAAACTAAGAAGTTGTAGCCCTTTGAATTAGCTTTCCAACAAGCTATAGCCTGCCTCAATCAGATAAGAATCATGCACTGAGCAAGCCTTCGATGATGAGCAGGTTAATCTGCCCAGATTTGGTCTCGAGTGAAATCTCCTCGAGTCATTTCAGATCCGGGCAGCTGGGAAGTTGATTCGACCAAGGTTAAACGAATCACATGTGATTCGTGCACCCCCTGGGCGAATCACTTTTTTCTTTTGCTTAATTTTGCTCGTTTTTGCTCTCGATCGACTGGAATTCATCCAGATTATCTTCGGGCCACTTATTTTTAACCTGAAATGGATAAAGAAAGCATCAAACAACTTTATAAAATTACGGAAATGTTAGATCCAGATAGTTCATGGATCGTTAATGGCACACTCTTTGAAAAAAACAAGGCAATGTTCTTGGCTGAGACAAGAGGTGAGATAGCACCTGTTCAGACAGATAGCAATCAAGATCTGCAGATGAAGCACATCAACAAGAACATATACTGCAATTATTACGAAGATCAGTCAAGATCTGCAGATGAAGCTCATCAGCAAGAACATATACCGCAGATATTATGAAGATATTCTCCTCCAGAATTTGCGCCTAGAATCCCAGATTATGTGCAATCAAAAGACTGGATCCGATCCCAGATTGTATGCCTAGAAGATCATTTGATCCAATCTATTTATGAAAGGCAGGAAGTGTGCTGAGGTGTAACGAATTCTAAGAAAAAAGAAAACGGCATATCAGTGAAGTATTCAGGCGATCTTCATCAGAGTTGGTCAGAAAAGTCAACATAGCAAGAGCTTGATCGCCAGAAGCTGCATAATAGAGTTGAACAGGCACTATTTCAGGTCTGATATTCTCGAGAAGAGAATTACCGATTTGCAGGAGGCAAATCGAGGTGAGAAGAGGTGGATCTCCGTCTGAGGGAGTCAGACGCACTCACATCAAGTCAGTTGCATAGTGGTAACGGTCGGGGATTAGTTACTTAAAGAATTATTGTCATTGATCTTATATTTGTGAAGTGATTCTCACTTGGGGTTCAAGAGCAACACCCCCTGAGTAGGCTTGGTGAGCCGAACAGGGTAAACATATGCGTACTGTTTATGTCTCGAACTAACTATCACAGAAATGAAATCTGCTAAAGCTTTCTGAAACGGTTAACAAGCAATCTTGAACAGCCAGAGTTGAACAGACATATAACTTTCAAGGAACAAACAAGAAGTAAAGTGAAAATACGAAAAAATATAAGGTTATTTATCCGCTCATCAAACAGCTCATGATCGAATAGACAAGATGAAGAGCTTGAGAATTCAGATGATCACCTCAAGATTCGAAAACTTGAAGATGTTGGAGGGAGAAACCATCAGTGAGTTCAATGCCAAGCTGTATAACCTACCAAATGAAGCTTATGCCCTTGGAGAACCGATACAAGAAGAGAAGTTAGTCAGAAAAGTTCTCCGGTCCCAGACCTCAAAGTTTGACATGAAGGTCATAGCCATAGAAGAAGCTCAAAATGTGAAGAACATGAGGCTGAAGGCACTGATTGGCTCACTGAGACAGTTTTAGATGAAAGTTACAGAGGATGCTTCATCACTCTCTGGGAAAAACCTTGCTCTGAAAGCTGATACAAAGGAGAAGGAGACTGTACCAGATGATGTGAGCCAACAAGTGTCCCTGCTGGTCAAACACTCTGGCAAGTTCATGAAGAGAATGGACCTGAAACCTTCTTATGCAGGTCAGTCATCCAGGGGGAGAGACAGAAGAGGAGAAAGTTCCCAGAGAAGAAATAAGGATGCTGATCAAAATAATAAGGAAAGCAAAGACAAATAGAAGGGGATCCAATGCTGGGAGTGCGAAGTATATAGCCACAGACAGACTGATGCCCGAGCTACAAGAAGAAAAATAACAAGTTTTTAACTGCAAATTGGAGCAATGAAGATAGTAAGGAAGAAACTGACCACAAAGCGAAGTTAGCCCTGACTACGGTAACTGAATATGAGACTTCAGATTCAATAAATTCAAACTTTGACTATGGGATAGTTCAGTCAGACAGCAGTGATGATGAAGAGTTCTTAGTAGAGACTATTGCTGATCATTTCAGATTGATACAAGACAAGAGTCAGGAAAATTTTGAAGTCAACCGAGAGTTACAGTCGAAAGTTTCTAGATTGGAAGAAGAAAGAGACGAGCTTCAAAATATCATTACCTCTCTGTCCAAAGAACAACATTCAGATGATGTTGAATTAGTAAGTGAAAACTGTCGACTGAAAGCTATGTCTGGAGCAAACAACAGAGAGGCATCCATTCTGGATGAAATTTTGGCTTACCAAAGGTACGGAGGTGGGACTGAAGGTCTCGAGTACACTGGTGATACAGGAACAGGTATGACTACATTTGTCAAAGCCAGAATTACTGATCTAAGTGCTAGTGTTCAAGAGGCTCCTATCACAGTTTTTCAGGAAGAAGTACCAGAAAGGAAACACAAGAGAATGCTGAAGAAATCTCTTGATCAATCACCTGCTTAGAATCTCAGATCAAAGAAAAAGAGATGTTATGCGTGCAATTAGACAGGACATCTTCAGAGACAGTGTCCAAATCTGGCTAAGTGCAGGAAGCCTCAAAGAGCACTAAATACCAGACAAGTCATAACAAGAAGTCCTCCGATCACCTATGAATACTATAGCTCGCAGATGCCGATGAGCAGAGGATATCGTGTTACTGTGCAGGAAATCGTCAGTCATATTGGAGGGTCAACCAATCAGAGAAGGAGGCACAGAAAGAAAAGAAGCACGGACTGTTCATCCCCTATCGGAAGGAGGGGAAAACCCTAGAAAAGTGCAAGAGACAAATGCACTTGGTGGAGATAAACAGCCCCTTGATGTCTCCATTGAAGCAGGAGTCAAGGAACAGAATCATGTGCCAAAGATTATTTTTCCAGAAAAGTCATCTGAACTGAGTGTTGAAGCACTCCCTGGTCATTTGGAGCTGTAACTTTTTTGTCGTTGTCACCAAAGGGGGCGTGCACACAGAAATCGACACGTGTCCAGATATTTGAAAAAGAAATCAACAGTAGTGAAAAAGTTCGACAAGAAGATCACACACCATCTCAATCGTGTTCCTGTGGAGAAGGGAATCATTATGGAGAGACAAGTTGCTACTTAGAAGAAGCTGGCTGACATATTCACAAAACCATTGGATGGAGCTCGAGTTACTTAGAAGAAGCTGACTGACATATTCACAAAACCATTGGATGGAGCTCGAATCGAGAAGCTCAGGTTTGCTATGAGGTTATGTGAGGTTCCAAAATAGGTTGCTATTGCAACCTATGGCAGCAAAAGACAATGTGAAAGGACCCTTGCAATTGTGACAAAAGGGGGGGGGGGGGGGGGGGAGAGAGTTTGCTGCCAAGATGGTGTTGATATTGTTTATGATATGACAAGGTTTTGCCAGTCAAGAGTGAAGGCTGCAAGGGCTAAAATTTTGTCAAAAATGCCAAGGAGATTGTTGAGGATATGACATCCTTGACAAACTGCTCAAGAGGCTGTTGAAGCACTCCCTACAGATTGATTGCTGGAGCACAATCTGAAGACTAACAAACTGTAACAAGCAACAACAATGAAGAGATAGAGTCTGTTTCAGCACTCCCAGTTGATCCAGAATTAGAACAGAATGCCCGATCAAACTAGAGATGCACGGAGAGGCTCCTGCATGGTGCCACAGGCTTTGCAGAGGCTCATAAAGTTATGCAGACATCATCCAGAACGTCAGCAATGGGCAGAAGCTTTCGGAAAAGATAAAGCTTCAAAAATCCAGATTAGCCAATAGAAACTTCAACAACCTTGCAAGAATCCAGGAGAAGATTATGTGCTACACGGCGCTAAAAGATCGCAGGGCTAATTAATACAAAAGGAATGTAGAAGCAGCATTCAGTGACACACGCACACTCACACACATATAGAGATACACAAGCACACAGAGCAATCAACAGAACAAACGAGCACTCAGAGATCAACCAAAGGTAGCAGAGTATACACATTGAGTTGAAGACTGGTGTTATGTGCAGAAGGAATCAGAATTCGTGGAGTTTGATTCAGGATTTATCTGGAGTTCAACTGGAGCGCTGCTCATTGAAGGAACAATCAGAGCTCGGTGATCAGCCACGGACAGACATTGTTGCGGGATGTGTAGCAATGATCGAGGCTGCCCAAGAGTGACAGAGTGAGTCATTGATTGAGGTGGAGGAGAAACTAAGTTAGAAGAACTCAGAGTGTCGAACTATTTGGCGGGAGAGCTAGAATAGTTGTTGACAAGAGATACAGCAACTCTGGTGAAGAGTGTGCTTAAGCATTCCATGTACCACACATTGTAATAGAATAGGCTAGGTATGTGAGTCGGGTTCGTAGCTATTTATTACTAGAAGTGTGTAGGTAGTGCCAAGAGAGTCTGTGTGATCAGACTGATAGCTAGTCTAGGTGGTTAGACTGAGCATAAGATTTAGGCTAGGTGAGAAGAAGAGGTGTGAATCCTTTGTACTTCGAACTGAGATAGTGGAATCTTGAGGATCGGTGTATCATCCCCAGACGTAGGCAAATTGGCGAACTGGGTGAACAAATTATTGTGTCTTTCTTATTCTGTCAGTAGAAAAATTTTACAGAAAGATACAGTGAGTGCTTAAGCAGAAGCTATAACTCCAGAGGCTATAACTCCGTGTTAAGGTATGTGGCATCATTGACAAACTCATACAAAGTGCACTAGAGCCGGCTACAGCAAGTATGGAAAGAAAATAGCTGATGAAGAGCATTCCAGAGTGAGCAAACTCAGTAAGTGGCGCTCCAGATGAAGACATTAAGTCGCGCTCCAGAAGTTCTATAGCAATCTCTGGAGCAGAAGTTCAGTAGCAGAAGTATCGCATCCCTTCAGACAGCATGTGCTATAGCAGATACTGGAGCTAAAATGCTGTAGCAGAAATTCAGAGCTTTCTCGGAGATTGCGTTCAAACAACAAATCAGTGGACCGAAGGGCTTCCGGAAAGAGCTGAATATTCAGGAGAATATTTCTGGAATGTCTCTCAAGAACAAGGGCAGATTTGTTGAGTGAAGATTTGATTGGAAAATCAAAACTCCTATAAATTAGGAGATATGATCTTGTAGAGATCTTGGAGGATCTTCCTTAAAATTGATGGGATTGTTTCCTAATGCATTTAGGAAATTCCAGCAGCAGCAAACAACTCCAGAGCAAGTGAACAAGGAGCTGCTACAGCACAACTGAAGCAGCAGCTGCAGCAGGGGATGCTATAGCAGGAGCTTGTTCAAGTGGCTGTTTCATCTGTCCGAGAAGCAGCAGCAACCTGGGCTTGTCTAGAAGGGCTGGAAACCCTATGGAGAGCATCTGAAGAATTTCTAAAAAGGTGTGGAGTATTTTCCAGTAAGGTTTACTAGTCAGAGAAGGAGATTTGCATTGAAGATAAATATCAAATCTAATCTCCTAGATTTTAGGAGATAATTGGTCTTTTTGGGACATTGCCTAAACCTAGACATTGCTTAAAGCTGGTGCTGCTATTTAAGAAGAACGGGTTTAGAGCAGAAGGAATCGATCGAAGCTGAGGGATACACGAGTGCATACACAGAATTCAAAGAGCAATTTTTGGTGTGCGGCGGACGAATTCTTCGATCATCACCCGAGAGCAGAGCGTGAGCGCAGAGCTGTGGTGATAGAAGCTGAAGGGAATCAGGACTTGCAGAGTCTGATTCGAGCTTGATCTGGAAGCCAATTCAGAGCTTGGTGCTTGTTGGTTGCTCAAGGACAGCCGCGGAAGAACTGACGGGTGGTTGGCTCGGTCAAGTGTCGTGCCGCAGTACTCGCTGGTGGCAGGTGGTCACTGAGTGAGGGGGAGTATTCCAGAGTGTGCAGCGCTCGTGGAATCGTTCGAACGGCTCGGCAGAAGGCTTTGGAGCGACGCGGACAAATTGTGCTTCAGCTGTGTGTTACAGCAGTTGCTACAGCAACCCTGCTGAGTGAGTGTAGTTTAGAATAGGCTGAGTCTTGAGAAGTCTGTAGCTATTCTAGATTGACATTTGTAGAGGGTATGCAGACACAAGTCAGAGCTTGTTCTGATTGTGTCAAGTGATCCACACAAGGTTGAGTAGCATAGGTTGCGTGGAGTTGTAACCGAGTGTACTTGGAGACCTTCGAGTTTAGTGGATTGAGGACTGGAGAATAGTCCTCCCCAGACGTAGGCAGTTGGCCGAACTAGGTGAACAAATTTCTGTCTTGTTCATTGTTTGCTGAGATAATTTTCGAGTGAACAAGAGTGTGCTGCAGCAACTGCTTGTTCACAAATCTGTCTTACTGAGATGCTGCGAATTTTCACTCCGCATCAGCAAAGCTGCACAATTTCACAGTGAACTCCCTTATGCCTGTCCTTTCGTTCTTCATTGTTCTGATCGGTAGTCCTATTCTTCCCTGGAAAATTTGCTCCTCTCCTGAACAAATTTCTTGGGCCAGACTATTGTCCAGTAAATGGAGGTTTCTAGTCAAGTTTCTTCATAATCTTTCCAAAGTTTTTTGCCAGCAGTGCAAGTTGCTGCGACATCTCTTATCCTTACATGAGTTTCACCTTTCAGCTCAATGCTTTTTATACGGGATGGTGGAGCTTCCTTTAGCAACTTCATCTCAAATTGCTTCAGAGAGCCGATGAGTGCTTCCAATCTGAGCCTCCTCAATTGTAGTAACCTTCATAGAAAACATTGGGGGCAGTGACCTGAGTACCTTGCGAACTAGCTTTTCTTCCTTTATAAGATATTTTAGTGCAAATACTTCACTCGACAGCCTTGCATTAAAGTCTATTATGGTTTCCTCTTTACGCATCTACAGGTTCTCAAATTTTGTGATGATCATCTTTATTTTTGACGATCTAACTCTATCTGAGCCTTCATGAGTTGTCCCAAGTTTGAGATCTTCATGATCCTTCATGAGCATTTTTAGCAACACCGCAGTTTGAGATCATACTGAAGTTGTTAGCATTTACTACAACAAATATAGGGTTGAGAGCTTTGGCGTTTTTGGATGTTTCAGCTTCTTCTTTTGTAGTCCATCGATCCTCAGGTTTCTTCTGTGCTACTCCCGCATTATCTATCACCAGAGGATGCGTCCATTCCGAGATCATAGCTCTCCAAACCTTCTCATCTATGGCCTTCAAGAATGCTTTCATGCGTGCTTTCAATAGACATAATTTACTCCTTAAAGCAACGGAAGCCTACTTGTGCTTTGTCCTTCCGCGTGGATCACACTCTGTGTATCGAGTAACCCGCTTTGATACCAATTGAAATTGATGTTTTGCTGGAGTGGGACAATCAAGATGATGTAGCAGCTGATTGCCACGATTGCAGAATAATATAGCTAAGGCCAAACCATAAAGCACACAAGAAATTGGTCACCCAGTTCGGCTACAGCCTACATTTTGGGACTTTTCTCTAGTTTTCAAGATTCTACTATTATCGGTTAAAGTACACAGGTACTAATTCTCAGCATCTGCTAGAACAATCTCTACTTATGAGCTAGATAGAATCTCTGCTAAGTCTGATCACACAAACTAGTCCACTCTGTCAACTACTTAGCTCAGTGTACGACAGGATACTACAGTAGCTTACTCAATCAAGTTGCTCTTCCGTAGCACAGGTCTCAGCCTCTTCAATCTCTTCCAGATGCTTCGTCAGACCTCCGCGAGTTTGCTCAACTCCGGTAAAGCTCTCCCTTGATCAGCGACCTCCTATTAGTGCATAGGAATGTTGTTTAGCACCTTGATCGTCCATGTTTAGCTCATCAGGGAAGATTCTCTCTGGAATCAACTCCCCTAACCATAGTAGACGAATCACCAACGACTCTAGGCAACTTCCAATAAGTTTGGATGATGTGCTACTCTCCATGCACGTCTTGCGGCTCTCCTCATATCGATCCTGTATGATAATAGAATTGAAATATTTTAATTTAAAATTTATTAATTAAGATATATATCTAGCATGCCACTGTCTGTTGGCCTTGCGGATCCAGGTAGAGTCCTTCCGGCTTTCGCTTTAGACAATCGCTTCATCATCAAAACATCAAACATCATCAAATTAAATTTCATCAAAACATCATTAAATTAAACTTCATCAAAATATCATCAACTCGAACTTCAAGAAAACATCAAAACATCATCAAATTAATCTGTAATTCCATGCAAATCATCAAATTAAACTTCAACAAAACATCATGAAATTAAACTTCATCAAAACATCATCAACTTAAACTTCAACAAAACATCTTTCATCATCTAACCTGAAATTTCATAAAAACATCATCAACTTTATACTTCAACAACACAACAAAAAATCAGACTTTATTGACTTAAACTTCAACAAACTATCAAAACATCAAACATCGACAATCGTCAACTTAAACTTCAACAAAACATCATCCATCATCAAATAATCTTTGATTCATCGAAACCCCACCAACTTAAACTTCATCAAAGCATCATATTCATCATCAAATTAACATGTAATTATAAAAACATTATCAACTTAAAAGTTCAACAAAACGTCATCGAATTAAACTTCATCAAACATCATCTATTTTAAAAAAAACTCAAAACATCATCCATCATCAAGCACAATTTGAGCAATAAGAGCACAATTTGAGCAAACATCAACCCTAACCTAAACCGAGCACAATCTAAGCAAGCTTAGAAATGAAACTTGTTAAGGTAATGACATCCTTGGCAAAACCAGCACAAGAAGTTGCTACAGCATCCCGCGAAGATTGAAGCTGGAGCTTCTTTCAAAAGACTGACAAAACAACAAAGAGCAAGAAGTTGCTACACCATCTGATGACAGTAGAAGCTATCTGAAGACACCACTTGAGAAGAAGCCAGAAGACAAGCTAGAGATAGCTTAAGTCCTTGAATTGAGATAAATCCTTCAGAAGACAATCTGAGAAAGCTGCTAGAGAAGGAGTCTGAAGACGAGATGAGGATTGCCTAAGATCAGAAGGGTCTTTGGATTTTGTCAAAAATGCCAAGGGGGAGATTGTTGAGGTATGTGCCATCATTGACAAACTACTACAAGGTGCACAAGAGTCTGCTACAGCAAGCATGTGAAGACAGCAGCTGGTGCAGAGTGTTCCAGAGTGAACAAGTAGAGTGCACAAGACGTTGCTACAACAACCTGTGCAGCAGAGAGCTGTAGCTTCCTAAATAGCAGATTTCCGTGTGAAGAATAAGCTGCCCAGAATTGAAGAGAAGAGAAACGGAAGCTTTCTAAATGGAATTGAGAAGATTCCCAGAGTCAATAGCATGCCTATCAATTCGGAGCAGTCCAAAGAACGTACGGAGGGTTGCTGTCAGCATCGCAACAGGTCGGTAGAGTATCGTGAAGATTGAAAGCAAGATGATATAGCTGCCCGTGTGAAGACAGCAGCTGGTGCAAAACCAGCCAGAGTGAACAAGTTAGTGTACAAGCAGGTGCTACAGCAGGAGCTGTAGCAACTTGGTAGCAATTATTGACAGAATCTACCCAGATATGACGTAGCAGTACAACGGGAGGCTTCCAAATATTCTCAGAATATCCCCAGCGAAGATTCCGTGCCATAAATTGAAGATTTGGTTGGGAAATCAAATCTCCCAAAAAGTAGGAGATAAGGATCTTGTTGAGATTTTTTAGGAACTTCCTAAATTTGATATTGATGGAGCATGGAGTCCTATTTAAAGAAGGCTGGGCAGAGCAGCAAAGTATCCATCCATTCAACAATCAAAGAGCAAAGCAATATATCGAGAGATATATTCCGAATGCTAGAGCGGAGAGATTGGATCACCACCAAGGGCAGAGCGTGAGTGCAGAGCTGAGTGGTTAGAGCAGAGGCTGATCAAAGACTTGATCAGAGCTTGATCGGAGAAGGCCAATTCAGAGCAGGGCTTGCTTGTTGGCTGATCAAGGAAGGCGGCAGGAGAATTGTCGAGTGGAGGACCTCGGTCAATTCGTAGGAAACCTGGTTTCCCTAGTGACAAGAGGTCATTAGGTGAGGGGGATTATTCCAGAGTGTGCAGTGCTCGTGGAAGAGTTCGATTGGCTTGGCGGAAAGCTTTGGAGCGCGGACAGAACTTGCACCAGCTGGTTGCTACTACGGGTGCTATAGCAAACCTACAGTCACGTTGTACTAGTTAGAATAGGCTGAGTCTGTGTGATCAGAGGATTAGCTATTCTGAATTAATTCAAGTGAATAGGCGTGTGTGTGAAACACAAGTCAGAGCGTGTTCTGTTTGTGTGTGATCGACTAGCTAAGGTTGAGTAGCATAGGTTGCGTGGAGCCGAACCGTGTTGTACAACAGACCTTGAGACTAGTGAATTGAAAGACTGAGGTTCAGTCTTTCCCAGAGGTAGGCACTTGGCCGAACTAGGTGAACAAATCGTTGTTCATTGTTTTATCTTGCTGCAAAAGATCCGTCGGTATAAGAGTATGCTATAGCAACTGCTTGTACACATTCTGCAACTCAGAGGCGCTGCAAATTTCAAAACTGAACGGAGCAAGAGCAACATCAACTCCTAACTGTCAAACAAGAGCGAAGGCCTGGCGCAGGAGCGGAGCAGCGCAACGAAGAAGGGGAGAAGAAGGAAAAGAAAGAGAAAAGAAGTGTTATTATTTACGCAGAAATGTGGCGTATGTCCCTGGATTATACGGCAGATATCCTTCAATTATGCGACGTACACATTTTTTTCGCATAAGCACGTAAAACCATCATATATAATTGGATCATCATCGCATACGCATCATAAAATCATCATACATAATTGGGGTCATCATCGCATAAGCATCGTAAAACCGTCATATCTATTTGTAGTGTAATACTTTTGCATTTCATTTAAAAAAATCTACTGTTAAAATTCTTAAAATCTATTTAAAATTCTTAATATCTTAAAATACTTGAATTTTAAAACTATCTTAGAAAACTATCCATTTTTTCTTTCGTTTCCGGATAAGATGTTGAGAACGCGTTGACATCATTTTCAACCACTTTCATAATATCTTCCCTGTAATCATTCAGATTATCATCAGCTACAATGTTAAACTTCACTATCTCATTTACGAATTGAAGTTAGGCCGAGTCTTCACCAGCATCTTGAAAAGGCAAATCGAATATGATCATAGCATTAGGACCATTAAAAGTATACTCGTTAATGCATCCGATATATGTCACTCTGCTATTGCCTCTACATGAACAGTACAATTATAATTACTGTTAAGAAAAATCTTTAGGTGCATTGATGATTTTCAGTAATCTCGGTTTCACAAAACAACCTATTCTTACACTTATTACATTAACCACACATCTTTTTTCCATCAAATACGTGTCTATTCGAAGAGACCACTTCAAGAAACCTTCTGACACCCTTCATAAACATATAATTATTATATGATTCACCGGGATTATGTTATTTATACATCCAAAAATATTTTTCACCCAATTCTTGTATAGAAAAAAAGTTAGACATATCTACAATAACTCTTGTTCGTCAAATAAGCTACAAAAATAACAAATAAACCTACACAATGTATATATACAAGTTCAACAATTAAATAATAAGTTGGAAAATAGATTAACTGATTATAAGTTGTTAAATCCGAAATTCCAAATTGTGTAAGGTGGAGATGCCATGAAAACCTCAAATCAACCCTCTATGTTTGTGCTTGTATCATCATCACACGGACTACCATATAAGCGTTGCCAGCTAACATAAATCCATCACAAACGGCATTAATAGGGTTAGCAAAAGCGAAAACACTGCAGTATGTAACAATTCACAATCACGTATGAATCTCTCAGCAAATATAATAATAACCAACACAATCATGGATTGTAATGATGTTAACATAATTTTGCGTGCATGAGTTCTCAAACGGCCAGAACTTTCCTTTTCTTGGATGTGTTCATGTAAGGTTTGTAAACCCACTCATCTTCCGCTTCACTCTTATCCAAAGTGCCCAACTTTATCTGCAAAACATTCCAATGAGATACCATGGCATGACAGCACTAAATTGATTTATAATGTCAAAAGATCATTGATAGACTAACTGTATCATGAAATAAAAGTCAATAATTAAGTCTCAAACATGTATTTGACTCCCATAACCATTATCAAAACATTTGAATACTCAATGTTCAATTGATCAATAGTTTGGACCCACAACTAGATATGGACCGCTGAGTTTGTAAGAATGTAGTGAGTTGAGTACCGGCCTAATAGACATTAACATGTTAAAGCTGGCAACGGATAATAAAAATCCTTCTTTGTGCAGCAATTGAGGAAAGTAAGCGACTCATTCTTTGACTAAATGCCACTATCCAAAACTATGCAGGAATTCACTAGGGAAAGCATAGACATTATAACATTTCAGTACCTTATAAAGCTTCATTTCAAATCGCGGTCCAACCTCCTTCAACTCAAGTGACTTGGAACCTCCTTTTTGCTCATAAACATGGTGCCTATAAATTGTGATTTCTATAGTAAAAAATAGCTAAAAGGTTTAGATATCTACATAAACTCAAGTTTTGTTCCAGTGATAGGCACCAGGGGAAAAACCCACATATGCATTAGAAGCATTGTTTTAATGACTTCATACTTCGATAAATCAGGGACTATGGGTGACAGGTTATTGTCTGCCTGCCAAATCATTTATGGTTGTATGTTCCATAAAAAAATGATCAAACAATAATAAGCACCCGACTTTGCTTAAGGAAGCGTTCTATCCGGAAAATTGAGCAGAAGTTGTCAGCGAGAACACATCTTATGGAAAAATCAACAGTTAACCAAATCATATAATACACAAACCTGAATGATATGTAATCAGATTGATTGGAAAAAGTTATTATGCGCCTTGTGTCTGGCTTCGGAACTGGAAACAAATGCTTCAAGATGTTTGCTGTCCTTTGACCAAGCTGAAACAAACAAAAGTCTGAGCAGTCAACATCTGAGTAAAGATGTTTAGTTATAGTAAATTCACTTAGGTGAGGATGATGAACAAACTAATAAAAGGTTCATACACTATGCCGGCTGGATGGACGATCACAAAATGCAATTTAATGACAAGTACATTAAAAACATTGCAGGCTAAATAAATACTTCTGAACTGTAGTATTATTTACAGACACCTAGACAGAAAATAATGCAGTTGGGCTATACACAGGGCCTGAAAATATCTAGAATCAAATTAAAATGCCGAAGACGTGATTATACCTTAGTTGAAAAATTGTTCAAAATGATATGGGGGTATGCTTCGGACATTGTTCCGATGGCCTTTTTATCCTTGATGTCATGTCTTGTTACCTAAGGGAAAATGGAACATGATTTACCAAAGGAACAATATATACTGTACAACTTGCATAGTTAAACAACAAGAGGGAAACACAACTTACCACATTTATCAAGCTAAAGTGGGCAGTTGGTCCATAAGGTAAATGACAGATAATTAATGCATCAGGGACGCCACGGCACTCACGAACGAATACAACATCAGTGAAATCATGAGCCTGACAACTCTTTATTATTTCAGGTATCACCTGGAATAAGAAGGGATTTATTATATCAATCACTAGATAACAAAAGGTAGTTCACGTGCTACACTAGTCGTAACCATGCGTTAGCAGAAAGAAAGAAAGAAACGCACAGGCTCATGAATTAAAATATTAAGCTACATCAGGGGACTCCCCACATCACAGATTCAAAATAAGTATTTTTACTAGTACTAGAATAAAAAATCATGAGGAGAGGAATTGGATGAAACCCACCTGATTACCACGATTCATTCTTTGGGCATTAGGGAACACAATCTTCAACTCCTGAAAGACAAAAACAAAAAATGTCTCCCTTAAATGGGTGAGGATAAAATGAGGACCAAAGTAAATAAAGGAGCAGTACATAAGAATAAAAAACAACCTTTGCAAACTGAACAAGAGGAGCACTAGGATTCCGGGAAGTGGTAAGCAAAATTTTGGGATCAGTTTGAGCGGCATTGGCATACTCATCATCGATGTGAGACCTGGGGACTAATATTACATCAAAAAGCCAAAACCACAAATTCCATTAAATGTTCACCCACCTCTATATTATTTATATAAGTATTTAAGCATAAAAATAATAGGCCACGAGTAATTACAGAAAATATAAATTATAATTCGGTGCTTACTAGCAGTGTTTTCATCTTCCAAATCAATTTCTTGTCGAAGAGCGGCCTCCTCATTCCTGAGCTCGGTGGGAATAGGTTTTCCCTCTACAAGTAAGATATAGAGAAAAAAGCAAGTTTAGTTTTCGATACATACGGAATCAGTATTGTGGGCTAAGCTGGAAAACTGTGAACCTTGTAACGCATCTCTGATCTTGCGCTTCTTTTCATAAGCGTTCCTCTCTTTTTGTTCCATGGCTTTCCGGTACATGTACTCTCTCCTCTGTCGCTGGTTCCTACGCAACATCTTTGGATCTCAAATTACGAATCCTAGAAACAACTCAACTGAAGCAGGCCGGAGTCGCAAAACCTCCAACTCCAAACCCTATTTGACTACCCTGCCCTGCCTTTAAAACAGATTTTTGTTTAAAATAAAAAATAAAATACGAGTTGGGCTGGTTTCTGAAATGGGCTTTCATTTGTGTTGGGCCACGACTATGTGAGAAAGTTCAAAAAGAAAAGACCGGCCGGCTCGAAACTAAAAATCCCTAAAACATTAATCAAAACCGAGTCGTTCGCTCCTCATGATCCTCTCGCGCACCATTTCTAGATCTTCCAATTCGTCCCGTATAATAGGATGATTGGTGATCCAATAATGTTTTCAATTTGTAAATCGAGTGAACCAAATGGTCATGTAAGTAGACGCACCCTTGGTGCAAAGTTAATGAAAAATTTTGATTCTCTTCCAAATCTGAATTTCTCTCTCCTTTCTGTTAACCAGATCCATCGACATTGAAGAGGAATATTCTACTGCAAATCTTCTTCTATTTTGGATTTACCTTGCCCTTGATATCTTGGTGATTTCTGGGTGAGGAATTTGTATTCTGTTGGAAATCCTGTTTCATTGGTATCAGATTCACTGATCCTCAGACCCAAACCATGGTTGAAATACGAGGATAAGCTATGGCTGATATGAAGGCACAACTTGAAGATGTGCGTCGCTAGTCCGAAGAACACACTCAGGCGCTGCAAGATGAGCTCTCTAGAATCAAGGAACTCCTTAATTGATTTGCTAATCAGACACAGACACGGGTCGATCCTTCCCCCATTCCGTCCGACCCCAGAAGCTCCACTTCTAATCTGTTAAACCATACAAATCGAACTTCGAAACCACTCCCTAGCTGGTTTAGGCCACGTATTCAACACATGCCATCTACCGGCGATTCAGAGAGCTCCTCTCCTTCCATGAGGCTTAGTAACTCTAATCTCTAAAGTTGAGTTTTCTAAGTTTGATGGCACGATGCTTAAAGAATGGATTTTTCAGTGTGAATAGTTTTTCTTTCTTGGCAGCACTGCTCCTGAACTTAACGTCGGGCTGGCTTCCCTCCATATGGAAGGTAAAGCCCTTCAGTGGCATCATAGCTACATGAATAATCGCTTTGACCAGTTTCCTTCTTGGCCAGAATATATTATTGCAGTTTCAAGTGGATTTGGCAATTTGTTTGACGATCCCTTGGCAGATTTGGTGAGCTTGAAACATGCAACTGATTCCGTGGAGGATTAATTTGGATAAGTTTGAATGTTTTCTTACCAGGATGTCACTAGCAGTCCCTCATGCTTTGAGTATATTTCTTACTAACCTTAACACTCACCTAGCTCTTCATGTTCGACAGTTTAATGTGTCCACAGTAGCTGAGGCTACTCGGATCACTTGACTCCATGAATCCTCACTCCAACAGACTCCATACAAATTTTCTAGAGCCCTTCAATCCTTACCAAAAATCCCACATACATACTTATCAAACTCCCACTCCACCACCACTACTCCCAATCCCTGACACACCCAAACTCTTTCCAAATCGCCTTCCATTCCCCAGCCCTCCTACTCTCAAGCCTAACAGTGATAAACTTCCTATAAAATTTTATTATGCTGAGATGCAAGATCGTCGGTCCAAGGGTCTGTGTATGTTTTGTGACGAACCCTATTCTTTGGGCCATCACCTGAAACACAAGAAATCCCAAATTTACATTATGAATTGTGATGAGCATGATCCTTCTAATGATGACATTGATCCTGCAGACCAGGCAGCACAAGCACCTAATGATACTCCAACAATTTTGGTCAATGCTCTTGATGGCTTGACAACTTTAATTATATGCGTGTTGTGGGTCAACATTGTAAAAAGAAAGTACATCTTAATTGACCTCGGCAGCACTCATAATTTCATTGATTTGAAAATCGCTAAGCAACTTGGTTGTCTTTTGGAGGCTGTTAAACCTCTCCCTATTGCCGCAGCCAAGGGTAACAATATGGCTTTTGCCTTTAGATGCAAAGATTTTTCATGGAAGTTGCAAGGCTATCAGTTTACAGCTGATGTCCCCACACTCCCTTTGGATTTTGCGATTTAGTTTGGGCATTCAATGGCTCACTACCCTTGGTCCGATCTGGTGGGGCTTCTCTAGTTTATGAATGGAGTTTACATTACATGGGAAGAAACATATATTACGAGGGGTGACTAAATCAAATTGCAAGTTGATTAAAAGCAATAGTCTCAATAAGCTGATGTTGTAAGGCCTTCAAATAGCCTTAATGCATATCATGAAACTCCATGTTGGCATAACAGCCAGTGTGAACCCTTCTTCCAATTTATTTTTCTCTCATATTTCTCCTATAGAGAATGACATGGGCAATGATTTAGTGCTCCAGGATCTTCTTTCTTATTTGAAGAACCTTCGGAGGCACGAATCACATGTGATTCGTGCACCTTGGTAGAATCAACCTCCATGCTGCTCGGATCAAAAATAATTCGAGGAGAATTCACCCGAGACCAAATCTGGGCAGAGTGACCTGTTCACCTTCGAAGGCATGCCGAACACATGAATCTTATTTGATTTAGGCGTGCTATAGCTTATTGGAAAGCTAATTCAAAGGGCTACAACTTTATAGTTTACATCAAGATATAATTCGAATGTTTAAAGGGTCAAACAGGCGAGATTCTAGCACTGCAAAGTTGAATCGTCCAAGGAAGAAGTGTGCTGCCCGGATCAGTTTGGCTCGATAAGGATTTTGCCCGAATCAATTGAAGGGTTTGACCGAATCAAAAGTGATTAGCCCAGGACAAAGTGATTCGGCCAGCCATGAAATATCACTGAGATATTGATTCGACCGAATCAAATAGAGCGTGTCCGAATCACTTTTGATTCTTGCACGACGGGTTAATATAAATAGAAAAAAGATGGGAAAAATTAGAGTGTGCCTTGGGGTGCCTCCAGCGCCTAGGATTCCTCTCTTGGAACGAAACCCTAATTGGAGAACTTGAAGAATTGTCAAGAATTCGGAGAATACTTCCACAATTGAAGATTCTACATCAACCCTTTACTCATTCCCTAATTCCTTATTTTCTTTACTTTTCCTTGTTGAACAATTTCATTATTTTTTTATAATGCAAATGGCATTTGATTGACAAAACCTACCAGAGTGTACAAGCCCACTGAACAAGCAGTTGCTACAGCGGGAGCTATAGCAGGGCACTATAGCAGCATTTTTGGCCCGATGAGAAAACTGCCCGGATATGAAGTTGCAGTGCAACGAGAGGCTTTCAAATATTCTCAGAATATCCTAGCAAAGATTTCCATGCCTCAAGATTCTCCTAAAAATTAGAAGATAGGATCTTGTTGAGATCTTTCAGGGCTTACTAATATTGATGGGGATGAGTTCCCATAGGAGGAGGTAGAGCAGAGCATGATAAGCATCCGAACAGAGAGAGAAACACGGAGAGAGCATCCGAGCACCTGAGATTGCAAAGCAAAAATCAGTGGAGTTGTGAAACGCTGTGGTTATTGTGATAGTATAAATACTAGTCCAATCAGAGTGTTCAAACAATATTTATATCCGAGTGACCTCGAGTCGAACCCAAGAGAAAAGCCTAGATTAGTCTAAAGCTAGCTAGTAATGCCTAATGCAAGTCTACTAAATAAAAATGGGGGTTTTTACTCTAAGTGAGGTATCTCTAGTGAATATTAAAGACAAGTTCAAATTTATGAAGAAGTAAAGTTAGAGAGAAAACGTAGTTGGAATCCTACTTCACCCCTAGGTCATGCGATTAGCAATACAGAACTTGTCTAAATCATGAGTAAATTCGAGTGATGGTTCTAGGCTAAGGTATCACACATTCTAAATTCAACTCTCGCTCCTTCTCCAGAATGGGAATAATACGTAAATAGTACGGTTCTCAAACTCTCGCTCTATTGAACCGCGTAGAACAAAAGTCTCCTAATCTCAACACTCGGTCTATTGATAATTAACTAAAGTCGCTCAATACTTAGCCTAGTGGAATGCGTATGTCACAAAAGCAACCTAAAATTAACTTGTTCAATCTACTAAACAACCTAGGTTCAACTCTCATTCCATCCCTAGGTGTTTTATCAATTCATACTCACTTAGGTATTTCGTCAAACACTTAGTGTGCACAAAATTGATATGAAGAGAAAGCATGAGAATTTTCAACCAAACTTCATTCATATAGATGAAAAGACAAGTCTTGCATTACTATCAAACCTAAAGGATCCATAAGGATCCCAAGTACAATGGGACTACTCACTCATGGTGAGCTTGAAACAAAACATAATATTCAAATTGAAATTGTTCACCAATTGGATGCAAAAGAGTAGTGGATGAGTAGAGGGTTGATGCAGGATCTCCAATTGCGTGTCTCTTCCTTCAATCCTTAACAATTCTCCAACTTCTCCAACAGCTAATCGCCTAGGGTTTAAACTTCTGGAAGAGAGAGATTCTAATTTTGCATCTCATTCTATTTATACCCTTTGCAAATTTCCAAAATTTACCCGCAGTGCCCGAATAACTTGATTCGGGCAAGGCTTAAAGAAACTGATTCGGACAGGGTGTCCGAATCATTTACTCAGTGCTGTTTCGGGGTGGGAAAAATCACTTTGTCCTGGCCGAATCACTTTTTGATTCGGTCAACCCTTATTTGATTCGGTCAAGATCCTTGTAGAGCTGAGGTGATTCGGCACCTGGGCGAATCATTTTCTGATTCGGCCGTATCATATATTAAGTGATGTCTTCTGCTTGGGAGAATCACTTTTCTTGGTCGAATCACTTTTTGATACCGTCAACCTCAAATGTGATTCGGTCAAACCACTCAAGTTCTCCCCGAGTCAATTTGATTCGTGCAGCTAAGGTGATTCGGCCTTGCTGGTGGGCGAATCACTTCTGCAGTCTTGCCCAATTTTGCTGTTTTTGATCTCGATCTATCGGAATTCATCCAGATTTTCTTCGGGCCACTTTGTATCATGTAGTACACATTTTCAACCTGAAATGGACAAAGAAAACATCAAATGACTTTATAAAATAACGAAACAAACAAGAAGTAAAGTGAAAATACAGACAAACATAAGGTTAATTGTCCGCTCATCAAGTTGTGCGGAGGATCGGATCACCACCATGAGCAGAGCGTGAGCAAAGATTAGAGTGGTTTCTGTATTGACTGATTGCAGACTAGTAGTGTCTGGTGAGTGCTTGATCAGGAGGTCCAATTCAGAGCAGGGCGTGCTTGTTGGTTGATTAAGGAAGGCAACAGGAAAGTTGTCGAGTGGAGGAACTCGAACAATCTGTAGAAGACCGGTTCTCGCTAATGACAGGTGGTCACTAAGTGAGGGGGAGCATCCCAGTGTGAGGAGTACTCACGACAGAGTTCGAGCGGCTCAGCGGAAGGCTTTGGAGTAAAGCATCAGAATCTGTACAAGCTAGTTGCACAAGTGTGTGCTATAGAAAACCTACTGAGACATTGTGTTAATTAGAATAGGCTGAGTCTATGTAATCAGAGAAGTAGCTATTCTGAATTAATTCAAGTGTGTAGGTGAGTGAGACACAAATCAGAGAGTGTTCTGATTGTGTGCTAGTTGAGGCCGAGTAGCGTATTTTGTCGAGGAGTCGAGTCTGTGTTGTACGGAGTACCTTGGAGACTAGTGGATTAAGGAGTGGAGTATAGTCTTCCCCAGACGTAGGCAGATTGGCCGAACTGGGTGAACAAATTTGCTATTCACTATTTTGTTTCTTGTTGCACCAGATCCGACGAACAAGGAGTTGCTATAGCAATTGCTTGTACACTATCAGTAACTCAGGGGCACTGCAAATTTCAATTGGTATCAGAGCGGGAACTCGACACACAGAGTAAAGATCCTGAGCGCCTAGCTGAGACGAGCAAGAAACATGAAGGAAGGACAGAGTACAAGTCGGCCACCTTGTTAGAAGAAAGCAACTATGGGTATTGGAAGGCTAGAATGAAGGCTTTTCTCAGAGCCATTGATGAGAAGACTTGGAGAGTAGTTGTAACAGAATGGCCCCCTCCGCTGACCATTGATCAGAGGGGAGTCACAAGACAAAAACCCAAGGGGGAATGGTCTGACGAAGAGGATGCTAGAGCAACTGGTAACTTGATGGAGCATATTCATACGATCCATCGAGTTGTTTATTCCCATTATTTAACTATATTTTGTGTGTGAAAGATTATTTCTTGGTAATGTTTTGCATCGCAGGTGAATTAAGACTGTGAAGGTATGTGGCATCATTGACAAACTCCTACAAAGTGAACTAGAGCTTGCTACAGCAAGTATGGAAAGAGAACAGCTGATGAAGAGCATTCCAGAGTGACTAACTCAGTACTCAAGTGGAGTAAGCAAGTGCAATAGCAACCTCTGGAGCAGAAGTTCAGCAGCAGAAGTATTGCACACCTTCAGACAGCTTGTGCTACAGCAGATGCTGCAGCACAAATGCTGTAGCAGATATTTAGCTTTCTCGTAGATTGCATTCAAACAACAAATCAGTGGACCGAACGGCTTCCGGAAAGAGCTGAATATTCAGGAGAATATTTCTGGAGTGTCTCTCAAGACAAGGGCAGATTTGTTGAAGTGAAGATATGATCTTGTAGAGATCTTGGAGGATCTTCCTTAGAATTGATGGGATTGGTTCCTAATGCATTTAGGAAATTCCAGCAGCAGCAAACAGCTACAACACAAGTGAACAAGGAGTTGTTGTAGCTCAAACAATCAAGCTGGCAGCAGAGGTGAACTAGCAGCAGATGCAGCAGGGGATGCTGCAGCAGGTGCTGGTTCAAGTGCTGGTTCAACTGTCCAAGTAGCAGTTTTGTGCTGGGTGCGATTTTAAGGTATGGCAGCTTTGTGAAAGCTCTTAGAAGAATTTCTAAAATACTAAAGAGCATATTCCAGCAAGGTTTACTTGTCAGAGAAGGAGATTTGCATTGAAGATATTAATCAAATCTAATCTCCTAGATTTTAGGAGATAATTGATCTTGTGAGACTATGGCCTAAACCTGGAAATTGCTTAAAGTGGTGAGGGTATTTAAGCAGAAGGTTTGAGGGCTGTAGAGGGTGATCGAAGCTGAGGGATACACGAGAGCACACACAGATTTCAGAGTGAGGATCCTTGGTGTGTGACGGGAGTTTTCTTCGATCATCACCCGTGAGCAGAGCGTTGAGCGCAGAGCTGTGGTGAGTATTGCAGAAGAGAATCAGGTCTTGCAAAGACTGATTCGTGCATTGATCTGGAAGCCAATTCAGAGCTGTGGAGCTTGTTGGTTGATCAAAGGCAGCCGCGGAAGAACTGACGGGTGGAAGGCTCGGTGGAGGTTCGTGCGAAAGAACTCACTAGTGACAGGTGGTCACTGAGTGAGGGGGAGTTACTCAGAGTGTGCAGCGCTCTTGGAGTGGTTCGATCGGCTCGGCAGAAGGCCTTGGAGCGACGCGGACAGTGTGCTTCAGCTGTGTGTTACAGCTGTTGCTGCAGCAACCCTGCTGAGTAGTGTAGGATAGAATAGGCTGAGTTCTTTGAGAGGATTGTAGCTATTCTAGACTGACATATTGTAGAGGGTGTGCTGGCACAAATCAGAGCTTGTTCTGATTGTGCTGAGTAGTCAACAAGAGGTTGAGTAGCATAGGTTGTGTGCGTTGTAACCTAGTGTACTTGGAACCTTTGGTTGAGTGGATTGAGGACTGGAGAATAGTCCTCCCCAGACGTAGGCAGATTGGCCGAACTGGGTGAACAAACTTGTGCATTGTTTGTTGCTTGCTGAGATTAATTCTAGTGAACAAGAGTGTGCTACAGCAACTGCTTGTTCACAAATCTGCCGGATTGAGACACTGTGAAATTTCAAAGACCACTTAGAACTTTATTGCGCATTTGGATGGATATAGAGCAAATCTGGGCAGAATGACCTGTTCGTAGTCGAAGGCTTGCCGAGCGCAGGATTCTTATCCGATTGAGGCGTGCCATAGCTTGTTGAAAAGCTAACTCAAGGGGTTACAAGTTCGCTTACATCAAGACCAGATTAGAAGGTTTAAAGGGTCAAAAGAGCGAGTCTCCAACACTACATAAGTGATTAGCCCGAATCACTTTTGAAGCTTGCCCGAATCAAGTGATTCGCCCAGCTCCAATACACTGAGTATTTGATTCGATAGAGCGAGAGTTTGAGAATTGTGTCACTTAGGTATCATTTCCATTCTAGAGAAGGAGCGAGAGTTGAATTTAGAATGCGTGATACTTTACCCTAGAATAATCAATCAAATTAGCTCATGAATATATTTCTGTTTTGCATTGCTAATCACATGACCTAGGAGTGAAATAGGATTCCGTCTACGTTTTCTATATTATTTACTTCCACCCAAATTTGAACTTGTCTTTAGTATTCACCAGAGATATCTCACCTAGAGGAAAAATCCCCTTTTATTTAGTAGACTCGCATTAGGCATTACTAGCTAGCTTTAGACTAATCTAGGCTTTTCTCTTGGGTTCGACTCAAGGTCACTCGGATTATAAATATTGTTTGAACACTGTGATTGGACTAGTATTTTTACTACCACAATTACGACAACGTTCAAAATGGGACCGTTGCCGGGGAGAGCAACACTCAATATAGAGTTTATTTTTTCTTCTTTTGCTTTGTTTTTGCTTGTTTTTCGGTATGTCGAATGCAGGAAGCGTCAATGGCGATGGTCGCCAGAACCAAGAACATGACCAAATCAATGAGAAAGTGCCCCCACAAGTAATACCACCATTCTATGACAAGCCAGAGCGAGTATTTAATCAAAGGCAAAGAGCAGCTCGTCAAAGGATGGAGTTACAGGGAGGACACAATGGTAGAGGTGGAAGAATGGATGAGTATGATGATTATGCCCCACCTCAACCATATGCACATCAACAACATGGGCAGCCACCACTTCAATAGTTATATAGGCAGCTAGCCCGTCACGAGCCAACCATGAGGGAGCTTTCAGCCCCTACATTCCAGAATCAGCCATGGTGTATCAACACTAACCAGGACGAAGATAACTTTGAGATCAAAACTGCGGTGGTGCACCATTTGCCTAACTTTGGAGGATTACCGGGAGAAGTTTTGACGAGGCACTTGCAAGAGTTCACCGAAATCTGCCAAACATTGAGACCATATGCAGCTTCGGAGGAAAGGTTCAAACTAAAAGTATTTCCTTTGAGTTTAACTGACCTTGCAAAATCTTGGTTTTTGTCTTTGCCTTCAGGTAGTATAAGAACATGGGATCAAATGCAAAGGAAATTCCTTGACAAATATTACCCTCTTGCGAAAGCGACTTAAGTCAGATGAGAGCTTTCAATGATAAAATAAGGATCGAATGAGTCGATGTATGACTACATGAAGAGGTTCAACTCATTGGAACGAAGCTGGTGCAACTTGGGTGTCCCGGAAAAGATGTTGTCGATTATTTGTTGGACGGAATACGACTGCTAGAGAGAATGCTACTGGATGCAGCAGCTGGTGGCACCGCGCTGAACTTGACACCGTCTGAGGTAGGTAATTTGACTAATGAGACTGCTGAGATTGCTCGTTTCAGGGAAGAGACCACTCGAAGGGATGACACCTGTAGAGCAAGGAACGTTTCATAGGTGGATTGCAACACCAATCAAATGGCCAACAAAATCAAAGAGCTCAACGAAATGGTGCAGAGAATGATGGTTGGGCAGGTGAGTGGAGTCAATCTTTGTGAATTTTCAAGCGCTTCTAGCCACAAGATAGATGAGTGCCATACCCTTCAAGAGGATGAGACGGTTGATGTAAACGCTATGGGTGGATTCCAGAACCATCACAACAAGCAGGCCCCCTAGCAATTTGGACTTGCTGCTAATGGTTTCAGTTGGAGAAACGAAAGAGGATTCCAACAGAACCACTGGCAGAACCAGCAAAACCAGAACCATCAACAGCCCCAGCAGTAACAAGAGCAGCTATACCACCCTCCATTTCAACAATAAGAAAGGTACAACAATCAGAACAATCAGTACCCAAGGAGGAACTTCAACCAAGCTGGCCCAAGCAATGTAAATTTAGGGAAATCATTAGAAGAAGTGGTTAAGGATTTGGCGACGAGTGTGCAGAATCATCAAGCGAAGACCGATGGTGCATTAGCTGAGTTGTCGAAGCATACGTCTCAATTGGCAGCCACCGTGTCTGAGCTCAAGAGTGATAAAGGAAAGCTGCCCTCGCAGACAATACCTAACCCTAAAGGTAATATCAATGCAGTGACCTTGAGGAGTGGCAAGAAGCTCGAAGGAGAACAGACGAGCAGCAGCCCAGCGAGCACTAAGGAAGCTGACGAGAAACCACATAATTCTAAACCTTCCATAGAATCTTTTGAAAAAATTATTTTTGATCCCCCACTTCCATTTCCTATGCAGGTGGCAAGAGCTAAGAAGAGTCTAGCAGTGGATCAAGAGCTTTTGGAGCTGTTTAGCAAGGTTGATATCACCATTCCACTCCTCAACCCAATAAACCAGATTCCAAGGTATGCTAAGTTTCTTAAGGAGTTGTGTACTAACCAAAGAGGAGAAGGATTGAAACCTGAGAAGGTAAATCTGAAGCGCAACATTTCAGCCATTCTTCAGTGCAAGGTGGCACAAAAATGTAAGGATCCAAGTACATTTACGATTTCGTGCATAATTGGTAAATTCAAAGTCGATAATTGTATGTTGGATTTAGGTGCATCTATTAATGTGTTGCTGTATTCTTTATATCGTGCACTGAGTATCAGTCCTCTGAGGCCTACTGATTTGACCATTCAACTTGCGGATAGATCTTGTACTAAGCGAGAGGGCATTGTTGTCGATGTGTTAGTGCATGTAGGAAAACTTGTGTTCCTTACAGATTTTTACGTGATGAAAATGGAGGGTGATGGAACGATAGATACTTCACCCGTCTTACTAGGGAGACCCTTCATGGTGACAGCCAAGACGAAGATTGATACATGTACGGGTGATCTCTCCATGGAGGTAGACGGGAAAGTAGTGAGATTCAATATCTTTAAGTCTATGCAGTACCCACCTGACATTGCAGGGATACATGCTCTGGACATCATAGATGATGCGGCCCTCGAGTCAGACATACTGTGTGGGGAGGACACATTAGAATTAGTACTCAGAGAGGCATTGGACACCGAAGAAGCTACTGACAGGTTCATCCATGATGTCAGCAATGTTGTTAGAATTCTACAAGAGAATCTGCCACTTGCCCCCAGGTATGAGATCAATGCTATTAATCTGTGCAGTAAAAATAAACTTGTCCCATCTGTTGTGCAGGCTCCTGAGATCGAATTAAAGCCTTTACCGGAACACTTGAAGTACATCTTCCTAGGAGCAAGCGAGACGCTACCTGTTATCATTAAGCGAGGACTCGAGGCTGATCAAGAAGACAGGCTGGCGCAAGTACTAAAGGAACATAAAAATGCGATTGGATGGACATTGGCTGACATTACTGGTATTAATCCAGCAGTTTGTATGCATCGTATTTTACTAGATGAAGGAGCACGGTCAGTGACACAACCTCAGCGTCGCTTGAACCCGATAATGATGGAGGTTGTCCAGAAGGAAGTGTAGAAGCTTCTAGATGCCGGTGTCATCTATCCGATATCAGACAGTGAATGGGTAAGCCCTGTCCATGTGGTGCTGAAGAAGACCGGGCTTACAGTTGAGACAAATGACAAGGGAGAGCAAGTACCAAAGAGAGTGCATAATGGCTAGCGTATGTGCATCGATTATAGACAGTTAAACAAAGCCACACGAAAGGATCATTTCCCGTTGCCATTCATCGACCAGATGCTGGACAGACTTGCAGATAAGCCTTCGTTTTGTTTTCTTGATGGATTCTGGATACAATCAGATACCTATTGCAGCTGAGGACCAGGAGAAGACAACATTCACATGCCCTTTCGGTACGTTTGCATTCAGACGCATGTCTTTCGGATTATGTAATGCGCCAGGTACGTTCCAACGTGTTGTCATGAGCATATTGTTTGATTTGACAGGTGATTGTGTAGAAGTGTTCATGGATGATTTTACTGTTTATGGAAATAGTTTTGATGAATGCTTGCATAATTTGGATAGGGTGCTCACACGTTGCATTGAGATGAATTTGATGCTTAATTATGAGAAGTGTCATTTTATGGTCACATATGGCATTGTCCTAGGTCATATTGTCTCTAAGAAGGGCATACAAGTAGATAAGGCAAAAATTGATTTAATTCGTAGTTTGCCTTTCTCTATTGACCAGCGTGGTATACAGTCGTTCCTAGAACATGTAGGCTTTTATTGCAGGTTTGTCAAAGACTTTTTTAAGAAAGAATTGCCTTTGTCTCGCTTGCTGCAAAAAGATGTGCCTTTCGATTTTAATGATGAATGCAAGGCAGCGTTTGAAGAGCTCAGGACAGCCTGACGAGTGCACCAATCATACAAGCACCGGACTGGACCCAGCCTTTCGAGATTATGTGTGATGCGAGTGATTATGCCGTAGGAGCAGTACTTGGACAACGGAAGGATAAGAGGCCTGTGGTGATTCATTATGTGTCTAGGACTTTAGACGTGGCATAGAAAAATTACTCCACCACAGAGAAGGAGCTTTTAGTTGTTGTGTTTGCTCTTGATAAGTTTCATTCTTATTTACTTGGCTCTAGGGTTATTGTATTTTCTGATCATGCAGCCATTAGGCACTTGATGGCTAAGGAGTCCAAGCCACGACTTATCAGATGGATCCTACTTCTTTAGGAATTCGACGTTGAAATCATGGACAAGAAGGGGATCGAGAACACAGTAGCTGACCACCTGAGCAGAATAGTCGCGAACGAAGATGCGGTGCCGATAACTGAGACATTTCATGATGAGCATGTCTTCGCTTGCATATTAAAACACCATGGAATGCTAACGTAGTTAAGTACTTGGTGGGTGGTAAGTTTCCTCATTCTTTCTGAAGAACTTAAAAATTGAAACGTAAGCATGATTCTAGATATTATATATGGGATGATCCTTATATGTGGAAGATTGGTGCTGATCAGGTAGTTCGACGATGTGTGCCAGATAATGAGATTCCATCTGTTTTGTCTTTTTGTCATGAACATGCTTGTGGTTGACATTTTGGTCCCAAGAGAACTGCTAGGAAGATTTTGGATAGTGGATTCTTTTGGCCTCATTTGTTTAGAGATGCATATGACCATTGTAAGAGCTGTGATAGATGTCAGAGGGTAGGAAATATTTCTTTTAGGAATGAATTGCCTCAGAGTCCTATAATTGTTGATGAAGTTTTTGATATATGGGGTATAGACTTTATGGGGCCGTTTTCTACTTCTCTTGGTTATCAATACATTTTGGTTGCTGTGGATTATGTCTCAAAATGGGTGGAGGCCATGACCACCAGAAATGATGATGGAAAAACTGTTGTCGATTTCTTGCGTACTAACGTGTTTTGTAGGTATGGAGTGCCGAAGGCGGTGATAAGCGATCAAGGATCACACTTCTGCAACAAATGGGTTGCGGCGGTGTTTAGGCAGTTTGGAGTGCACCATCGACAAATAAATGGGCAAGTAGAGATCTCGAACTGGAAAATTAAGTCAATTCTGGAGAAGATGGTTAACCCTTCAAGGAAGGATTGGTCCACAAGGTTGGATGAAGCACTGTGGGCTTATTGGATAGCCTATAAGACGCCTATTGGGACCTCTCCGTTCAGACTCGTCTATGGCAAGGCCTGCCATTTAGCGATTGAGGTAGAGCACAAAGCTTATTGGGCTATTAAAGCGTGTAACTTTGATTTAGCGAGTGCAGGTATTGAAAGGAGGTTGCAACTGAATGAGTTAAAGGAGCTGCGCCTAGAGGCTTATGAGAGCCAATCAAACTACAAGGCGCGGACTAAGCTTTATCACGACAAATTTATTCTCCGACGCTCATTTGATATTGGACAAAAGGTATTGCTATTCTCTTCTAGACTTAAACTAATGCCTGGAAAGCTGCGTTCTCGTTGGACATGTCCATATACGATAGTGAAAGTTTTTAACCATGGAGCACTAGAACTTGAGAAGGCGAGTACGGGAGAGAAGTTCGTCGTGAATGGCCAGCGAGTTAAACATTACCATGGAGAGGATGTTCCACTTGATGAAGAGTTCGAGCTAGCTGACCCGGTAAATGAAGGGTGATTAGAGGTACCGTCGAGCCAACGACATTAAACAAGTGCGCTCCTCGGGAGGCTGCCCAAGCATAGTTAGGATTTCTATTGGTTTCTTTTGTTATTTGTTTTAAATCTTGCATGACTACCCTTCCAGACGATCTAATTGTACCGTGGGGGACACGATTTGTTTCAAAAGTGTGGGGTGGGGGAGTTAGTTTGTTGTATCAGCACGTTTACTTTTATTAGCATGCATTAGTAGTAGTTGGAGCACGTTTTTTTAGGTGCTGCGATGCTGCTAAGTTCGTGCGATTATATGCTTCTGGTTTATGCCATTATATGCTATGATGAAGATGCTGATTTTATGAGACGATGTTTGATGCTATGAGGTTTTGACGTATATGCTTTGCATGATTTCTACAATGTTGTGATGCTAGTGATTTGATGTTATATGTTCCTTTCATTTGAGATATAACAGGATGTGGACTTGATAGAAAATGTCCTTGAAGGACTTGACACACATTCAAAGGTTCAGGGGATTAGTCGCTTAGCGCATTGAGTTTGTGGAGGTTGGCATTCCGAGGTATGAGGGGTTAGACTTTCACTCCACATTTGCAGCGTTTATGCAATGGTGGGACGGGAAAACAAACCATCCTATCTCTAGTCCTAGTAACAGGGAATGGGTGGGTAACCCCTATCCTGCCTCGCACTGAAAGGATGATGATGAGAAAGAGCAGGATGCGCTCCATATGCAGTTATTCGAAGGCGATGATTGGAACGGTTCAAAGATAAAAAATGAAAAGGACAAGCAATTCACATTGGAGAGCAAAGCTCAAAAAGGAAAAATTCAAACAAAACTGAAAGAAAAAAATCAGAAAAAGCAATCGAGTTGAGTGAAGTCTTCGGACCAACAAAACAAGAAATTTTCAAAGCTGTTCTATCAAAAGAGAAGAAGAAAAAGTTAAGTTTCTTATGACTTGGATTTCTCACGTGCCAGAGAAAGCAAACTCAGCATATGCGTGTGACTATGACCTCTAGCTGAAGAGTGGAGTCAGGAGTCTAAAGAGGACTAGCTCCCAGACATCTATTGTCATTCCATATCGGCCTCACAGATAACAGGTATCATTACGGTTTCTTGTTGATCATTATTGAAGAATGAATGTGAATATATGCTGATGAACTTATTAGAGAAGACACCTCGAGTAAATTCAGTGTTTAGTCATTGCATGAGAGAAGTGATTCGAGTTTCGAGTCTTGATTTTATTCCTGTTCGAGGACGAAGAAAGCTAAGTGTAGGGTAGTTTGATGGAGCGTATTTATACTCATCGAGTTATTTAATCTCATTGTTTAACTACATTTTGTGTGTGAAAGATTACTTCTTGGTAGTGTTTTGCATCGCAGGTGTATTAAGACCACTTGGAACTTTATTACGCATTTGGATGGATATAGAGCAAATCTGGGCAAAATGACCTGTTTGTAGTCGAAGGCTTGCCAAGCGCAGGATTCTTATCCGATTGAGGCGTGCCATAGCTTGTTGGAAAGTTAACTCAAGGGGCTACAACTTTGTTGTTTATATCAAGACGAAATTCGAAGGTTTAAAGGGCCAAAAGAGCGAGTTTCCAACACTGTAGAAGTGCTTCGCCCGAATCACTTTTGAAGCTTGCCCGAATCAAGTGATTTGCCCAGCTCCAATACATACTGAGTATTTGATTCGCCCGAATCAATTTGAAGGCAACCCGAATCAAGTGATTCGGCCAAGCTTATGCACACCCATTGATTCATCCGAATCACTTTGGAAGCTTGCTAGAATCAACTGATTCGTGTAGCAGAGGATGAGCACTGATAGTTTGATTCGGCAAGCTGGCTGATAGAGCCTAGTTATATGCGCTATTTAGATCTTAACACTGTGCTTGTTTGCATTATTTTGTGTACAAGATTACTGGTTTTCGGTATTTTTGTATTTCAGGATGAAACAGGGGCATAAGTCAGATGCACGCTAACAGGCGCTTTTAAGGAGCGCAATGCACAACCTGCGGAGCTAGCAGCGCAAACGGAGATGGGAGATAGCTGATTCAGACTGCAGTGTGCAAACCAACTGCGCAAAGCAAGTAGCGCAATCAACGTGCGCAGCGAGCCATGCGCAGGATAGCAGCGTTTCTAAATTTTGATCATCATTATCCCTACAAAATCTCTAGATTTGGGAAGTAGCTAAGATTCTAATGGGCCAAATCTGAGCATTCCTTGGGCTTCAAGAGCAGTATATAAAGAGGAGGAAGGCTAGGGTTTGAGGGCGAGAGGACATAAGATATACGAGCTCCAGAAATTCTGCCGTCGAGATTCTGCGCGAACCACCTGCACCAGCCGAAAACAGCAACCTGCGATTGCACCGGCTTGCTACTTTTCCTTGGCTGCTTTAGTTTTACTTAGTATTTCTATGATGTTTACTTCTAGCATGTCTAGCTAAACACTTTGTATCGGTTGGGCATGATTCTATGAAGTATTTCCTTTGAGACTTGTGTTTAATGCTTAGTTCGTCTACATATATTAATTCTATGCGCATGGGTGATAACTAGTGGTGCGAATAAGGGAAGCCTTGAACCGCAATCTTATTCTAACTGCTCGTCATTGTATGTTAAACTCGTTGATAACTTGACGGTGACAACTAGGAGTAACACACTAGGATAATCGGCTACTACTGTGATAGGATTCGTAGTTGCTTAGACTAGTTTCAAGAATTAATAGCTCATGGACTTTGATCGGAACATGCGCACACGTTAGGAAGCCTTGATCGGACACTAACTTAAGTAGAACTGAACTATAGATGTTTAGAGTCGATGATAAGGGATACATTCATAGAGGATTGTCTTTACCGATACTTTTCATAGTTATAGTACTTAATCTCTACTGCCTGAGCACGTATAGTGTAATTATGCTTTCACTACTATTCATTCGCGCACCTGCGCACCCTAATCACTCACAACCCCCAATTTTGTAAGTTTCATGGGATGATCAATGAGAACCCGGTCAAGCATGTGCGTGAATTCCTAGTTATCTGCGAGAACATGAAGACCGATGGGGAGAGTGAAGAAGCGCTGAAGCTGAAGGCGTTCCCCTTTTCATTGTGTGATGCAGCCAGGCATTGGCTGATGAGTTTACCAGCAGGATCTATTCACACATGGGAGCAACTTCAGAAGAAGTTCTTGGACAAGTTCTACCCTGCAGCTAAGATTGCGTTACTCAGAAGGGAATTGCCGCGCCGAAGCAGGGCGCAGGAGAGTCACTATCAGAGTACTATGAGCATTTCAGGGAGCTGGAAGCCAACTGCTATAATCATGGCCTGCCCCAAAATGTGCTGATAGAGAATTTCCTGAACGGGCTACAACCGATGGAGCTTAGATTGTTGAATGCATGCGCAGGCGGTGACATATGCAACATGTACCCAAAGGATGTATGTCAGATGATAGAGGATTCTGCTGGACAAGTGAGGCATCAACTGAAGCTCGAGAACAGTCGTGCGCGCGCTGTGCACCAGATGGATTCCAGTGCTGAAATAAAGGAGGTGAAAGCCATGCTACAGAAGCTGATGAGTGCGCAAGGCACGCAACCTGTTGCGCCGAAGGCATGCGAGTTCTGTACGTCCACTGAGCACAAAACCGACGCATGTCCCATACTTTTCGAGGAATCAGGAGATGTAAATGCTCTAGGAGGATGAGATAATAGAGGGCCTCAGAGGCAGAATCAGCCGCGTTTTGGACTACCTGCAAATGGATTCAGATGGAAGGAGGACAACAATTTCCAGAGGCAGCCCGCGGAACATCGTGCACCACAGCAAACGCAACAAACAGCACCATACAACCCACCGCACCGCCGCACTGATGCGCCAGCGCAGAATAACTAGCAATCGCGGTGCTCCTTAGAAGACATAGTGGGTCAGTTAGCAGACACTGTGCGCAAGAATGATGAAAAGTATGACAAGAGGTTCGAGTCTATTGAGAAGCAGCTGTCACAGATTGCTACCACGGTTTATGAGCTGAAAAAGAGCAATGGCAACCTACCTTCGCAAGTGATTCAGAACCCTAAGGGAGGGGTTAACGCAGTGACTCTAAGGACTGGGAGCACAGTTGGGACAGATCCGACCGCGAAGGCGTCTGCGCAACCTCCAGAGCCAGCACAGCCGGATGCGCAACCAGCTGCGCAAACTACAAACCAACAGGGCATGGTGCCAGGTATGATACAATTAGGTGAAAAAAGTATAAATCGTACTAACGCACCTGCACCTTTTCCTGTGCAGGCACCTTTAGCAAGGAAGGAGGCGCTAGACAAGGAGCTGTATGAATTATTCAGTAAGGTAGAAATAAACATTCCCCTGATTGAGGCAGTTCGGCAGATCCCTAGATACGCCAAGTTCTTGAAGGAGCTGTGCACAAACAAGAGAAGGAAAGGCGAGTGCGCACAAGTAATGCTTAACGCGCATGCATCAGCAATTGTGCAACACAAGGTACCACCTAAATGCCGGGATCCAGGTACGTTCACCATACCGTGTACCTTAGGTAAGACCACAGTAAGCAACTGCCTTATTGATCTCGGTGCATCTATAAACGTGCTTCCTTACTCCTTGTATGTGTCATTGCACCTTGGACCACTTAAGCCTGCAGATCTCACCATCCAATTAGCAGATCGGTCATGCAAACAACCGACAGGCATGATAGAGGACGTTCTCGTCCAAGTGGGAGAGTTGGTGTTCCCAGCAGATTTCTACGTCTTGGAGATGGAGGGTGAGCCGAGCAAGGGAAGCGCGCAAATCCTACTAGGCAGATCGTTTCTGATGACTGCGCGCACAAAGATAGACATGTGGAGAGGTACGCTCTCAATGGAGGTAGATGGCGAGGAGATTCACTTTAACATTTTTAAGGGGATGCAGCATCCTCATGAGGACGCCATAGTGCACACGTTGGACAGTATAGACGATTTGGTTACGCATGCGCAATGTGCATGCGCAACAGGGGAGCCTGCGCCACTGACACAGACAGAGATGGAGGCGTATGATGATGAGCTGAGCAGCACAGAACCAGTGCCCAGGAAGGTATATGATTTGATTAATGTTTCCGCTACTAATAAAATCCTACCTTCTATTGAACAGGCACCCAAAGTTGAGCTGAAGCAACTGCCCGAGCACTTAAAGTACATCTTCCTGGGCAATGAGGACACCCTGCCTGTCATTATAAAGAAAGGATTGGAGGAGGAGCAGGAGGCGCGATTACAGGAGGTGCTGCGCAAGAACCAGCGCGCTATAGGATGGACATTAGATGATCTGCGCGGAGTAAGCCAGATGTGTGTATGCACAGAATTCTGCTGGAAAATGGTGCCAAACCATCCAGGGAACCTCATCGCAGACTGAATCCAATTATGATGGAGGTAGTGCAGAAGGAGATCCTGAAGCTGCTTGACGCAGGAGTAGTCTATCCGATCTCAGACAGTAAGTGGGTAAGTCCAGTGCACGTTGTGCCAAAGAAAGGAGGCATCACATTGGAGGAAAATGCGCAGGGCGAGCTAGTTCCCAAGCGCATACAGACTGGATGGCGCATGTGCACTGACTACAGAAAGCTTAACGCAGTCACACGCAAGGATCACTTCCCCCTACCGTTCATGGACCAGATGCTCGACCGTTTGGCAGGGAAGTGGCACTTTTGCTTCCTTGACGGTTACTCAGGGTACAATCAAATACCTATAGCTGTGGAGGATCAGGAAAAGACAACCTTTACCTTCCCATTCGGTACCTTTGCGTTCCGGCGCATGTCGTTTGGGTTGTATAAAGCCACCGGTACGTTCCAACACCTAGTCATGAGCATTTTCTCTGATATGATTGGTACATTCATAGAGGTGTTCATGGATGACTTTACTGTGCATGGTGAGACTTTTGATGCATGTTTAGATAATCTTGATAGGGTCTTAGCGCGCTGCATTACCAAGAACCTAGTTCTCAATTATGAAAAATGTCACTTTATGGTATCACATGGAGTAGTACTAGGGCATATTATCTCACAGGAGGAAATTAAGGTTGATAAAGCAAAAATAGATCTTATCTCAAATCTGCCTTACTCCACTAATGTGCGTGACGTTGGCGTTTTAGACAAGCAAAATGAAGTGCTATTCTAGTCATGCAAATATCAAACAATATTTATAACCGAGTGACCTCGGATCGAACCCAAGGGAAAAGCTTAGACTAATTGACAACTAATCAATGCTACTATTGTAAGTCTACGGTTTTTTTTTGGGGGGGGGGGGGGGTTTGTCCTCCTATAGAGGTATCTCTAGCAAGCACTAAAGATAAATGATATTTTTGGATTTTGCTTAATGAATAAAAAGGGTGACTAGGGATTCAACTTCTCCCCTAAGATATGAGGAAAATGAAATAACTAACTAATACATGCATGAACTACATTTGGTTGATAAAAAGCAAGGCTAATGCATCGTCCGCTCTAGGTTCAACTCTCGCTCCTTCCCTAGAATGGAGAGGATACATAAATGACATGGTTCTCAAACTCTCATTCTATTGAACCGTGTAGAATTTGAGTCCCATAACCACACCCTCTCGGTCTATTGGCCGGTTACTCAAATCCGCTTAAAACTTAGCCTAATGTCAAGAATGCATGTCGCTCTCACGCATAAACACTCCATCTATGATCATACAATAGCTATGAGACATCCTAAGTTCAACTCTCGCTCCTTCCTTAGGGGTTTTAACCAAGCATACTCACTTAAGCATTTCATCAAACACTTGGTGTGCATACAATGAATACATAGCTAGGGCACAATATAATCAAACCAAACTTCATTCAATGCAATAATTTAGAGTTCTACATCATATCCAATCCTAGAGGATCCATTTAATCCCCAACCACAAGAGAAACTACTCACTCATAATGAGTGTGCACAAATACATGACAACTAAGGGAAACATCAATGTAAATACAAAGCTAGGGTTTAAGAGAGGTTGATGTAGAATCTTCAATCCAAGCTTCAATCTTCAATCAAGCTTCATCTTCTTCGAGTTCCATTCTCCTAGGGTTGCAAAAAGTATGGAAGCTCTCTTTCTTCACTTCCATCTCATTCTATTTATACTTTTTGAAGATTTCCAAAAAGTGCCCGAAGTGACCGAATCACTTGATTCGGTCAATGTCCATGTGATTCGCTCGAAGCTTTTGTTCAGTGCTGTTTTGAGTTTGGGCGAATCACTTTTCTTGGCCGAATCACTTTTGATTCGGTCACACCCTTTATGTGATACGGTCAAACGTCTTATGGAGCTCAACTGATTCGGGCACCTCTGGGCGAATCACTTCTGATTCGGCCGAATCATCTGTTCAGTGCTGATCTCGGATTGGGCGAATCACTTTTCTTGGCCGAATCACTTTTGATTCGGTCACACCCTTTATGTGATTCGGTCAAATCTTCAAGACTTTCCCCGGATCAGGTCAATTCGCGCAGCTGAGAGAGATTCGGTCAGGCTGGTAAGCGAGTCACTTATGATTCGGCCGAATCACTTCTGCAGTTTGCTCAGACTTCCTTCTTTTGATCTCCATCGACCAGAATTCGTCTAGATTTTCTTCGGGCCACTTCGTATCGTGAGATATATAATTTTAACCTGAAATGGACGAAGAAATCATCAAATGGCTTTATAGAGTTGCGGAACAAACAAGAAGTAAGGGAAAAATGTGAACAAATATAAGGTTATTTGTCCGCTCATCAGTGTGCGACGTTAAGTCGTTTCTTGGGCATGCAGGGTTCTACAGGCGTTTTATAAAAGATTTTTCTAAAATATGTATTCCCTTCTCTAACCTCCTTCAAAAGGATGTGTGCTTTGAGTTCACTGATGAGTGCAGGAATGCTTTTGATAAGCTGAAGGATGCGCTGACTAGTGCGCCAGTGATGCGCGCACTAGATTGGAACTTGCCCTTTGAGCTGATGTGTGATGCAAGTGACTACGCCGTAGGCACAGTATTGGGTCAGCGGGTGGGTAAGAGGCCGCACGTTATCTATTGTGCGTCGCGCACACTGGACACTGCGCAGAAGAACTACACCACGATTGAGAAGGAACTTCTAGCAATCGTATTTGCGCTGGAGAAGTTCCCCGCATATGTTCTGGGCGCTAGGGTCATTATCTACACTGACCACGCAGCTATCCGTTACCTGATGTCCAAGAAAGAGACTAAGCCGCGCTTGATGCGCTGGTTGCTTTTGCTCCAAGAGTTCGATTTAGAGATCAAGGATAAGAAGGGAACGGAAAACACTGTTGCTGATCACCTAAGCAGAATAGTGAAAGAAGAGGAGCCAGGACAGATCGCGGGTACATTCCCTGACGAGCGGTAAGGTATCATGGGGTTAAAACATGAGTCTAAAATTACGTTTGGGATGATCCGTACATGCTTAGAATAGGCCCTGATCAGATCTTGAGGCGATGTGTGCCTGATCATGAGATGAGCTCTGTTTTAAGGTTTTGTCATGCGCACGCGTGCGGAGGACACTTTGGTCCAAAGCGCACGAACAGGAAAATCCTAGATTGCGGTTTTTATTGGCCGCACTTATTTCGTGACTCATATAACCACTGCAGGGCTTATGACAGGTGTCAGCGCACAGGAAATATATCAGCGCGCAACAAGATGCCACAAACGCCAATATTGGTAGACGAAGTGTTTGACTTATGGGGGATTGAGTTCATGGGGCCATTCGTTCCATCCTTTGGATACGAGTACATACTAATCGCGGTGGATTATGTCTCGAAGTGGGTCGAAGCTAAGGCCACGCGCAAGGATGATGGTAAAACGGTTGCTGAGTTTTTAAGGACTAACATTTTCTGCAGGCACGGAGTGCCTAAGGCAATAATCAGCGACCAGGGGACGCACTTCTGCAACAGAATAGTGGCGCAGGTACTAAAGTAGTATGGAGTGCGCCACAAGATGTCCACTGCATACCATCCTCAAACGAATGGCCAGGCCGAGGTTTCAAACAGAGAGATTAAGCGTATTCTGGAGAAGACCGTGAGACCTACGCGCAAAGACTGGAGCCAGCAGCTGGATGATGCACTTTGGGCATATAGAACTACGCACAAGACACCAATTGGGACTTCACCATTTCGGTTGGTGTATGGAAAAGCGTTCCACCTACCGGTTGAGTTGGAACACAAGGCATACTGGGCCTTGCGCACTTGCAATCTGAACCTAGGCGAGGCTGGTAAGGAGCGCGCATTTGAATTGAGCGAGCTAGAGGAGCTGCGCCTGGACGCATATGAGGGGCTGCGTGACTACAAAGTGTGAACGAAAGCATTTCACGATATGTACATCCTCAGACGCACCTTCGAGCCAGGAGACCGGGTGCTTTTGTTCACCTCGCGCTTAAAGCTGATGCTCGGAAGCTGCGCAGCAAGTGGACGGGACCATACACAGTCACAAAGGTTTTCCCATATGGAACAATCGAGTTAGAGCACGAGTGCAAGCATCGTTTTCAGGTTAATGGGCAAAGAGTAAAGAAGTACTTAGGAGAACCTTGGGATGAGGCCGCGCGCGAAGTTGATTTGGCGGAACCAGAGATAGAGGCTGCGCAGGTTGCTGCGCCAGAGATACAGCCAGATGCACCTGAGGGAGAACTGGGAGCTACTGCTTATATATCTTCTCCCTCACTGATTAACCTCGTTACTTATGATATGTCACATGATTTTGGCCACGCTGACCACCTATCTGTTCCTTTGCGCAGGATTAAGGAGGACATAACACGCGCAGATGCGCGGGGACATGCAGGGGCAAGTTTGGGGGGGGGGGGGGTCATGTGCGAAAACTTGAGCAAGTAACGAGGTACTGTCGAGCCAACGACGTTAAACAAAGGCACTTGTCGGGAGGTAACCCGACACGTTTTAATTTTTTTGTGTTGGATATTTCGTGAACTCCTCACCTTATTTCTTTTGATGCGTTGACTATGTTTTTCATTTTCGTGATGCACTTTACTTTTAGTTATTAGTTGTCCTAGTAGCATGCATGAGTGCGCTCTCCGTTGCGCTTGAGCATGAGTCGTGGGGACACGTCTCTATTTAAGTGTGGGTGGGGGGGGGGGGGCGTTACATTTACATTTCATATTTATCATTGTAGTTTAGCTTAGTTAATTTAGTTAAAGGAAATAGTAGCGGTTGTGCGCTTGTGTGCGGATTGAGCATACCTTTCGACTTATTTTGTCTTATTCATCCTACATGCGCTACTATTAACCGTTTTAGTATAATTTTTTCGATTTTTTTTCTTTTTAGTTGGGATATAGAGGGGATGTGGAGTTGACAGAAAAAGCTCTAGAGAGGCGGTTAGTCGTTTTTGCTTCGAGATTAAGGTACATGGCTAAAAGCGCTAGTGGAGGCCGGTGCTTCGCAACCTTCGGAACAATAGAGCGCGCTCAGCCACGCAGATGCCAAAGGCGAATACCCAAAACGTGGCGAGGTGGGAAAACAGACCACCTTTTCTCTGGAAGTCGAGTGTAGGAAAGTGGGCGCGGGTGTAAACGCTTGTGCTGACCTGCGCAAGGAGACCAAGGAGGGAGAGCGGGGCGTTGTACTATCCGAAGGCCGAGACTGGAACCGTTCTGGGAATATAAGAAAAGTGGACGAAGCTGTACAAAAGGAAAAAAAACCAGTTAACGATATACGCAAGGAAAAGAAACCAGCATGCGCACACAACTCCATATTAGCGCATACGCAAGTCCAAGAGTATGAAAGGCTTGAGTTCCCAAGAAGCACGCGAATGAATCACGCACCTGAAGAAACTTGCGCGATTAACCATGTACCAGAAATCGGAGTAGAGACCTGAGAAGGTATGTGGCATCATTGACAAACTCCTACAAAGTGCACTAGAGCCTGCTACAGCAAGTATGTAAAGAAAACAGCTAATGAAGAGCTTTCCAGAGTGAGCAAACTCAGTAAGTGGCGCTCCAGATGAAGACATTAAGTGGCGTTCCAGATGAAGACATTAAGTGGCTAATGTCTTCACGAGGAGCGCGACCTAATGTTGCCTTGGGGCGCTCGGAAATCTGGAAGAGGTCATGAAGACATCAGCTTGTGCAATTTGGGCAGAGTGACTATCTCAGTGCTCAAGCAAGTGGTATAGCAACCTCTGGAGCAGAAGTTCAGTAGCAGAAGTATTGCACACCTTCAGACAGCTTGTGCTACAGCAGATGCTGGAGCTAAAATGCTGTAGCAGAAAATCAAAGCTTTCTCGGAGATTGCATTCAAACAACAAATCAGTGGACCGAAGGGCTTCCGGAAAGAGCTGAATATTCAGGAGAATATTTCTGGAGTGTCTCTCAAGAACATGGGCAGATTTGTTGAGTGAAGATTTGATTGGAAAATCAAAACTCCTATAAATTAGGAGATATGATCTTGTAGAAGATCTTGGAGGATCTTCCTTAAAATTGATGGGATTGTTTCCTAATGCATTTAGGAAATTCCAGCAGCAGTAAACAACACCAGCACAAGTGAACAAGGAGTTGCTGCAGCTCAAGTAAACAAGCAGGCCAGCAGAAGTGAACTAGCAGCAGCTGCAGCAGGGGTTGCTACAGCAGGAGCTTGTTCAACTGGCTGCATCATCTGTCCGAGTAGCAGCAGCTACCTGGGTTTGTCTCGAAGGCTGGAAACTGTATGGAGAGCATCCGAAGGATTTCTAAAATACTGTGGAGTATTTTCCAACAAGGTTTACTAGTCAGAGAAGGAGATTTGAATTGAAGATAAATATCAAATCTAATCTCCTAGATTTTAGGAAATAATTGATTCCATTGGGTCATTGCCTAATCCTGGACATTGCTTAAAGCTGGCGCTTCTATTTAAGTGAAAAGGGTCCAGAGCAGAGAAGCTGATCGAAGCAGAGGGATACACGAGTGCATACACAGATTTCAGAGTGAAGATCTTTTGTGTGCGACGGAAGTTTTCTTCGATCATCACCCGTGAGCAGAGCGTGAGCGCAGAGCTATGGTGAGTGTTGCAGAAGGGAATCAGGACTTGCAGAGTCTGATTCGTGCTTGATCTGGAAGCCAATTCAGAGCTGTGGAGCTTGTTGGTTGATCAAGGGCAGCCACGAAAGAACTGACGGGTGGAAGGCTCGGTCGAGTGTCTTGCTGCAGTACTCGCTAGTGGCAGGTGGTCACTGAGTGAGGGGGAGTATTCCAGAGTGTGCAGCGCTCGTGGAATCGTTCGATCGGCTCGGCAGAAGGCCTTGGAGCGACGCGGACAAATTGTGCTTCAGCTGTGTGTTACAGCAGTTGCTACAGCAACTCTGCTGAGTAGTGTAGTTTAGAATAGGCTGAGTTCTTTGAGAAGACTGTAGTTATTCTAGATTGACATATTGTAGAGGGTGTGCAGACACAAGTCAGAGCTTGTTCTGATTGTGTTGAGTGATCCACACGGGGTTGAGTAGCATAGGTTGCGTGAGTTGTAACCGAGTGTACTTGGAACCTTTGGATGAGTGGATTGAGGACTGGAGAATAGTCCTCCCCAGACGTAGGCAGATTGGCCGAACTGGGTGAACAAACATGTGCCTTGTTCAATGTTTGCTGTGACAATTTCCGAGTGAACAAGAGTGTGCTGCAGCAACTGCTTGTTCACTAAATCTGTCGAACTAAGACACTGTGAAATTTCAATTGGTATCAGAGCGGGAACTCGACACATAGAGTAAAAGATCCTACAGTGTCTCTGAAGAAGCCACGACAATGAAGGAAGGACAGAGCACAAGCAGACTTCCATTGTTGGAAGAAAGCAACTATGGATGTTGGAAGGCGGGAATGAAGGTCTTCCTAAAGACGATGGATGAGAAGACTTGGAGAGCAGTAGTGTCTGCATGGTCACACCCTCTGATCATCGACGACAAAGTAGTTGCACTGGAGAAACCAGAGGAGACATGGACAGCTGAAGAGGAAGCTGTAGCAACCAGTAACTCAAGAGCCTTGAACGCGATATTTGCCGCTGTTGACGCAAATAATTTCAGGCTGATCTCTGAATGTGAAGTTGCCAAGCAAGCATGGGAGATTCTTCAGATGGCTCATGAAAGGAACAAGATCGTTGCTGCAAATTGGAGAGATGAAGACAGTGAGGAAAAATCTGACCAAATTAGCAATGTTGCTTTGATGATTGAAACTGATATGAAGAGCACAGTTTCAACAAAGCCAGAAATTGTTGATAGTGTTGATGAGTCAGACAGTAGTGATGATGAGGAAATCACTGAGGAGTCCACTGCAAGAAACTTTGCCCTATTGTATGAAGAGTGGCTGCAAGTCATCGAGGTCAACAAAGGATTGACTGCCAAAGTTTCAGACCTGCAAGAAAAACAAGAGGAGCTGCTGAAGATGATCACTTCTCTTACGGATCAGGTTTTCTAGCAAGAAGAGAAGTTTGCTGCAGAGAAGGAAGAGCTCAACCTCTACCGGAAGACTACAAAGATGCTTAACAGTGGAACAAGCATCCTTGAAGATATTCTAGCTCGCCAAAGATATGGAGGAGGCTACTCTGGTCTTGGATACACTGGAGAAGAAGGTGCTGAAAGTACTGTATTCATCAAGGCTACGGAGCTAGAAGATGCTGAGATTACAGTGGAGAAAACGGTCCTGTCCCAGAAACCAGTTCAGAAGAAGGTGCCTAAAAGAGTGAACAAGAGGCTGCTACAGCAACCGTTGTATCAACCACCTGTAGCAGAAAAGAAACCCAGGTGCAAAAGTCGCAGATGTTATTTCTGTGATCGAGAGGGACACATTCAGAGAAGATGCCCGATCCTGAACAAGTATTGGAGACCTCAGAAATCGCCTACAGACGGACAACGCCAGATGAAGCCAAGGATCAGGCGTGGCACGCAGGTGACCTCCAGCTCATCAAAGCCGATGGACTGTCACTGTCCAGTTGTGCAAGAAAACAACAGATATGTTGGAGGGACAACGAGCTGGAGAATGAGGATCGAGAAGGATGCTGGCACAGAGAGGATGAGACACCAAAACAATGCCGGAAGGAAAGAAAGAGTTGCTGGTCACAACAAAACTCGGAAGCAGCATGTTCGAAAACCAGTACAAGTATGGGTGGAGAAGCAGCCACCTGATATTCCCCCAAAGCCAACCAAAGAAGCACATGTTGACACATTGGAATGCTCTCTCCTGTGGATGGAGAAGAGGCGTTGGCATACTCGCTGAGTTTAGCTGGTATCCCCCTCTATCATTTGTGACAAAAAGGGGGAGAAGAGGAGAAGGGGAGAAGAAGAGAAGAGGTGCTCTTAAATGATGCTCAGGTTTTGTCAAAAATGCCAAGGGGGAGAGTGTTAAGGTAATGGCATCCTTGACAAAACAAGCGCAAGAAGTTGCTACAACATCCCCTGAAGATTGAAGCTGAGGAAGCTGCAAAAGAAGGAGTTCAAAGATGAGAGGAGGATTGCCTAAGATTAGAAGGGTTCTTGGATTTTGTCAAAATGCCAAGGGGGAGATTGAGAAAATATGTGGCATCATTGACAAACTCCTACAAAGTGCACTAGAGCCTGCTACAACAAGTATGTAAAGAAAACAGCTAATGAAGAGCTTTCCAGAGTGAGCAAACTCAGTAAGTGGCGCTCCAGATGAAGACATTAAGTGGCGCTCCAGATGAAGACATTAAGTGGCTAATGTCTTCACGAGGAGCGTGACCTAATGTTGCCTTGGGGCGCTCGGAAATCTGGAAGAGGTCATGAAGACATCAGCTTGTGCAATTTGGGCAGAGTGACTATCTCAGTGCTCAAGCAAGTGGTATAGCAACCTCTGGAGTAGAAGTTCAGTAGCAGAAGTATTGCACACCTTCAGACAGCTTGTGCTACAGCAGATGCTGGAGCTAAAATGCTGTAGCAGAAAATCAAAGCTTTCTCGGAGATTGCATTCAAACAACAAATCAGTGGACCGAAGGGCTTCCGGAAAGAGCTGAATATTCAGGAGAATATTTCTGGAGTGTCTCTCAAGAACAAGGGCAGATTTGTTGAGTGAAGATTTGATTGGAAAATCAAAACTCCTATAAATTAGGAGATATGATCTTGTAGAAGATCTTGGAGGATCCTCCTTAAAATTGATGGGATTGTTTCCTAATGCATTTAGGAAATTCCAGCAGCAGTAAACAACACCAGCACAAGTGAACAAGGAGTTGCTGCAGCTCAAGTAAACAAGCAGGCCAGCAGAAGTGAACTAGCAGCAGCTGCAGCAGGGGTTGCTACAGCAGGAGCTTGTTCAACTCGCTGCATCATCTGTCCGAGTAGCAGTAGCTACCTGGGTTTGTCTCGAAGGCTGGAAACTGTATGGAGAGCATCAGAAGGATTTCTAAAATACTGTGGAGTATTTTCCAGCAAGGTTTACTAGTCAGAGAAGGAGATTTGAATTGAAGATAAACATCAAATCTAATCTCCTAGATTTTAAGAGATAATTGATTCCATTGGGTCATTGCCTAATCCTGGACATTGCTTAAAGCTGGCGCTGCTATTTAATTGAAAAGGGTCCAGAGCAGAGAAGACCGACAACCAAGAGCCTATGAAGTGCTATCTCCCAATCATCCAGATTAAATTGCATCCCACCTGACAGGTAACGAATTTCAAAGTTATTATATTAAAATTGTTGAGGGTATGTGCGCGTAGGTGATAGAGCAACACAGGGTGAACCGATGTGCAGATCGCTCATGAGTGTAAGGCTGTGCGCTAGACTCCAGAGAGATAATTGTATGTGTGCGAAAGTACTTGTTCGGGACGAACAAGGGCAAGTGTGGGGGGTTTGATAGAGCCTAGTTATATCCGCTATTTAGATCTTAACACTGTGCTTGTTTGCATTATTTTGTGTACAAGATTACTGGTTTTCGGTATTTTTATATTTCAGGATGAAACAGAGGCATAAGTCAGATGCACGCTAACAGGCGCTTTTAAGGAGCGCAATGCACAACCTGCGGAGCTAGTAGCGCAAACGGAGATGGGAGATAGCTGATTCAGACTGCAGTGCGCAAACCAACTTTGCAAAGCAAGTAGCGCAATCAACGTGCGCGGCGAGCCATGCGCAGGATAGCAGCGTTTCTAAATTTTGATCATCATTATCCCTACAAAATTTCCTAGATTTGGGAAGTACCTAAGATTCTCACGGGCCAAATCTAAGCATTCCTTGGGCTTCAAGAGCAGTATATAAAGAGGAGGAAGGCTAGTGTTTGAGGGCGAGAGGACAAAAGATACATGAGCTCCAGAAATTCTATCGTCGAGATTCTGTGCGAACTACCTACGCCAGCCGAAAACAGCCACATGCGATTGCACCGGCTTGCTACTTTTCCTTGGTTGCTTTAGTTTTACTTATTATTTCTATGATGTTTACTTCTAGCATGTCTATCTAAACACTTTGTATCAGTTGGGCATGATTCTATGAAGTATTTCCTTTGAGACTTGTGTTTAATGCTTAGTTCGTCTACATATATTAATTCTATGCGCATGGGTGATAACTAGTGGTGCGAATAAGGGAAGCCTTGAACCACAATCTTATTCTAACTGCTCGTCATTGTATGTTAAACTCGTTGATAAATTGGCGGTGACAACTAGGAGTAACACACTAGGATAATCGGCTACTACTGTGATAGGATTCGTAGTTGCTTAGACTAGTTTCAAGAATTAATAGCTCATGGACTTTGATCGGAACATGCGCACACGTTAGGAAGCCTTGATCGGACACTAACTTAAGTAGAACTGAACTATAGATGTTTAGAGTCGATGATAAGGGATACATTCATAGAGGATTGTCTTTACCGATACTTTTCACAGTTATAGTACTTAATCTCTATTGCCTGCGCACGTATAGTATAATTTTGCTTTCACTACTGTTCATTCACGCACCTGCGCAACCCAATCAGGCATAACCTCCAATTTCGTAAGTTATAGGTTACTAGCGAAAACGAGTCTGCACGCTCCTTGTGGGATCGACCCTGACTTAGCCACTGTACTAAGTGGAGAAGGAAGGATTAATTTGACGCGCGATCACTGGCCGAATCACTTGTCAAAGCTTGCAAGAATCAAGTGATTCGTGCAAGAGAAGGCCGGCCCAAAAGAAGAAAATAAAGAGAAAGAAAGAAGAAAGAAACTGATAATGCAAGTATGGCAGTGTTTGACAAAACCAGCATGAGTGAACAAGGAGCTGCTGCAGCTCAATCAAGGAGGCCAGCAGAAGTATACAGCAGAAGTAAACCAGCAACAGATGCAACAGGGGATGCTGCAGCAGGTGCTGGTTCAAGAGCTAGTTCAACTGTCCGAATAACAGTTTTGTGCTGGGTGCGTTTTGAAGTTTTGGCAGCTTTGTGAAAGTGCTTAGAAGAATTTCTAAAATGCTGCTGAGCATATTTCAGCAAGGATTATCAGTCAGAGAAGGAGAGATGCTTCAAGATATTAATCAAATCTAATCTCCTAGATTTTAGGAGATAATTGATCTTGTGGGTCAATGGCCTAAACCTGGAAATTGCTTAAAGTGGTGAGGGTATTTAAGCAGAAGGTTTGAGGGATGAAGAGGCTGATCGAAGCTGAGTGATACACGAGAGTAGACACGAAATTCAGAGAGAGGATTTTTTCTGGGTGTGCTACGGAAGTTGTTCTTCGATCAACATACACGGGCAGAGCGTTGAGCGCAGAGCTGTGGTGCGTATTGCAGAAGAGAGTCAGGTCTTGCAGAGACTGATTCGTGCTTTGATCTGGAAGCCAATTTAGAGCTGTGGAGCTTGTTGGTTGATCAAAGGCAGCCGCGGGAGAGCTGACGGGTGGAAGGCTCGGTCGAGGTTCGTGCGGAAGAACTCACTAGTGGCAGGTGGTCACTGAGTGAGGGGGAGTTACTCAGAGTGTGCAGCGCTCTTGGAGTGGTTCGATCGGCTCGGCAGGAGGCCTTGGAGCGACGCGGACAGAGTGCTTCAGCTGGTGTTACAGCTGTTGCTGCAGCAACCCTGCTGAGTAGTGTAGGCTAGAATAGGCTGAGTTCTTGAAGAGGATTGTAGCTATTCTAGACTGACATATTGTAGAGGGTGTGCTGGCACAAATCAGAGCTTGTTCTGATTGTGTTGAGTAGTCCACACGGGGTTAAAGTAGCATAGGTTGCGTGCGTTGTAACCTAGTGTGATCTGAACCTTTGGTTGAGTGGATTGAGGACTGGAGAATAGTCCTCCCCAGACGTAGGCAGATTGGCCGAACTGGGTGAACAAATCTGTGTCCTATTCATTGTCTGCTGTGCCTACATTTAAGTGAACAAGAGTGTGCTGCAGCAACTGCTAGTTCACAAATCTGCATAAGTAGAGACACTTGAAATTTCAATTGGTATCAGAGCGGGAACTCGACACACAGAGTTTAAAAGGTCCTACAGTGTCTCCGAAGTTGCCAAGACAATGAAAGAAGGACAGAGCACGAGTAGACCTCCACTCCTGGAAGAGAGCAACTATGGTTATTGGAAAGCTAGAATGAAAGCTTTTCTCAAAGCTATTGATGAGAAGACATGGAGAGCTGTTGTGGTTCAGTGGTCTCCCCCAATCACCATGGATCAGCAAGGAGTGACAAGAATTAAACCTGAAGAGGAATGGACTGCTGAAGAAGGTGCTGCAGCAACTGGTAATTCAAAGGCTCTGAATGCAATTTTTGCTGCAGTTGATGCTAATAACTTCAGGTTGATCTCAAACTGTGACATGGCCAAGCAAGCATGGGAGATTCTGCAAACTGCCCATGAGGGAACTGATAGAGTAAAGCTGTCAAGACTCCAGATTATTGCCACACAATTTGAGAATCTGAGGATGCTTGATGAAGAAACTATCACTGAGTTTAATGCTAAACTCTGTGATCTTGCAAATGAAGCTCATGCCCTTGGTGAGCCCATTCCAGAAGAAAAGCTTATCAGAAAGGTTCTCAGATCGCTGCCCACAAAATTTGACATGAAGGTGACAGCCATTGAAGAAGCTCAGAATGTCAGATTCATGAGGTTGGAAGAGCTGATGGGGTCTCTCAAACAATTTGAGATGAAACTGGTCAAAGAAGACACCACTTCCAAGGACAAGAATGTTGGTTTGAAGGCTGAAGCAGAAATCAAGCAGACAGTTCCAGACGATCAGTTGAGCATGCTGGTTAAAAATCTAGGAAAGTTTCTGAAAAACATGGAATCCAGAACTGAGAGAAGCTCTTCCTCGCGAAGACAATTCAGACGGGGCAGTGAAAGAAAGAAGAAAGGGAAAGAACCAGCACTGGACGATGATGACAAGAAAGAGATGAAAAAGGGAGTTCAATGCTGGAACTGTGAAGGGTACGGACACATTGAGGCTGATTGTCCAAGCAAACCCTTCAAGAATTCTGAGAAAAAGAACAGCAAATCCATGACAGCAAAATGGAGTGATTCGGATGAGAGTGATGAAGAAAACTGTGTTGTGCTGACAAGTGTTTCAGATGTCCACCTCAATGAGCTAAAGAAGGTAGAAATTCACTATGGGATTGAAGTCTCTGAGAGTGAAGATGACGATGACTCATCTGACAGTTTTGCTGACCTTCTGAGGAAGATACTCAAACAGTGTGAGGCAGTTCTTCAGACCAATCAGACCTTGACTGACAGAGTAAATCTCTTGGAAGAAGAACGAAGGAGATGTCTACCCTCAGTTGATAATCAAGTTACTATTCTGAAAAGAGAAGATTCAGAAAGACAGACCTCTGTTGAATCCACTCCAGCAGCAGCCAAGACAGCTGACCCGCAGAGCAATATTCTGGACGAAATATTATCTTACCAAAGACTTGGAAAAGGGAAAACAGGGCTTGGATATACTGGTGAAGAAAGCTCTAAAGGGACAGTGTTCATTAAAGCCTCAGATGGTGAGACAGACGAGAAGAAGAATTCAGATGCCTTCTCAAAAATGGCAGAGAAAATTGGATCTAGACATGTGTACAAGAGGATGCTGCAGCATCATGGACAACATTTTTCTCAAACAAAACAAAAGTCTCAGAACAAGTGGAGTACTGGTACAAGTGTTGGGAAGCAGAAGATCAACTTCAATCTGAAGCAGCAACACAGAACTTGCTCAGCTGAAAAAGGGGGAGCAAAGTCCAGAATCAGCACATGTTGCACAAAGACTCCATTTCATGTTGCTGCACAAGGGCACTGGATTACAAAAAACAAGGGTAAATCAAAGATGGTACAAATATGGAAACCCAAACAAAGGGTTAGGAGGCTGGAAGATCAGAAGAAGAAAAGCTCTGGTGTATTCCAAGTATGGGTGAAGAAGGCTCCACCAGAATCTCTCAAGGATCCTCTGAGCAAAAATTGCAGCCTGAAGTGAATAGGTGAACAAGCTCACATGTGCTGCAGCAACCTGGTCCGAATTAGCTTGTTCACATGTGTTGGTTGCTAAAGATGGAAAGGAAAATATTTGCACATGAGAGGCACGTGACTTACACTTCAAAAAGGAAAAGAAAATAACGGGTAAATATTTTCTAGGGCACAGATCAAGAGCAAAGGGCGTCTCAGAAATCTCTGCCGATCATCCTCTGTGCGCTCCTCTTTCCTTCCACATCTCTGCAGCAATGGTGAAGACACGCGGACTGAAGAAGAATCTGGCAGCTGACAGGCAAAGCAGGTCTGAGAGAAGGACCAAGGCACGCAACGAAGACCCTGCTCAGCCACTGGAGGTGGTTGTGTGGGAACCAAACCCTCTCCCTGTGTCGCACAGTGAGCCCTCTCCCTCTGAAGAAGCTTCGCAGAAGAGGAGGCGGCTGGTACGTGATGGAGAACCTGTCTCCGGTTCTGCTGTGCTGCCAGAAGCGGATATGACTAAAGCTGCTTCAGAGGAAGAACAAGCAGCAGTTCCTGCAGGAGAAGAGTGCAGATCACTGGTCATGTCTCCAGGTATTATTGGTGAAGGGGTTGAAACAGCTGCTGAGTCCCCTGAACAAGAACCTGCTGCAGCACATCCCCCTTCTTCAGACAAGGGCAAAGCTCCTATCCTGATCCCAGGCTCCAGTAGTGAAAGCTCATCCAGTGAAGAAGTGGAAGCAGGATCTCTTGGTGGACCCTCTGAGAAAGGTTCTGCAGCTGAAGATTTCTCTGCTCTCACTGTCGGAGGCACATGGTTCAGGAACAAAAGCGTCTCTCAATCCTGGAGTGCTGTTGAGAGGAAACACATTGTGCATGAGAAGCGTCTGGTGCAAGACAAGTATAGATCAGCTGCTATGATTGAGCTCCTGACTGAGGTAAAACTGCTCAAGTCCCTAACCTTTCCTCACCGTTTCAATATTATTCTGGTTAGAGAATTTATAGTGAATATGGAAGAAAAATTTGGAGAAGAAGGAGCTGATGAGTATGGGAGAAGCTGGGTAAGGGGTAAACAAGTGGTTATTACTCCGGAAATTATTGATGCATTCCTTGGGATTTCTGAGAATGCAAGGGCTCCCACTGATGTGAAGCCTGAATTATTGGCGAAGACCCTTACAGCGGGAGTGTGCCTGTCTTGGGGCGGCCCGAATCTCAGTGCAGCTGAGCTAACCTCCAAGTATGCTCTGCTGTATCATCTTGGTGCAAGGAACTGGATTCCTAGTTCTCACAGAGGGAAGGTCAACAAAGACTTTGCTAACCTTCTTTATTCTATTGGAAAGAGGAGGAAGATCAGCCTGGGAAGTGTGATGTTCCCTCAGCTTGCTACACATGCCGGGAGTGCCTCCTCCAGCAAGCCTATTGTGCTGCCCTCCCTCATCCATGGGATCATGGTATCTCAGCACCCAGAGTTCGGAGCGATTACTGAAGGCTTATCTGAGGAGCTGCAGGTCTTTACTGTTGATCACAAATTATTCAAGGGAAAACATGCAGTGGATGTTGCCTATGAGGATCTTCTCATGGGTGGTTCTTCAGCTCCAGCTCCCTTGGAGGAATCTCTTCCCCCTGCTGCCACAATCCAGTCTGCTCTTCGTGCCAGGATTGTGTGTCACCTCCGGTCTGAGCTGGCTATTCTTGATGCTAAAGCCAAGAGGAGAGATGCCAGGCGTGGACAGATCAGGAGCCTCATCAGAGACTTGGAGTTCCTGGAGGATGAGGAGCAGGCCCCTTGAGCATCTATGACAAAAAGGGGGAGAGAAGATTTATATGCTGCTGAATATTGATACATTTTTTTTGACCCTGCGTGGTCAGTATGCTATGGCCGAGTGTGGCCTCATCTACTTACTCTCTATTAATTTTATTTAGAGTATTTCGTTTCTGGTTTTCGGAAGAGTGCATTGGCCTTAAGGTTTTGTCAAAATGCCAAGGGGGAGATTGATAATGCAAGTATGGCAGTGTTTGACAAAACCAGCATGAGTGAACAAGGAGCTGCTGCAGCTCAATCAAGGAGGCCAGCAGAAGTATACAACAGAAGTAAACCAGCAACAGATGCAGCAGGGGATGCTGCAGCAGGTGCTGGTTCAAGAGCTAGTTCAACTGTCCGAATAACAGTTTTGTGCTGGGTGCGTTTTGAAGTTTTGGCAGCTTTGTGAAAGTGCTTAGAAGAATTTCTAAAATGCTGCTGAGCATATTTCAGCAAGGATTATCAGTCAGAGAAGGAGAGATGCTTCAAGATATTAATCAAATCTAATCTCCTAGATTTTAGGAGATAATTGATCTTGTGGGTCAATGGCCTAAACCTGGAAATTGCTTAAAGTGGTGAGGGTATTTAAGCAGAAGGTTTGAGGGCTGAAGAGGCTGATCGAAGCTGAGTGATACACGAGAGTAGACACGAAATTCAGAGAGAGGATTTTTTCTGGGTGTGCTACGGAAGTTGTTCTTCGATCAACATACACGGGCAGAGCGTTGAGCGCAGAGCTGTGGTGCGTATTGCAGAAGAGAGTCAGGTCTTGCAGAGACTGATTCGTGCTTTGATCTGGAAGCCAATTTAGAGCTGTGGAGCTTGTTGGTTGATCAAAGGCAGCCGCGGGAGAGCTGACGGGTGGCAGGTGGTCACTGAGTGAGGGGGAGTTACTCAGAGTGTGCAGCACTCTTGGAGTGGTTCGATCGGCTCGGCAGGAGGCCTTGGAGCGACGCGGACAGAGTGCTTCAGCTGGTGTTACAGCTGTTGCTGCAGCAACCCTGCTGAGTAGTGTAGGCTAGAATAGGCTGAGTTCTTGAAGAGGATTGTAGCTATTCTAGACTGACATATTGTAGAGGGTGTGCTGGCACAAATCAGAGCTTGTTCTGATTGTGTTGAGTAGTCCACACGGGGTTAAAGTAGCATAGGTTGCGTGCGTTGTAACCTAGTGTGATCTGAACCTTTGGTTGAGTGGATTGAGGACTGGAGAATAGTCCTCCCCAGACGTAGGCAGATTGGCCGAACTGGGTGAACAAATCTGTGTCCTATTCATTGTCTGCTGTGCCTACATTTAAGTGAACAAGAGTGTGCTGCAGCAACTGCTAGTTCACAAATCTGCATAAGTAGAGACACTTGAAATTTCAGAAACCCTAGGCCACAAGTTTGGAGAGAGTTATTTGGACAGAGTGCTTTTGCTGGAGCAACTGAGAGTTCGACGCGAATCAGAAAGGGAAAAAACAGATTTACTGTTCACGCCGGAGTTACTATTCACAGTTAGTGTTTTTTATGAATTCAGTTTAGTTTCATTATTGCTTTAGATGGATTGTAGTAGCTAAACCTTTATTTCAGTTTGGGGATTTTGTATTGTGACAACGGTTTGAGATACTTATGTTTCGTAATTCAATTTAGTGAATTCATGTTCTTCGTTTGAATTGCATGCTCTGATTATCAAGTTAGCTTAGCCTAGCGGTGAAACTGAGTTGATATCTATTGCGTGATATTGGATTGACTTTCCTATTAGCTAAGCCTAGCTGTATAACCTAATTGGTGTCGTTAATCGAGTAATCGTTAAACCTATTCGAGAACTTAGCGGTTGAGAGTAGGTAGAACACTAGAGTCGACATTACCCTAGCAGGATTGTTAGACTAGAACAATTTTTTTACTAGTTGATGCGTGTTACACTTGATGATTACCAGTTTCAATGCATATCCCTGAACTGACTTTTCTCTGAATTTGATAAACAACAACATTTTTCCTGCAATCCCCTTTTAGTGACAATTACTAGTAGAACTTTATCACTGATTGTTTTCTTTGGGTTCGACCATGCTTACCGCTTGCTAAGTGTTAACAAAAGATTAAAAAAATAAATTTGGCGCACACAACGACGTGCCGTCATAACTCAAAAGCTCTAAATGCTAGTTTTGCTGCTGTAGATGCTAACAATTTCAAGCTGATTTCTAACTGTGACATTGTAAAACGTGCCTAGGAAATTCTTCAAACAGCTCACAAAGGAACCGATAAAGTGAAGACATCAAGGATGCAGATTATCACTTCTCAATTTGAGAACCTGAAGATGCAAGAAGAAGAATGCATCACAGAGTTCAACGCCAAGTTATGTGATATTTCAAATGAAGCTCATGCCCTTCGTGAACCAATTCCAGAAGAGAAGCTGCTAAGAAAAGTTCTTAGATCACTACCCACCAGATTTGACATGAAGGTGATAGTCATTGAAGAAGCACAAAATGTCAAACTTATGAGGCTGGAGGAACTGATTGGATCCCTTAAACAGTTTAAGATGAAGCTGACCAAGAAGATACACCAGTCAAAAGCAAGAATGTTGGTCTGAAAGCTGAAACAGAAAAGAAGAAGCCTTCCACTGAAGAACAACTAGGACTGATGGTAAAGAACTTTAGGAGATTCTTGAAAAACATGGAAGCAAGATCTGGCCAGAACTCAAATCCTCGAAGACAAGATCAAGATGAGGATGAGAAGAAAGAGAAAAAGAAGGGGCCACGGTGCTGGAGCTGTGGAGAATATGGTCATCGAAAGGTAGACTGCTCAAATAATCAAAAAGGAAAGACAAAATCTCTCTCGATAAATTGGAGTGATGATGATACTGACAACAATGAAGACGAATGCAACATTGTCAGAACCAGAACAATCAGAAAATTGGTTAATCTCACTGAAAAAGGAGTACACAGAAAGATGATCAAGAAGTTGCTACAACAACCCCTGTACCACCATCAGGGATTTTGAACAAATCCGAGAATCAAAAATTGAAGATGTTTTGGTTGTGGTCACAAGGGACACATTAAAAGACTCTGTCTGTCTATCATCGGATTCCTGAAAATAGCTACTGATCCCAGACCGCAGAGACAAGAAAGGGTTGAGAACTATGCTCTTGTCAGCATCTCAAGATCATCAAGTGAAGATAGTTGGTTTTTTGACAGTGGTTGCTCTGGGCATATGACTTGAGAGAGATCTTTTCTGCAGAACATAACACCCTACTCAGAACAACTGGTAAAGTTTGGAAACGGTTTGAAGGGGAGAGTTTTGGGAAAAGGTACTTTGGCAGTCAAAGGGATGCCCAAGTTAACCAATGTAATGCTCGTAGATGGATTGAAAGCAAATCTCATAAGCATCAGCCAGCTGTGTGACGGTACACTTCAGGTAAAGTTCACTCAAAACTCTTGTCAAGGTTTAGCAAGACAGGAGTGTGCATAATGCAGGGAATCAGATCAAAGAACAACTGCTATCCTCTCAAGGTTGGTACAGCAGCCCCTTCGCCAACATGCATGTTAACCAACACAGAAGAAATGAATCTCTAGCACAGAAGTTAGGGCCACATCAACTTAAGAACTCTGAAGAAGATTGCAGCTGAAGGTTTAGTCAGAGGAGTTCCTATGATCAAAGGCGAGCTGAGCACCATTTGTGGGGAATGCCAGATAGGAAAACAGAAAAAAGCTTCTCACCCTAGAGTTGGCAACATCAACTCAATCAGACCTCTGCAACTGTTACACATGGACTTGATGGGACCAATGTAAGTGGAAAGCTGTAGAAAAAAGAGGTATGCATTTGTGTGCGTTGATGATTATACTAAATATACATGGGTGATAGAGGCTATTTGTACGCATTATTTAGATCATAACCCTATGCTTGTTTGCAATATTTTATGAGCAAGATTACTCGTTTCTAGTGTTTTTGTATTACAGGGCAAAACGAGTCCTTGAGTCGGATACGCGCTAACAGGCAGCGTTCTAGGAGTGAAAGATCCGCCTGCGGAGCTAGCAACACAAACAGGAGAGAAGTTGGCGAGAGTCAGCAGAGGTGCGCTAGCCCATGCGCTAGCCGATGCCGTGCGCCAAGCGCAAAGTCCAGTAGTGCCTAATCTTGACGTGACCAGATTTGGAAGTTGCCAAAAGTGAGCTTCCCAAGCAGTATATAAACAAGAGGAAGGCTAGGGCAACAAGAGAGGAAAAAGAGACTTTTCGGACACACACAGAGAGGCAACACCCCACGAGAGAGCGACAAACTGGAAAACACACGGACTCATTGAGAGGATTTGCGCCAGCCGACTGCGCCAGCCGAGAAGACAAGCTGCACGCACTGTTTGCTACTGTTTTCTCAGACACATTAGTCATTATTTACTACTCTATGATGTTTATCACTAGCATGTCTAGCTAAACTCTTAGTGTTGGTTGGGCATGAATCTATGATGTATTTTCTTTGAGACTTGAGCTTAATGCATAGTTTACTTACTTGTATTAATCCTGTGCATACGGAGACAGCCAGTTGCATGAGTAGGGGAAGCCTTGAACCGCAATCTTACTTGTGTTGCTTGCTTGTCATATGTTAAACTAGTTGATAGCTTTACGGTGACAACTAGGAGTAACGAGCTAGGGTGATCAGTTGCTACTTTGAACGGATTCGCAGCTGTTTTAGTCTATGTTCTAAGGATTAATAGCACATGAACTTTGAACGGAACATGCGCACGTGTTAGAAAGCCTTGACCGGACACTAACCCAAGTAAACCGAAAACTATAGACGTTTAGAGTCGATGATAAGGAATGCACTCATAGAGGATTGTCTGCCCAATGCTTCTCATAATCATAGTATTTAATCTCTACTGCTTGCGCACGTCTAGTGCAAATTTCCTGCGTTACACTAGATATTGTTCACTTGCGCATCGCGCATTTCAATCACTCACACACCCCCCCCCCCCCATTTTCATAAGTGTAGGTTGCTAGCTAAAGACTTACTATTTTCTCCCTGTGGAGATCGACCCTTACTTAACGGCTGTACTGAGTGGAAGAGGAAGGATTAAATTTGACGCGCACAACGACGCGCGATCAAATTTTGGCGCCGTTGCCGGGGAGCAACACAGCTAAGTTCTAATTAGTTTACGTTTTTTCCTTTTTAGTAACTAGTTATTTCAGTTTGTTTTGTTTTCGTTGTTGTTTCTGACAGTGCGCAATCACCATTAGCTTGCGCAACCTTGAAACAGTTGCGCTGCGCAGATTCTAGTTGCGCACTGACAGACGCAACAACATTAGTTATCTTTTAATTTCATTTTCTTTGAGATTCAGAACAGGTTATGGAGGATAACAGTGTCGTAGGAGACAACTTGGGGGACAGAACCCCAGAAAAAGCAAGAGCACATAACCGCGCAGCCCTGTTCAGAGAGGAAGTGCAGCGCGAGGTTGAAGCAAGGAGGGCCGCTGAAGTGTATCATGCGCCACCCGTGCAACAAGCCGCGCGACGCAGAACAGTGCGCGAGATGTCAGCCCCTATCACTGTTAACCAGCCATGGTGCATCGTGCTTCCACCAGGCGGTCATTTTGAGCTAAGGAGCTCGCTCATCCATCACATGCCCAAGTTCCACGGGATGAACAACGAAAATCCAGTCAAGCATGTGCGAGAGTTCCTAGTCATTTGCGAGAACATTGATAATGCAAGTGTGGCAGATTTGACAAAACCAACATATGTGAACAAGGAGCTGCTGTAGCTCAAACAATCAAGCAGACCAGCAGAAGTAAACCAGCAGCAGATGCAGCAGGGGATGCTGCAGCAGGTGCTGGTTCAAGTGCTGGTTCAACTGTCCGAGTAGCAGTTTTGTGCTGGGTGCATTTTGAAGGTATAGCAGCTTTGTGAAAGTGCTTAGAAGAATTTCTAAAATACCGTTGAGCATATTCCAGCAAGGTTTGCTAGTCAGAGAAGGAGATTTGCATTGAAGATATTAATCAAATCTAATCTCCTAGATTTTAGGAGATAATTGATCTTGTGGGACTATGGCCTAAACCTGGAAATTGCTTAAAGTGGTGAGGGTATTTAAGCTTTTGGTTTGAGGGCTGAAGGTGGTGATCGAAGCTGAGTGATACACGAGAGTAGACACAGAATTCAGAGTGAGGATTTTTCTGGGTGTGCTACGAGAGTTGTTCTTCGATCAACACACACGGGCAGAGCGTTGAGCGCAGAGCTGTGGTGCGTATTGCAGAAGAGAATCAGGTCTTGCAGAGACTGATTCGTGCTTTGATCTGGAAGCCAATTTAGAGCTGTGGAGCTTGTTGGTTGATCAAAGGCAGCCGCGGGAGAACTGACGGGTGGAAGGCTCGGTCGAGGTTCGTGCGGAAGAACTCACTAGTGGCAGGTGGTCGCTGAGTGAGGGGGAGTTACTCAGAGTGTGCAGCGCTCTTGGAGTGGTTCGATCGGCTCGGCAGGAGGCCTTGGAGCGACGCGGACAGAGTGCTTCAGCTGGTGTTACAGCTGTTGCTGCAGCAACCCTGCTGAGTAGTGTAGTATAGAATAGGCTGAGTTCTTTGAGAGGATTGTAGCTATTCTAGACTGACATATTGTAGAGGGTGTGCTGACACAAATCAGAGCTTGTTCTGATTGTGTTGAGTAGTCCACACGGGGTTAAAGTAGCATAGGTTGCGTGCGTTGTAACCGAGTGTGCTTTGAACCTTTGGTTGAGTGGATTGAGGACTGGAGAATAGTCCTCCCCAGACGTAGGCAGATTGGCCGAACTGGGTGAACAAATCTGTGTCCTATTCATTGTCTGCTGTGCCTGCATTTAAGTGAACAAGAGTGTGCTGCAGCAACTGCTAGTTCACAAATCTGCATAAGTAGAGACACTTGAAATTTCAATTGGTATCAGAGCGGGAACTCGACACATAGAGTTAAAAAGATCCTACAGTGTCTCTGAAGAAGCCAAGACAATGAAGGAAGGACAGAGCACAAGTAGACCTCCACTTTTGGAAGAGAGCAATTATGGTTATTGGAAAGCTAGGATGAAGGCCTTTCTCAGGGCCATTGATGAGAAGACATGGAGAGCTGTCATGATTCAGTGGTCTCCCCCAATCACCATAGATGAGCTAGGAGTGACCAGAATAAAACCTGAAGAGCAGTGGACTGCTGAAGAAGGTGCTGCAGCAACTGGTAATTCAAAGGCTTTGAATGCAATTTTTGCTGCAGTTGATGCTAACAATTTCAGGTTGATATCAAACTGTGATTTGGCCAAGCAAGCATGGGAGATTCTGCAAACTGCCCATGAAGGAACTGATAGAGTGAAGCTATCAAGGCTCCAGATCATTGCCACATAATTTGAGAATCTGAGGATGCTGGATAAGGAAACAGTCACTGAGTTTAATGCTAAACTCTGTGATCTCGCAAATGAAGCTCATGCGCTTGGTGAGCCCATCCCTGAAGAAAAGCTTATCAGAAAGGTCCTCAGATCATTGCCCACAAAATTCGATATGAAAGTGACAGCTATTGAAGAAGCGCAAAATGTCAGATTCATGAGGCTGGAGGAGCTGATGGGATCTCTCAAACAATTTGAGATGAAACTTGTCAAAGAGGATACCACTTCCAAGGACAAGAATGTTGGATTGAAAGCGCAGAAACCAAGCAGATAGTGCAAGATGATCAGATGAGCATGCTTGTGAAGAACCTTGGGAAGATTCTGAAAAACATGGAATCCAGGACTGAAAGAAGCTCTTCTTCGCAAAGACAATTCAGAAGGGGCAGAGAAGACGGAAAGAAAGGAATCCAATGCTGGAATTGTGCAGGCTACGGTCATCGACAAATCAACTGCACCAGCAAACGGATGAAAAAGAAAGCTCTTTCTGCCAGTGGAAGTGAAGATGAGAAACACCTGAGTGAAGACGAATGCAACATGGCCAGATACAAGTCAGCAAGAAGAGGCACAAAAACACAGAAAAGGATGAACCAGGACTTGCTGCAGCAAGGTCTATTTCACCGTAACAAGAGAACTTTAAAGTTTAAAAAATGTTACAGCTGTGGCCGCAGAGGACATATTCAAAGAAGCTGTTTCTCAGCTCATGCCAGAATTGCCTCGCCCAGGGAATCTGTCAGGCAGAAACATGCGCAGACTCAGCTCCTCGCTCTTGTCAGCACAGCTAGCACCTCAGACAAGATAAGCTGGTACTTTGATAGTGGGTGTTCAGGGCATATGACAGGGGAAAGATCCTTTCTGAAAAACATTACTCCCTGTTTGGAACAACGTGTGAAGTTTGGTAATGGTCTGAAAGGAAGAGTTCTGGGAAGAGGAACTTTGGCTGTGGAAGGAATGCCAAATCTGAGCAATGTCCTTTTGGTGGAAGGGTTAAAAGCTAATCTCATCAGCATCAGCCAGCTGTGTGATGGGACTAAACAAGTCAAGTTTACGAAAGACTCATGCCAAGTCCTCGACAAATCTGGAAAGTGCATAATGGAAGGAGCTAGATCCAAGAGCAACTGTTACCTTCTCAATGTGAGTTCAAACTCAAGGATTCAGAAATGTATGTTGACAAAGGCCGAGGAAATGACTTTATGGCACAAAAGGATGGGACATGTTAACCTGAGAACTCTAAAGAGAATTGCCACAGAAGGGTTGGTCAGGGGAATTCCACTGCTGAAAGGAGAGACAGACTCCATTTGTGGAGATTGTCAGATTGGGAAACAGAAGAAGGCATCGCATCCACGAGTCAAAGACATTGGTACCACCAGGCCTCTACAGCTGATTCACATGGATCTGATGGGACCAATGGAAGTGGAGAGCCTAGGCAAGAAAAGGTATGCATTTGTCTGTGTTGATGACTATTCTAGATTCACTTGGATTGATTTTATCAGGGAAAAATCAGATACTGTGAGTGTCATTGTGTCACTGGTATCTCGGTTAGAGCAAGAGAAGAATCTCAGAATCAGCAGCATCCGCAGTGATCATGGCAGAGAGTTTGAGAACAAAGACATGGATGAATTCTGTCAGCAAAAGGGTATAACACATCAGTACTCTTCTCCCATTACCCCTCAACAAAATGGTGTTGTAGAACGGAAGAACCGAACAATTCAAGAAATGGCCAGGGTGATGATCCATGCTAAGAGAATTCCTCTGAAATTCTGGGCAGAGGCTATGAATACCGCTTGCTATATCATCAACAGAGTCACCTTGCGAAGGGGAACCAAGCAGACTTGCTATGAGCTCTGGAATCAGAAAAAGCCCACGGTTAAATACTTTCATATCTTTGGAAGTGATTGCTTCATTCTGAGAGACCGGGAGTATAGAAAGAAGCTCGATCCTAAGAGTGATCCGGGAGTGTTCTTGGGGTATTCAACAAATAGCAGGGCATATCGTGTTTTCAACCAGCGAACAAAAACTGTTATGGAGTCCATAAATGTTGTTGTCAATGATGCAGAAGAAGTATCTATCTCTGATTCTGACACTGATGAAGAAGACTCTGATCTTGAAGAAATGCCTGGTAGACAGACAAGAAGTGAACAAGCTGCGGTTCCAGAAGATGCTACAGCAAGTGCTGAAGCAGAAATTCCAGATGACCAATCAGGAAGCCTGTCTGATGATCTCCAAACTGTGGCTCCTGATCCATCTTCTAGGCAGCCCCCAAAGAAGATACAGAAGGATCATCCATTGACAAATGTGATTGGAAATCCCTCAGACAGAAGAAGGACCAGAAGTCATGCCTATCTGAATACATGTTTCATGTCCAGCATTGAACCAAAGAATTTCAAGGAGGCCATGAGTGATGAATTCTGGATCATGGCTATGCAGGAGGAATTGGCAGAGTTCGAAAGACACGATGTTTGGGATCTGGTAGACAGACCAAATGGGGTTAACATTATAGGCACTAAATGGGTGTTCAAAAACAAAACAGATGAAAAGGGCAACATTACACGAAATAAAGCCAGACTGGTGGCCCAAGGATATTCTCAGATTGAGGGTCTAGACTTTGATGAAACATTTGCTCCAGTAGCTCGCCTGGAGGCTATCAGACTGCTGCTTGCAATGTCTTGCTGCCTGGGATTCAAATTATATCAAATGGATGTTAAAAGTGCATTCTTGAATGGAGACCTCTCTGAAGAAGTTTATGTTGCTCAACCAAAAGGTTTTGAAGATCCTCATCATCCAGAGCAGGTGTATAAACTGAAGAAAGCCTTATATGGACTTAGACAGGCTCCTCGGGCATGGTATGAGCGGTTGACAGTTTTCCTGGAAGATCATGGCTACAACCGAGGGGGAGCTGACAAAACCTTGTTTGTCAAACGAACTCAGTCTGACGTGATCATTGCTCAAATATATGTGGATGATATTGTCTTTGGATCAAAGTCCCAGCACCTGGTGAAGCAGTTTGTGAATCACATGCAACAAGAATTTCAAATGAGCATGGTAGGAGAACTTTCATACTTTCTTGGTTTGGAGATTACTCAGAAAAGGGATGGGATCTTTATTGCTCAAAGTAAATACAGCAAGTCTCTTGTGAAGAAATTCCAGCTAGATTCAGCAAGTCACAAGCGTACTCCTGCTGCTACTCATGTGAAAGCCATTAAAGATGAGCAAGGTTTGGAAGTAAGTCAGACTGTCTACAGAAGCATGATTGGGAGCCTTCTTTACCTGACTGCCAGCCGTCCTGACATTTCCTATGCAGTAGGAGTCTGTGCCAGATTCCAAGCCAGCCCAAGAGACAGCCATATGCAGTTGGTCGAGCGCATTATTCGGTATGTCGGGGGAACTGTGGGCTATGGCCTATGGTATACTAAAGACACAAAGGCTAATCTGGTCGGATACAGTGATGCAGACTGGGCAGGGTGCTCAGAAGACAGGAAGAGCACCTCGGGAGGATGTTTCTTCTTGGGGAATAACCTGGTCTCTTGGTTCAGCAGAAAACAGAATAGCATTTCTCTATCCACTGCCGAGGCTGAGTACATTGCTGCTGGGAGCTGCTGTGCACAAATGTTGTGGATGAAGCAAATGCTGAGTGAGTATGGGGTCGCTCAAGATGCCATGACTCTCTACTGTGACAATATGAGTGCCATCAGCATATCCAAGAACCCTGTCCAGCACAGTAGAACCAAGCACATTGACATTCGTCATCACTTCATCCGTGACCTTGTTGAACAGAAAGTCATCTCGCTCCAGCATGTTGTGTCTGCCAAACAACTTGCTGATATCTTCACCAAAGCTCTGGATGCAGCTCGGTTTGAAGACCTGAGGGCCTCTCTAGGGCTCTGTGTATTGCCGTCATAAGTGCTCTCAGCAGAAAAACCCCCTCGTCATTTGTTCCAAAAAGGGGGAGAAGAAAGAGCAGGCTGAGAAGTGGAGTTATGAAGTGGTTTTATCAAAATGCCAAGGGGGAGATTGATAATGCAAGTGTGGCAGATTTGACAAAACCAGCATATGTGAACAAGGAGCTGCTGCAGCTCAAACAATCAAGCAGACCAGCAGAAGTAAACCAGCAGCAGATGCAGCAGGGGATGCTGCAGCAGGTGCTGGTTCAAGTGCTGGTTCAACTGTCCGAGTAGCAGTTTTGTGTTGGGTGCATTTTGAAGGTATAGCAGCTTTGTGAAAGTGCTTAGAAGAATTTCTAAAATACCGTTGAGCATATTCCAGCAAGGTTTGCTAGTCAGAGAAGGAGATTTGCATTGAAGATATTAATCAAATCTAATCTCCTAGATTTTAGGAGATAATTGATCTTGTGGGACTATGGCCTAAACCTGGAAATTGCTTAAAGTGGTGAGGGTATTTAAGCTTTTGGTTTGAGGGCTGAAGGTGGTGATCGAAGCTGAGTGATACACGAGAGTAGACACAGAATTCAGAGTGAGGATTTTTCTGGGTGTGCTACGAGAGTTGTTCTTCGATCAACACACACGGGCAGAGCGTTGAGCGCAGAGCTGTGGTGCGTATTGCAGAAGAGAATCAGGTCTTGCAGAGACTGATTCGTGCTTTGATCTGGAAGCCAATTTAGAGCTGTGGAGCTTGTTGGTTGATCAAAGGCAGCCGCGGGAGAACTGACGGGTGGAAGGCTCGGTCGAGGTTCGTGCGGAAGAACTCACTAGTGGCAGGTGGTCGCTGAGTGAGGGGGAGTTACTCAGAGTGTGCAGCGCTCTTGGAGTGGTTCGATCGGCTCGGCAGGAGGCCTTGGAGCGACGCGGACAGAGTGCTTCAGCTGGTGTTACAGCTGTTGCTGCAGCAACCCTGCTGAGTAGTGTAGTATAGAATAGGCTGAGTTCTTTGAGAGGATTGTAGCTATTCTAGACTGACATATTGTAGAGGGTGTGCTGGCACAAATCAGAGCTTGTTCTGATTGTGTTGAGTAGTCCACACGGGGTTAAAGTAGCATAGGTTGCGTGCGTTGTAACCGAGTGTGCTTTGAACCTTTGGTTGAGTGGATTGAGGACTGGAGAATAGTCCTCCCCAGACGTAGGCAGATTGGCCGAACTGGGTGAACAAATCTGTGTCCTATTCATTGTCTGCTGTGCCTGCATTTAAGTGAACAAGAGTGTGCTGCAGCAACTGCTAGTTCACAAATCTGCATAAGTAGAGACACTTGAAATTTCAAACATGAAGACCGAAGGGGAGAGTGATGAGGCGCTGAAAATGAAGGCATTCCCATTTTCATTGTGTGATACAGCCAGACATTGGTTGATGAACTTACCCGCAGGATCCATTCACACATGGGAGCAGCTGCAGAAGAAGTTCCTGGACAAATTCTATCCCGCAGCAAAGATCGCGCTACTCAGAAGGGAACTGGCCGCGCCAAGGCAGAGCGCAGGGGAGTCTCTGTCAGAATATTACGAGCGTTTCAGGGAGCTGGAGGCCAACTGTTACAATCACGGCCTGCCCCAGAATGTGCTGATAGAGAACTTTCTGAATGGACTGCTTCCCATGGAACTGCGACTACTGAATGCATGCGCAGGCGGGGACATTTGCAACATGTACCCAGAGGATGCGTGGCAGCTGATAGAAGACTCTGCTGGGCAGGTAAGACATCAACTAACGCTTGAAAATAGTCGTGCTCGCTCTGTGCATCAGGTAGAAACAAGCGCTGAGATCAAGGAAATGAAGGCCATGCTGCAGAAGTTGATGAGTGCGCAAAGCGCACAACCAGTTGCGCCAAAGGTATGTGAATTTTGCAGGTCCACCGAGCACAAGACAGATGAATGCCCAACACTTTTTGAAGAATCTGGAGATGTCAACGCTCTTGGAGGATGGGACAACAGAGGGCCGCAGAGGCAGAATCAGCCGCGCTTTGGGCTTGCCGCAAATGGATTCAGATGGAGGGAAGAGAACAATTTCCAGAGGCAGTCCACTGATCAGCGCGCGCCACAGCAGACGCAACCAGCTGCGCCCTACAATCCACCGCATCGCCGCAATGACGCACCAGCGCATAACAACCAGCAACCGAGGCGATCCCGAGAAGATATCGTGGGGCAGCTAGCAGACACAGTGCGCAAAAATGACGAGAAATATGTCAAAAGATTCGAGTCCATCGAAAAGCAGTTATCACAGATCGCAACCACAGTATATGAGCTAAAAAAGAGCGATGGCAACCTGCCTTCGCAAGTGATTCAGAACCCTAAAGGAGGAGTCAATGCAGTGACACTGAGGACTGGGCGCACAGTAGGAACAGAGCAGACCGCGCAGGCGCCCGCGCAACAAGTTGCGCAAGTCCCGGATCCAGCAGATCAGAATGCGCAACCAGAGCAAGATGCGCAACCAGAAGCGCCAGCCACAAACCAGCAGGGCAACACGCCAGGTATGTCTCAGTCCAGAAACAAGGACATAAATTGTACTAACATACCTGCACCTTTCCCTGTGCAGGCACCATTGGCTAGAAAGGAAGCGTTGGACAAGGAGCTTTATGAGTTGTTCAGCAAGGTGGAAATCAATATTCCCCTCATTGAAGCTATTCGGCAGATTCCCAGGTATGCAAAGTTTTTAAAAGAGCTGTGCACAAACAAAAGGAGGAAGGGCGAATGCGCACAGGTAATGCTAAATGCGCAGGCCTCGGCAATCGTGCAACAAAAGGTACCACCTAAGTGCCGAGATCCAGGTACATTTACTATTCCATGCACGCTAGGTAAGACCACAGTGAGTAATTGCATGATCGATTTAGGCGCATCCATCAATTTGCTACCTTATTCCCTATATACGACATTGCGCCTTGGACCACTAAAGCCTGCAGGTCTCACCATTCAGCTAGCAGATAGATCGTGCAAACAACATGCAGGCATGATAGAAGATGTCCTAGTTTGAGTAGGAGAGCTGGTGTTCCCAGCAGATTTTTATGTGCTCGAAATGGAGGGTGAATCAAGCGCCAGCGGTGCGCAGATCCTCCTAGGCGGACCGTTTCTGATGACCGCGCGCACAAAGATAGACGTGTGGAGGGGCACGCTCTCCATGGAGGTAGATGGCGAAGAAATCCATTTCAACATATTCAAGGGGATGCAGCATCCACATGAGGACGCTACAGTGCACGCAATGGACAGCATTGACGATTTAGTCACAGAAGCGCAATGTGCGAGCGCAACCATAGGACCAGAGCTACTAACACAGGCAGAGCTGGAGGAGCAAGAGGAAGAGCTGAGCAGTGCGGAACCAGCACCCACACAGGTACGTGATATAGTTCATATTTGCACCGCTAACAAAATCTTGCCCTCTATTGAACAGGCACCCAAGATCGAACTGAAGCAACTCCCAGAGCACCTCAAATACATTTTCTTGGGAGATGAGGACACCCTGCCAGTGATCATAAAGAAAGGATTAGAAGAGGAGCAGGAGGCACGCTTACAGCAGGTACTGCGCAAGAACCAGTGCGCCATAGGATGGACACTTGCCGATCTGCGGGGAGTGAGCCCAGACATGTGCATGCATAGGATTCTATTGGAAGATGGTGCCAAACCATCCAGAGAGGCTCAGCGCAGGTTGAATCCAAATATGATGGAGGTAGTGCAAAAGGAAGTCCTGAAATTGCTTGGCGCAGGGGTCATTTACCCAATCTCGGACAGCAAATGGGTCAGTCCGGTGCATGTTGTGCCAAAGAAAGGAGGAATCACAGTGGAAGAAAATGCGCAGGGCGAGCTAGTTCCCAAGCGCATACAAACTGGCTGGCGCATGTGCATCGACTACAGGAAGCTTAACGCAGTAACGCGCAAGGACCACTTCCCGCTACCCTTCATGGACCAGATGCTGGATCGCTTAGCAGGTAAACCTTATTTTTGTTTCTTGGACGGATATTCAGGATACAACCAGATACCCATAGCTGCGGAAGATCAAGAGAAGACCACATTCACATGCCCGTTCGGTACGTTTGCGTTTCGGCACATGTCTTTTGGGCTGTGCAACGCGCCAGGTACGTTCCAACGCCTTGTCATGAGCATTTTCTCTGATATGATTGGTATATGCATAGAAGTGTTCATGGATGATTTTACCATATATGGAAGTACCTTTGATGCATGCTTAACACATCTAGATAAAGTCTTAGCGCGCTGCATTTCTAAGAACTTAGTGCTAAATTACGAAAAATGTCATTTCATGGTAACGCACGGAGTAGTACTAGGTCATATCATTTCAGAGGAGGGGATCAAGGTAGACAAAGCTAAGATAGATCTTATTTCTAATCTACCTTATGCCACCAAGGTGCGCGACGTGAAATCATTCTTAGGGCATGCTGGGTTCTACAGGCGTTTTATCAAAGATTTCTCTAAAATTTGTATACCCCTGTCTAACCTTATGCAAAAAGATGTGTGCTTCGACTTTACTGATGAGTGCAGGGCTGCGTTTGATAAGCTGAAAGAAGCGCTGACCAGTGCGCCAGTAATGCGCGCACCAGACTGGAACCTGCCATTTGAGCTGATGTGCGACGCAAGTGATTATGCAGTAGGTGCAGTCTTGGGGCAGCGCGTAGACAAGAAGCCGCATGCCATTTACTATGCATCGCGCACACTGGACTCTGCGCAGAGGAACTACACCACCACGGAGAAGGCGCTTCTGGCAATTGTATTTGCACTGGAGAAGTTCCGAGCATATGTTCTAGGCGCAAGAGTCATCATCTACACTGACCACGCAGCTATCCGCTACCTCATGTCCAAGAAGGAAACCAAGCCGCGCCTGATGCGCTGGGTGCTCTTACTGCAGGAATTTGACTTGGAGATCAAAGACAAGAAGGGCACGGAGAATACAGTTGCTGATCACCTGAGCAGGATCGTGCAATAGGAGGAACCAGGGCAGATCACGGAAACATTCCCTGACGAGCATCTGATGGCGCTGACAGGTAAGGTACCATGGTATGCGCACATCGCAAATTACCTGGTCACAGGTACGTTTCCTCCGCATTTCAATAAAACTCAGTGCATGCGATTAAAACATGAGTCCAAGCATTACCTTTGGGATGATCCTTACATGCTTAGAATAGGACCAGATCAGATATTGAGGCGTTGCGTGCCTGACCACGAAATTAATTCTGTTTTGATGTTTTGTCATGCGCACGCATGCGGAGGACACTTCGGTCCCAAGCGCACAAGCAGAAAGGTCCTGGACTGCGGATTCTATTGGCCGCACCTGTTTAGAGACGCCTATAATCACTGCAGAAATTGTGACAGGTGCCAGCGCACAGGAGGAATATCCGCGCGCAATGAGATGCCGCAGACCCCGATTCTGGTGGATGAAGTGTTCGATGTTTGGGGAATCGACTTCATGGGGCCATTTCCTCCATCTGCAGGTTGCGAGTACATATTGGTGGCAGTAGACTATGTCTCCAAATGGGTTGAAGCTAAGGCTACGCGGAAGGATGATGGTAAGACTGTCGCTGATTTTCTCAGAACTAACATATTTTGCAGGTACGGAGTGCCTAAGGCAGTAATCAGCGACCAGGGGACACACTTTTGCAACAGGGTCGTGGCGCAAGTTTTCAAGCACTATGGGGTGCGCCACAAGACGTCCACCGCTTACCATCCGCAGACGAATGGACAGGCCGAGGTCTCCAACAGAGTGATCAAGCGCATCCTGGAAAAGAAAGTCCGACCATCGCACAAAGATTGGAGCCAGCGCCTTGATGATGCGCTATGGGCATACCGCACTGCGCATAAGACGCCCATTGGGACCTCACCATTTCGGCTGGTCTACGGGAAAGCATGCCACCTGCCAGTAGAGCTCGAGCACAAGGCATATTGGGCCTTACGCATTTGCAACATGAACTTGGATGAGGCAGGAAGGGAGCGCGCATTTGAGCTGAACGAACTAGAAGAGCTGCGCCTGGACGCCTATGAGGGACTGCGCGATTACAAGGAGCGCACCAAGGCCTTTCACGACAAGCATATCCTCAGACGCACTTTTGAACCAGGAGACCAGGTATTACTATTCTCATCACGCCTGAAGCTTATGCCTGGAAAGCTGCGCAGCAAATGGACGGGACCATACACGGTCACCAAGGTTTTCCCCTACGGAACAATCGAGTTAGAAGACGGACACCGGCATCGTTTTCAGGTTAATGGGCAGAGAGTCAAACGGTACTTAGGAGAACCTTGGGATAGCACAGCGCGCAACATTGACTTGGCCGAACCAGAGATAATAGATGCGCAAGCTGCTGCGCCAGACACACCACCGGATGTACCAGAGGGAGAACTGGAACCTATTGCTTATATCTCTTCTTCCTCTGCATTTGCCCTCGTTACGCATAATTTATCACATGCTGACTTCCCATCTTACCCTTTGCGCAGGACTAATGAGATCGCAACACACACACGGGCGCAGGAACACTCAGGAGCAAGAGTGGGGGAGGTCGCAGGCACACATTTTGGCACGTAACGAGGTACAGTCGAGCCAACGACGTTAAACAAAGGCACTTGTCGGGAGGTAACCCGACGCGTTTTTACTTTTGCATATTTTATTTTCTACTTGTTTTGATTTTTTGAGTTTTTTTAGCTAGTTTAGGACTTGGTAGTTTTTTAGTCACGCAGTAGTGCGCAGGACCGTGCGCCTAGCAATGCGCAGGTCAGATGCGCTAGCCAGGGGGGTATATAAGGCAGGACTTAGGAAAAACCCAGCACTTTTCACTCGACCGTTGCACACGAGCCCCCGCCTTCAGACCTCTGCCCGTCGATCAGCGCCCAACCCAGCGTCCGTTTAGAGTGATTCGAGGACCACACAGCTCCACTACACCCAGGCATGTGTGCGCTCTCCATGCGCTTGCGCTTGAGTCGTGGGGACACGTCTCTGTTCAAGTGTGGGGGGGGGGGGGGGGGGGCGTTACATTCACTTTTCACGTTTTTGAGCATTTTAGTGTAGCTTAGTTTAAGTTAAAGAGAATAGTAGTAGTAGTGCGCTAGAGTGCAGGATGCGCATGCGCTCCAGCTTGTTTTGCGCTATCCATATTGCGTGCGCTGCTATCTACTGTTTTAGTATAATTTTTTCGTTTTTTTGCTCCTGTTAGTTGGGATATGCAGGGGATGTGGAGTTGACAGAAATGCTCCAGAGAGGCGGTTAGTCGCTTTTGCTTCGAAGGCAAGGTATATGGTCGAGAGCGTTAGTGGAGGCCGGTGCTTCGCAGCCTTCGGAACAAAAGAGCACGCTCAGTCACGCAGATGCCAAAGGCGAAATACCCATAGCGTGGCGAGGTGGGAAAACAGACCACCTTCTCTCTGAAAATCGAGCTAAGGAAGGCAGGCGCGGATGTAAACGCGTGCGCTGACCTGCGCAGACAGACCAAAGGAGAGAGAGCGGGGCGAGTTCCATAGCTGCTATCCGAAGGCTGAGACTGGAACTGCTCTGGGAATGTAAGAAATTAAAGAGAAAGCTGTACAAAAGAAAAATACCAGCAGATGATACGCGCTACAAAAGAATCAGCATGCGCACAAGCATCAACATGCGCAAAGACCATAAGGAAATCATCAGAAAGATCAGGTTCCCAGGAAGTGCGCGGACGAATCACGCACTGGAAGAAGCCGCGTTATCCACCATATACCTATCTTCGGAGTAGGAGCTGGCAGCCTGGAGCCTAAGAAGAGCTATCTCCCAGCCATCCAAAAATCTTCATCCCGGCTGAGAGGTAATGAATTTCGAAATTATTATATTAGAACTGTTGAGTGCAGTTGTGCGCAGGTGATAGAGCAGTGCGAGTTGAGCAATTGTGCATTTGCATCAGAGTGCAAGACTGTGCGCTAAACTCCAGAAGAGGTAATTGTATCCGCGCTTCAGTGCTTGTTCGGGACGAACAAGGGGCAAGTGTGGGGGGTTTGATAGAGGCTATTTGTACGCATTATTTAGATCATAACCCTATGCTTGTTTGCAATATTTTATGAGCAAGATTACTCGTTTCTAGTGTTTTTGTATTACAGGGCAAAACGAGTCCTTGAGTCGGATACGCGCTAACAGGCAGCGTTCTAGGAGTGAAAGATCCGCCTGCGGAGCTAGCAGCACAAACAGGAGAGAAGTTGGCGAGAGTCAGCAGAGGTGCGCTAGCCCATGCGCTAGCCGATGCCGTGCGCCAAGCGCAAAGTCCAGTAGTGCCTAATCTTGACGTGACCAGATTTGGAAGTTTCCAAAAGTGAGCTTCCCAAGCAGTATATAAACAAGAGGAAGGCTAGGGCAACAAGAGAGGAAAAAGAGACTTTTCGGACACACACAGAGAGGCAACACCCCACGAGAGAGCGACAAACTGGAAAACACACGGACTCATTGAGAGGATTTGCGCCAGCCGAGAAGACAAGCTGCACGCACTGTTTGCTACTGTTTTCTCAGACACATTAGTCATTATTTACTACTCTATGATGTTTATCACTAGCATGTCTAGCTAAACTCTTAGTGTTGGTTGGGCATGAATCTATGATGTATTTTCTTTGAGACTTGAGCTTAATGCATAGTTTACTTACTTGTATTAATCCTGTGCATACGGAGACAGCCAGTTGCATGAGTAGGGGAAGCCTTGAACCGCAATCTTACTTGTGTTGCTTGCTTGTCATATGTTAAACTAGTTGATAGCTTTACGGTGACAACTAGGAGTAACGAGCTAGGGTGATCAGTTGCTACTTTGAACGGATTCGCAGCTGTTTTAGTCTATGTTCTAAGGATTAATAGCACATGAACTTTGAACGGAACATGCGCACGTGTTAGAAAGCCTTGACCGGATACTAACCCAAGTAAACCGAAAACTATAGACGTTTAGAGTCGATGATAAGGAATGCACTCATAGAGGATTGTCTGCCCAATGCTTCTCATAATCATAGTATTTAATCTCTACTGCTTGCGCACGTCTAGTGCAAATTTCCTGCGTTACACTAGATACTGTTCACTTGCGCATCGCGCATTTCAATCACTCACACACACCCCCCCCCCCCCATTTTCGTAAGTGTAGGTTGCTAGCTAAAGACTTACTATTTGCTCCCTGTGGAGATCGACCCTTACTTAACCGCTGTACTGAGTGGAAGAGGAAGGATTATATTTGACGCGCACAACGACGCGCGATCAATGGGTTGACTTCATCAGAGAAAAATCAGACACAGTGATTCCATGTTTACAGCTTTTGCAGTAAACATGGAATCACTAATTGGTATTCTTCTCCAATTACTGCTCAACAGAATGGCGTGGTGGAGAGGAAGAAACAAACAATACAAGAAACGGCACGGGTCATGATCCATTAAAAGAAGGTTCCCCTGAGATTTTGGGCTGAAGCAATGAACACTGCTTGTTATATCATCAACAGAGTCTCCATACGAAAAGGAACAAACTAGACATGCTATGAGCTTAGGAATCAGAAGAAGCCCACTGTCAAATATTTCCACGTATTTGGGAGTGACTGTTACATTCTGAGGGACCGAGAGTACAAAAAGAAACTTGATCCGAAAAGTGACGCTGGGATATTTTTGGGCTATTCAATTAACAGTCGAGCATATCGTGTCTATAACAAGCGAACATAAACCGTAATGGAATCAATGAATGTATTCATCAATGATATTCAAGAAAAGGCATCCACCAGTTACAGAAATGAAGACTTAGACACAAAGGTTGGTTCTTTGAAGCAGAACAGAAGTGAACAAGTAGTTGCTCAAGAGGATGCTGCAGCAGATGCTGAAGCAGAACCGGTGGATCAACACATGGATAACACTGTCACAGAACAGAACAGTGAGGCCTCTCAGACATCATCAAGGCAATCTCCAAAGAAGATTCAAAAGAACCATCCGCTGACAAATGTGATTGGAGATCCTACAGAAGGGAAAAAGACATGAAGTTCATCACACTTCAGCACCTGTGAATCTTTCTGCAATACTTGCTTCTTGTCCTGTGCAGAGCCAAAGAACTTCAAGGAGGCTATGAGTGACGAATATTGGATATTGGCGATGCAAGAGGGATTAGCTGAATTCGAAAGACATGATGTATGGGATCTGGTTGCCAGACCGGAAGGTGTAAACATCATAGGAACTAAGTGGATCTTCAAGAACAAGACTGATGAGAAAGGAAATATCATAAGGAATAAGGCCAGACTAGTTGCATAGGGGTGTACTCAGATTGAAGGCTTAGACTTTGACGAGACATTTTCACCAGTAGCTCGATTGGAAGCCATCAGACTTCTCCTGGCCCTATCCTGCTGCGTCGGATTCAAGCTCTACCAGATGGATGTCAAGAGTGCATTCTTGAATGGTGATCTCTCAGAGGATGTATATGTGGCACAGCCCAAAGGATTTGAAGATCCTCACTATCTAGAGCATGTGTACAAGCTTAAGAAGGCTCTGTATGGGTTGAAGCAAGCTCCTAGAGCTTGGTATGATAGACTGACCGTCTTTCTGGAGAAACACGGCTATGAACGAGGAGGAGTTGACATAAGAAGAACTTGGTCAGATCTGATCATTGCTCAAATATATGTTGATGACATTGTTTTTAGCTCTAGATCCTAGCAGTTGGTAAAGCAATTCGTAGATCACATGAAGAATGAATTCCAGATGAGCATGGTAGGAGAATTAACCTACTTCCTTGGACTGGAAGTAAGCCAAAAGAATGACGGGATCTTCATCTCACAAAGCAAATACAGCCAAAACCTGATAAAGAAGTTCGAGCTAGAGATTGCAAGCCATAAACGTACAGCAGCTGCCACCCATATCAAAGCTGTCAAAGATGAAGCAGGAGTTGAAGTGAATCAAGCTACATACAGAAGCATGATTGGTAGCCTGTTGTATCTTACAGCCAGTCATCCTGACATCTCCTACTCAGTACGAGTCTGTGCTCGATTCCAAGCCTTTTCAAAGGAGAGTCACATGCAACTGGTGAAGAGGATCATTCGATATATTGGAGGCACCCTGAACTATGGGCTCTCGTACACCAAGGATATTAATGCTAACTTGGTAGGTTTTAGTGATGCAGATTGGGCAGGATGCGCAGAAGATAGGAAGTGCACATCTGGAGGTTGTTTCTTCCTGGGAAATAACCTGGTATCTTGGTTCAACAAGAAGCAAAACAACATCTCCCTTTCCACAGCCAAGGCAGAGTACATTGCTGCAGGAAGTTGCTATGCTCAAATGGTTTGATGAAGCAGATGTTGACTGAGTATGGGATAAATCAAACAAAAAACTCCCCCTCGGCCATTTATAATAAAAAGGGGGAGAGACGTCGGTGGAGATAAGGGATGTCTACCACAAAGGGAGGATCGACTCAAGACATCAGTAGTCATCAGGTTTTGTCAAAAATGTCAAGGGGGAGATTAATAAGGCAAATGACATTCGATTGACAAAACTTGCCAGAGTGTACAAGCCCAGTGAATAAGCAGTTGCTACAACAGGAGCAGTAGCAGGGCACTGTAGCAGCATTTTTGGCCCGATGAGAAAACTGCCCAGATATGAAGTTGCAGTGCAATGGGAGGCTTCCAAATATTCTCAGAATATCCCAGTAAAGATTTCTGTGCCTCAAGCTTGAAGATTTGATTAGGAAATCAAATCTGTTAAAATTAGGAGATAAGATCTTGTTGAGATCTTTGAGGGCTTCCTAATTTTGATGGGGATGAGTTCTTATAGGAGGAGGCAGAGCAGAGCATGATAAGCATCCGAACAGAGAGAGAAACACAAAGAGAGCATTCGAGCACCTGAGATTGCAAAGAAAAAATCAGTGAGTTGTGCGGAGGATCAGATCACCACCGTGAGCAGAGCGTGAGCGCAAATCAGAGTGGTTTCTGTATTGACTGATTACAGACTAGTAGTGTCTAGTCAGTGTTTGATCAGGAGGACCAATTCAGAGCAGGGCGAGCTTGTTGGTTGATCAAGGAAGGCAGCAGGAGAGTTGTCGAGTGGAGGAACTCGGACAATTAGCAGAAGACCTGTTCTCGCTAGTGGTAGGTGGTCACTAAGTGAGAGGGAGCATCCCAGTGTGAGGAGTACTCACGACAGAGTTCGAGCGGCTCAGCGGAAGGCTTTGGAGCAAAGCATCAGAATCTGTACAAGTTAGTTGCACAAGCGTGTGCTATAAAAAACCTACTGAGACATTGTGTTAATTAGAATAAGCTGAGTCTGTGTAATCAGAGGAGTAGCTATTCTGAATTAATTCAAGTGTGTAGGTGAGTGAGACTCAAATCAGAGAGTGCTCTAATTGTTTGCTAGTTGAGGTCGAGTAGCATAGATTGTCGAGGAGTCGAGTCTGTGTTGTATGATAGTGAGTTAGGAGTAGAGTAATTTTCTTTGTTTAGCTATTTTTATTTTTGTTACATGAGTAGGAGATTGATGTGTTTTATGTGTGTAAGATTTGCTACATGCTTTGATACTCTCATATATGATCTAGCATCTTACTCTCCGCTTGACTTATGCATATACTCGTTCGGGACGAACAAGACTTAAGTGTGGGGTGTTTTGATGAGCGGATAAATGACCTTTTATTTGTCCATTTTTTCCCTTTACTTATTGTTTGTTCCATTATTTTATGATGTCGTTTGATTTTTTATTTGTCCATTTCAGGTTGAAAAGATGTAGTACATGATATGAAGTGGCCCGAAGAAAATATGGATGAATTCCGATCGATCGAGAGCAAAAACGAGCAAAATTGAGCAAAAGGCAAAAGTGATTCGCCCAAGGCAGATTTGATTCGGCCAGGGGGGTGTACGAATCACATGTGATTCCTGCACCCTTGGTCGAATCAACCTCCATGCTACCAGGATCAAAAATGACTCAGAGGAGAATTCGCCCGAGACCAAATCTGGGTAGAGTGACCTGTTCACCTTCGAAGGCTTTCTGAGCACATGATTCTTATCCGATTGAGGCTTGCTATAGCTTGTTGGAAAGCTAATTCAAAGGGCTACAATTTGGTAGCATCAAGACATGATTCGAATGTTTAAAAGGTCAAATAGGCGAGATTCTAGCACTGCAAAGTTTATTCGCCCAAGGAAGAAGTGTGCTGCCCGGATCAGTTTGGCTCGATAAGGATTTTGACCGAATCAATTGAAGGGTTTGACCGAATCAAAAGTGATTAGCCCAGGACAAAGTGATTCGGCCAGCCATGAAACATCACTGAGATATTGATTCGACCGAATCAAATAGAGCGTGTCCAAATCACTTTTGATTCGGGCACGATGGGTTAATATAAATAGAAAAAAGATGGGAAAAATTAGAGTGTGCCTTGGGGTGCCTCTGGCGCCTAGGGTTACAAAACCCTAATTGGAAAACTTGAAGAATTGTCAAGAATTCGGAGAATACATCAACAATTGAAGATTCTACATCAACCCTTTACTCATTCACTACTTCCCTACTTTCTTTACTTTTCATTATTGAACAATTTCATTATGTTTTGTATCAAACTCCCCATGAGTGAGTAGTCTCATAGTAGTTGGGATCCTTATGGATCCCTTAGGTTAGATTGTAATGCAAAACATGTTCTTTTATCTATATGAGTGAATTTTGGTTGAAAATTCTTATGCTTGTTCTTCATGTTAGTCCTATGCACACCTAGGGATGGAATGAGAATTGAACTTAGGTTGTTTAGAAGATCAAACATGATTATTTTAGATAGCGTTTGTGCGCGATAGTGACATTCGCCTTCTATTAGGCTAAGTATAGAGCGGATTTTAGTTAACTATCAATAGACCGAGAGGTTGAGAATAGGAGACTTTTGTTCTACACAGTTCAAAAGAGCGAGAGTTTGAGAATTGTGTCACTTAGGTATCATTCCCATGCTAGAGAAGGAGCGATAGTTGAATTTAGAATGCGTGATACTTTATCATAGAATAATCAATCAAATTAACTCATGGATATATTTCTTTTTTGCATTGCCAATCGTATGACCTAGGGGTGAAATAGGATTTCAACTACGTTTTCTCTATTACTTTCTTTTAACCAAATTTGATCTTGTCTTTAGTATTCACTAGAGATACCTAGTGATAGAGCCTATTTATACGCATTATTTAGATCATAACCCTATGCTTGTTTGCATTATTTTGTGTACAAGATTACTGGTTTCCAGTGTTTTTGTATTTCAGGGCAAAACGAGGGCCTAAGCCGGATACGTGCTAACAGGCAGCGTTTAGGACGCACAGCCTGCAAAGCTAGCGGCGCAAACAGAAGAAATGGCGAGACACAGCAGAGTTGCGCCGACCAATGCGCTAAGCAGTACGCCGTGCGCCAGGCGCAGAGTCCAGTATTTCCTAATCCTGACATGACCAGATTTGGAAGTTGCCAAGGATGGACCTCTCGAGCAGTATATAAAGGGGAGGAGGCTAGGGTTAATATACGGAGGCTCTCACCTGAGAGACACACAGAAAGGCAACACCCCACATCAAAGGGCCACGAGAGAGCGAGAGAGCGGCAAACTGGAAAACACACGGACTTGTTGAGAGGACTTGCGCCAGCCGACTGCGCCAGCCGAGAGACATACTGCACGCAATGTTTGCTACTTGTTTCTCAGATACATTAGACCTTATTTTACTATTCTATGATGTTTATCACTAGCATGTCTAGCTAAACGCTTAGTATCGGTTGGACATGAATCTATGAGTATTTCCTTTGAGACTTGCGCTTAATGCATAGCTTGCTTGCTTATATTAATTTTGTGCACATTACTGGCAGCTTGTTGCATGAGTAGGGGAAGCCTTGAACCGCAATCTTACTCTTGTCGCTTGTTGTTGTCTATTAAACTAGTTGAATATCCTGACGGTGCCAACTAGGAGTAACGCGCTAGGATAGGCAATTACTACCTTGATCGGATTCGTAGTTGTTTAGGTCTAGTGCAAGAATTAATAGCACATGAACTTTGATCGGAACATGCGCACATGTTAGGAAGCCTTGACCGGACACTAACTTAAGTAAAATCAAGCTATAGACATTTAGAGTCGATGATAAGGAATGCACTCATAGAGGATTGTCTGCGCCGATACTTCTCATAGTCATAGTATTTAATCTCTACTGCCTGCGCACGTCTGGTGCATTTCCCTGCGTTTTACAACTGTTTACTTGCGCACTGCGCAACCCAATCACTCACCCCCCAATCTTCGTAAGTGTAGGTCACTGGCTAAAACTGAACTGCTTGCTCCCTGTGGAGATCGACCCTTACTTAACCACTGTACTAGTGGAAGAGGAAGGAATTAATTTGACGCGCACAACGACGCGCGATCACCTAGCATATAGGAAAAACTCCCATTTTTATTTAGTAGACTCGCATTAGGCTTTACTAGCTACTTTTAGACTAATCTAGGCTTTTCTCTTGGGTTTGACTCGAGGTCACTCGGATTATAAATATTGTTTGCCTACCGTGATTGGACTAGTATTTTTACTACCACAATTTCGACAACGTTCAAAATGTTCTAGTGATTGTCTTCATAGAGCTTGCTCCAGCTTATGCTTCAACGGAATGCTATAGCATCTTGCTAGATCACCTTCAGCGGAGTTTGTCAATGATTGACAAAATCCAAGGACCCTTATGATCTTAGGCAATCCTCATCTCATCTTCAGACTCCTTCTCTAGCAGCTTCCTCAGCTTCTTCAGTATTCATCTCAATTCAAGGACTCTGCTGATATCAAGCTATCCCTAACTTGTCTGCTGGCTTCTTGTCTTTAGATAGGTCCTGCTATCATCGGATGGTGTACTAACTTCTTGCGCTGGTTTTGTCAAGGATGTCATTACCTTAACAATACTATCTACACACTTCCAGTAACAAATAGCTACAGACCTGACTCACAGACTTAGCCTATTCTATTACAATGTGCAGTAGACGGAATGCTATAGCAATCTCTGTACCATAATTGCTGTAACTTTTGTAGACGACTTTTCTAGCACTCTCTGCCAATCTGTCCATCTCTCTATGAGTTCCTCCAATTCAAAATTTGATCCCCCTTGATCAATGCCCGCCTGCCACTATCAAGGAGAGTCACTAAGCTCCTCATCACGCTGCAACGGCACCTATCCACAGCTGTTCACTAAAGACGCTGATTGATCCTTAAACGAGCCACGCTCCAGTTGAGTTTGGTGGATCAATGCTCGATCAAACTCAGCGAGTTCTGATCTCTCTCTGCACTCAACATCACTTTACAACTCAGCCTTCTGCGATTGTCTCTCGTTCTGTATTCTGTCTTTGATTTTTTAATTGATCTGCCCGTAATTCTTATACATTCATCAATGATCAGCTTTTGGAAATCCTAATTGCCTTAGGATTCTTAGAACAGCTCAGCATCACTTGAACCTTCTCCTAGATTCTTGCGTAGTTGTGGAGATTCTATTTCCTAACTCAAAATTTAGAAACCTTGTCTTTCTTGAATTCTTCTGACCGCGTGATGACGTTTGCTTATCACTTGAGGGCGTTTGCAATGCTCCCTCAGCTTTAGCGACATCTACAGCACCTCGCGGGACTCTCTCCGTGCAGCTTCAAGATGATAGGTCATTCTGCTCTAGCTTCAGATCATCACGGGTTGTTATAGCAGTTTCTATCATTTGTCTTTTACCCATCTTACCTCCACTTTTGTGATCCACAGAGTGTTATAGCACTTTCTTGTGCTTGTCGCTGTACTTTGTTGCTGTTTTATCAATCTTCAGGGAGTGCTGTAGCATCTTCTTATGCTATTTTGTCAAGGATGTCATACCTCAACAATCTGCCCCTTGGCATTTTTGACAAAACCACATCAACACTATTAGAAAATTTTAGAGACATGTCAGTCAGTGTTTAGTGTTCAACTAATACAATCTTCTCTCCCTTTTTGTCACAAATGACAGGGGCTTCTAAGATTCACGGGCTGTTGGGGCTGAGTTGCTTGCTTCAGGGTACTCCAAGTGTAGGAAGAGGCTTCTAATCTGCGTTCTCCGCATTGTGTTCTTCTTGGCCTCCGCTGTCAGATATGCATGCTTTGACTTGAGGTGGCTGATCATCCGGGCTCACAGAGCAGCATCCAGAGCTGGAGCTTGTGCTTTAGGGAATGCTTCAGTATCCTCTGGATCTTCATGTGCTCGTACCAAGGCTGGTTCTCCCTCTGCCACATCCACTATATGTCTTCCTTTAAAAACCTTGTGATCCAACAAGAAGCTCAGGGGCTTTAGATAAACCTTTAGAGATAACTGACAACTCCTTGTGCTAGCTGATGAGGATCTCATAAATCAGGGATGAGAATCCAATGCTCAAGTTGGATTTTGGATTGTCAGCATGAGCAGTAATCTAGTGGAAGATGATCTGACCAAGATTGACTTCTTTCCGTTGTCCTATGCTGAGCAGCAACTGGCCCATGGCTTTGATCACCTTCCCTCTGTGTGAGTTGGGCATCCAATTTCTCACGGAAAAGGAATTAAAGGATGGAATATTTGGTTGTCAGATCTGCAGCTCCCAGATTGTGAGATACCCTGCTCTTACAGAAACCACCAGTGAGCTTTGCAGCCAGTGCATCTGAGCTCACTTCTGTCGGTGGACTGGCCTACTTATTTATTCCCAAAAAATTATTGATCACCGACGACATGATCACTACTCTTAGTTTTCTCACTAAGCTTACCCCATACATTAAACTTCCTACTTTTTCATAATCCTCAAGAATATTTACTAGGAATTCCTTCACCAAATGTAAATTGTAACTTTTGGCAGCAGTCAAGGAAGTTAATAGGTTTACCTCTCTTAGAAAGGCAATCACCTCAGGGATTCTGAACCTCCCAGCCTCTAGCAGCTTTTCTGGGACACGCTTCTGCGATTGACTACCTCCCAAGATCCTGCGACATTTTTCTTTCTGAACCAAATGCCCCATATGTCAACTCCTGACGTTGCTGATTTACTGGGCGGAGGAGGTATAGTCTTGACCATGGAAGGCTCTAGCCGGGGGTTCTAAGGGTTTGGGGAAACCCATAAAGTCATCAGGCTCAGACTCTTCTATTTCAGCTTCATCTTCCTCACTGGAGGAGTCAATATCTATAGGCTCCTTCCCTTTGTCAACTGGTTTCACGGAGGGTGCTTGTTCCTCCTTTTCTACTACTTCTTCTTCACTATTGAAGGCTGTTGAGAGATCATCTTCTGATGGAGGAGTGGGCACCATAGCAACTTGCCTGTTTAAGGCCCTCTTTCTTCTGGTCTCGTGAGTTGTGTCCTCCATGTCAGAGTCTTCAGGGGTGCGAGCAATACCAAATGCTATAGCAGTCTCTTGATCAGAAGGGGTATTGCTCCTTGATGCGCGCGTAGTTGTACGCGTCAAATTAATCCTTCCTTCTCCACTTAGTATAACGGCTAAGTCAGGGTCGATTCCACAAGGAGCAAGCAGACTAGCTTTAACTAGTAACCTACACTTACGAAAATTGGGGTGTGAGTGATTGGGTTGCGCAGGTGCGCAAATAAACAGTAGTTAACGCAGGATTTGCACTAGACGTGCGCAAGCAGTAGAGATTAAGTACTATAACTATGAAGAGTATCGGCGCAGACAATCCTCTATAAATGTATTCCTTATCATCGACTCTAAACGTCTATAGTTCGGTTTACAAAAGTTAGTGTCCGATCAAGGCTTCCTAACATGTGCGCATGTTCCGATCAAAGTTCATGAGCTATTAATTCTTGAAACTAGTCTAAGCAGCTACGAATCCTGTCACAGTAGCACCTGATTATCCTAGCGCGTTACTCCTAGTTGTCACCATCAAGCTACCAACTAGTTTAACATATAACAAACAAGTAACAAGAGTAAGATTGCGGTTCAAGGCTTCCCCTACTCATGCAACTAGCTGTCAACCGTGTGCACAAAATTAATACAAGCAAACAAACTATGCATTAAGCACAAGTCTCAAAGGAAATATTCATAGAATCATGCCCAACCGATACAAAGCGTTTAGCTAGACATGCTAGTAGTAAACATCATAGAAATAGTAAATAATAGCTAAAGTATCCAAGAAAACAGTAACAAGCAGGTGCGTGCAGGTTGCAATGTCTCAGCTGGCGCAGCCGGCTAGCGCAGATCCTCTCAGCAGCTCGTGTGTTTTTCAGTTCTGCCTCTCGCTCGTGTGTGTCTTGATGCCTTTGGATTCCTCTTTTCAAACCCTAGCCTTCCTCTCTTTATATACTGCTAATGAGGCCCAAGGACGGCCTTGGCAACTTCCAAATCTGATGTTGTCAAGATTTGGAAACACCACTATCTTGCGCATGGTGCACTGCACACATTGGTTAGCGCAATCGGTCTGCGCACCGTAGTCAACTCTGCCACTTCCTATCCTGTTTGCGCTGCTAGCTCCGTAGGCTGTGTGTTTTGCTCCTTAAACACTGCCTGTTAGCGCGTATCCGACTTAGGCCCTCGTTTCGCCTTGGAATACAAAAACACCGGAAACCAGTAATCTTGTACACAAAATAATGCAAACAAGCATAGTATTAGGATCTAAATAGCGCGTATAAATAGGCTCTATCAAACCCCCCACACTTGCCCTTGTTCGTCCCGAACAAGCACTCAAGCACGGATACAATTACCTTTCTGGAGTCTAGCGCACAGTCTTGCACTCTGGCGCGATCTGCACTACTATTCACCTTGCGCTGCTCTATTACTTGCGCGCATCTGCCTTCAACAGTTTAATATAACAATTTCGAAATTCGTTACCTCTCAGCTGGGATGAAGATCATTTCGGATGGCTGAGAGATAGCTCTTCATAGGCTCCGGGTTGTCAGCTTTCACTCATAGGACGGGTATATGGTTAATAGCGCGAGCTTCTTCCGGTGCGTGATTCTTCCGCGCACTTCCTGGGAACCCGAGTCTTTTTGATGATTTTCTTGTGAATCTTGCGCAAGCTGGTACGTATTTGTTGCTGATTCTTTTATAGCGCATATCATCTGCTGGTGTCTTTCTTTTTGTACAGCTTTATCTATGGTTCCTATGTTCTCAGAACGATTCCAGTCTCGGCCTCCGGATAGCAGCTATGGAACAACGCTCCGCTCTCCCTCCTTGGTCTATTTGCGCAGGTCTGCGCACGCGTTTACACCCGCGCCCGCCTTCCATAGCTCGACTTCCAGAGGAAAGGTGTTCTGTTTTCCCACCTCGCCACGCTTTGGGTATTCGCCTTCGGCATCTGCGCGGCTGAGCGCGCTCTCTTGTTCCGAAGGTCGCGAAGCACCGGCCTCCACTAGCGCTCTCGACCATATACCTCACCTTGGAAGCAAAAACGACTAACCGCCTCTCTAGAGCTTTTCTGTGAACTCCACATCCCCTGTATATCCCAACTAAAAGGATTAGAAAAAACGAAAAAAATATACTAAAACAGTTGATAGCAGCGCATGCAAGATGAAAAGCGCAATACAAGCTGGAAAGTGTGCGCAACCCGCACACAAGCGCACCATTGCTACACTACAAAGCTAAAACGTGAAATGTAAGTGTAGCGCTCCCCCCCACACTTAAATAGAGACGTGTCCCCACGACTCATGCTCAAGCGCAACGGAAAACGCACACATGCATGCAAGCAAAACAAAGATCATAAGAAAGAAAACATATTGTCATCGCAGCAACAATATAGTCAGGGGTCACAAAATATTCAGCACAATATAGTAACATCGAGCAATAGTTTTCAAAAAAAAGATAAGAAACCACCCGAAAGAAATGCGCGCCCTCACTGCAGCCCTAGATATCCTCGGAGTTGGACTCAGCCGCAGATCCGTACGCCTGCTCATCTGAAGAATCGGTCTCATACTCGGTACTGGAGGCTGGCGGCACCACAGAAACAGCGGCGGGCTGAGGCAAGAGGTCGTCCTCTGAGATAGGGTCCCATAGTAAATCTGAGCTGGAACTTATGATGGGATCGGCTTCACGGGATGATAGAGCCTATTTATACGCGCTATTTAGATCCTAACACTATGCTTGTTTGCATCATTTTGTGTACAAGATTACTGGTTTCCGGTGTTTTTGTATTTCAGGACGAAACGAGGGCCTAAGTCGGATACGCGCTAACAGGCAGCGTTTAAGGAGCGAGACACACAGCCTGCGGAGCTAGCAGCGCAAACAGGATAGGAAATGGCAAAATCAACCACGGTGCGCAGACCGATTGCGCTAACCAATGTGTGCAGTGCGCCATGCGCAGAATATTGGTGTTTCCAAATCTTGACACCATCAGATTTGGAAGTTGCCAAGGCCGTCCTTGGGCCTCATGAGCAGTATATAAAGAGAGGAAGGCTAGGGTTTGATCATCATCGAAACACGACACACAGAGAAACAGGAGAGAGAGAGGCGGAACTGAAAAACACACGAGCTACTGAGAGGACCTGCGCTAGCCGACTGCGCCAGCCGAGATACTGCAACCAGCACGCACCTGCTTGTTACTGTTTTCTTGGATACTTTAGTTGTTATTTACTATTTCTATGATGTTTACTACTAGCATGTCTAGCTAAACGCTTTGTATCGGTTGGGCATGATTCTATGAGTATTTCCTTTGAGACTTGTGCTTAATGCATAGTTCGTTTGCTTGTATTAGTTCTGTGCACACTGTTGACAGCTAGTTGCACGAGTAGGGGAAGCCTTGAACCGCAATCTTACTCTTGTTACTTGTTTGTTATATGTTAAACTAGTTGATAGCTTGACGGTGACAACTAGAAGTATCAGGCTAGGATAATCAGCTGCTATTGTGACAGGATTCGTAGCTGCTTAGACTAGTTCCAAGAATTAATAGCTCATGAACTTTGATCGGAACATGCGCACATGTTAGGAAGCCTTGACCGGACACTAACATCAGTAAACCGAACTATAGACGTTTAGAGTCGATGATAGGGAATACACTCATAGAGGATTGTCTGCGCCGATACTTTTCATAGTCATAGTACTTAATCTCTACTACCTGCGCACGTCTAGTGCAATTCCTGCGTTAACTATTGTTTATTTGCGCACCTGCGCAACCCAATCACTCACACCCCAATTTTCGTAAGTGTAGGTTACTGGTTAGAGCTAGTCTGCTTGCTCCTTGTGGGATCGACCCTGACTTAGCCGCTATACTAAGTGGAGAAGGAAGGAATTAATTTGATGCGTACAACGACGCGCGATCAAATTTTGGCGCCGTTGCCGGGGAACAACACAGATAAGCTTTAATTAGCTTAAGTTTTCTTTTACAATAGTTAGTTATTTCTGTTTGCTTTATTCTTGGTGTTGTTTCTGACAGCGCGCAATCAACATCAGCCTGCGCAACCTTGAAACAGTTGCGCTGCGCAGATTCTAGTTGCGCCCTGCCAGACGCGACAGCTTAGTTGTCTTTTAATTTCGTTTTCTTTGAGATTTAGAACAGGCTATGGAGGATAACAGTGTCATTGGAGACAACTTAGGGGACAGAACCCCAGACAATGCAGGAGCAGATAACCGCGCAGTTCGGTTCAGAGAGCAAGTGCAGCGCGAGGTTGAAGCAAGGATGGCCGCTGAAGTGTATAACGCGCCCCGAGCGCAACAGGCCGCGCGACGCAGAACAGTGCGCGAGATGTCAGCCCCAACCACGGTTAACCAGCCATGGTGCATAGTGCTTCCACCAGACGGTCATTTTGAACTAAGGAGCTCGCTCATTCATCACATGCCCAAGTTCCACGGGATGAACAACGAGAACCCAGTCAAGCATGTGTGAGAATTCCTGGTCATTTGCGAGAACATGAAGGCGGGCGCCGGTGTAAACGCGTGCGCTGACCTGCGCAAATAGACCAAGGAGGGAGAGCGGAGCGTTGTTCCATAGCTGCTATCCGGAGGCCGAGACTGGAACCGTTCTGGGAACATAGGAACCGTAGATAAAGCTGTACAAAAAGAAAAAAAAATACCAGCAGATGATATGCGCTACAAAAGAATCAGCATGCGCACAATTCCGTACCAGCGTGCGCACGTTCACTAGAAAATCATCAAGAAGGCTTGAGTTCCCAGGAAGTGCGCGGAAGAATCACGCATCGGAAGAAGCTTGCGCTATTAACCATATACCCGTCCTCAAAGTAAAAGCTGACAACCCGGAGCCTATGAAGAGCTATCTCCCAGCCATCCGAAATGATCTTCATCCCAGCTGAGAGGTAACGAATTTCGAAATTATTATATTAAACTGTTGAAGGCAGATGCGCGCAGGTGATAGAGCAGCGCAAGGTGAATGATAGTGCAGATCGCACCAGACTGCGAGACTGTGCGCTAGACTCCAGAGAGGTAATGGTATCCGTGCTTGAGTGCTTGTTCGGGACGAACAAGGGGCAAGTGTGGGGGGTTTGATAGAGCCTATTTATACGCGCTATTTAGATCCTAACACTATGCTTTTTTGCATCATTTTGTGTACAAGATTACTGGTTTCCGGTGTTTTTGTATTTCAGGACGAAACGAGGGCCTAAGTCGGATACGCGCTAACAGGCAGCGTTTAAGGAGCGAGACACACAGCCTGCGGAGCTAGCAGCGCAAACAGGATAGGAAGTGGCAAAGTCGACCACGGTGCGCAGACCGATTGCGCTAACCAATGTGTGCAGTGCGCCATGCGCAGAATATTGGTGTTTCCAAATCTTGACACCATCAGATTTGGAAGTTGCCAAGGCTGTCCTTGGGCCTCATGAGCAGTATATAAAGAGAGGAAGGCTAGGGTTTGATCATCATCGAAACACGACACACAGAGAAACAGGAGAGAGAGAGGCGGAACTGAAAAACACACGAGCTACTGAGAGGACCTGCGCTAGCCGACTGCGCCAGCCGAGATACTGCAACCAGCACGCACCTGCTTGTTACTGTTTTCTTGGATACTTTAGTTGTTATTTACTATTTCTATGATGTTTACTACTAGCATGTCTAGCTAAACGCTTTGTATCGGTTGGGCATGATTCTATGAGTATTTCCTTTGAGACTTGTGCTTAATGCATAGTTCGTTTGCTTGTATTAGTTCTGTGCACACTGTTGACAGCTAGTTGCACGAGTAGGGGAAGCCTTGAACCGCAATCTTACTCTTGTTACTTGTTTGTTATATGTTAAACTAGTTGATAGCTTGACGGTGACAACTAGAAGTATCAGGCTAGGATAATCAGCTGCTACTGTGACAGGATTCGTAGCTGCTTAGACTAGTTCCAAGAATTAATAGCTCATGAACTTTGATCGGAACATGCGCACATGTTAGGAAGCCTTGACCGGACACTAACATCAGTAAACCGAACTATAGACGTTTAGAGTCGATGATAGGGAATACACTCATAGAGGATTGTCTGCGCCGATACTTTTCATAGTCATAGTACTTAATCTCTACTGCCTGCGCACGTCTAGTGCAATTCCTGCGTTAACTATTGTTTATTTGCGCACCTGCGCAACCCAATCACTCACACCCCAATTTTCGTAAGTGTAGGTTACTGGTTAGAGCTAGTCTGCTTGCTCCTTGTGGGATCGACCCTGACTTAGCCGCTATACTAAGTGGAGAAGGAAGGAATTAATTTGATGCGTACAACGACGCGCGATCAAATTTTGGCGCCGTTGCCGGGGAACAACACAGATAAGCTTTAATTAGCTTAAGTTTTCTTTTACAATAGTTAGTTATTTCTGTTTGCTTTATTCTTGGTGTTGTTTCTGACAGCGCGCAATCAACATCAGCCTGCGCAACCTTGAAACAGTTGCGCTGCGCAGATTCTAGTTGCGCCCTGCCAGACGCGACAGCTTAGTTGTCTTTTAATTTCGTTTTCTTTGAGATTTAGAACAGGCTATGGAGGATAACAGTGTCATTGGAGACAACTTAGGGGACAGAACCCCAGACAATGCAGGAGCAGATAACCGCGCAGTTCGGTTCAGAGAGCAAGTGCAGCGCGAGGTTGAAGCAAGGATGGCCGCTGAAGTGTATAACGCGCCCCGAGCGCAACAGGCCGCGCGACGCAGAACAGTGCGCGAGATGTCAGCCCCAACCACGGTTAACCAGCCATGGTGCATAGTGCTTCCACCAGACGGTCATTTTGAACTAAGGAGCTCGCTCATTCATCACATGCCCAAGTTCCACGGGATGAACAACGAGAACCCAGTCAAGCATGTGTGAGAATTCCTGGTCATTTGCGAGAACATGAAGGCGGGCGCCGGTGTAAACGCGTGCGCTGACCTGCGCAAATAGACCAAGGAGGGAGAGCGGAGCGTTGTTCCATAGCTGCTATCCGGAGGCCGAGACTGGAACCGTTCTGGGAACATAGGAACCGTAGATAAAGCTGTACAAAAAGAAAAAAATACCAGCAGATGATATGCGCTACAAAAGAATCAGCATGCGCACAATTCCGTACCAGCGTGCGCACGTTCACAAGAAAATCATCAAGAAGGCTTGAGTTCCCAGGAAGTGCGCGGAAGAATCACGCATCGGAAGAAGCTTGCGCTATTAACCATATACCCGTCCTCAAAGTAAAAGCTGACAACCCGGAGCCTATGAAGAGCTATCTCCCAGCCATCCGAAATGATCTTCATCCCAGCTGAGAGGTAACGAATTTCGAAATTATTATATTAAACTGTTGAAGGCAGATGCGCGCAGGTGATAGAGCAGCGCAAGGTGAATGATAGTGCAGATCGCACCAGACTGCGAGACTGTGCGCTAGACTCCAGAGAGGTAATGGTATCCGTGCTTGAGTGCTTGTTCGGGACGAACAAGGGGCAAGTGTGGAGGGTTTGATAGAGCCTATTTATACGCGCTATTTAGATCCTAACACTATGCTTGTTTGCATCATTTTGTGTACAAGATTACTGGTTTCCGGTGTTTTTGTATTTCAGGACGAAACGAGGGCCTAAGTCGGATACGCGCTAACAGGCAGCGTTTAAGGAGCGAGACACACAACCTGCGGAGCTAGCAGCGCAAACAGGATAGGAAGTGGCAAAGTCGACCACGGTGCGCAAACCGATTGCGCTAACCAATGTGTGCAGTGCGCCATGCGCAGAATATTGGTGTTTCCAAATCTTGACACCATCAGATTTGGAAGTTGCCAAGGCCGTCCTTGGGCCTCATGAGCAGTATATAAAGAGAGGAAGGCTAGGGTTTGATCATCATCGAAACACGACACACAGAGAAACAGGAGAGAGAGAGGCGGAACTGAAAAACACACGAGCTACTGAGAGGACCTGCGCTAGCCGACTGCGCCAGCCGAGATACTGCAACCAGCACGCACCTGCTTGTTACTGTTTTCTTGGATACTTTAGTTGTTATTTACTATTTCTATGATGTTTACTACTAGCATGTCTAGCTAAACGCTTTGTATCGGTTGGGCATGATTCTATGAGTATTTCCTTTGAGACTTGTGCTTAATGCATAGTTCGTTTGCTTGTATTAGTTCTGTGCACACTGTTGACAGCTAGTTGCACGAGTAGGGGAAGCCTTGAACCGCAATCTTACTCTTGTTACTTGTTTGTTATATGTTAAACTAGTTGATAGCTTGACGGTGACAACTAGAAGTATCAGGCTAGGATAATCAGCTGCTACTGTGACAGGATTCGTAGCTGCTTAGACTAGTTCCAAGAATTAATAGCTCATGAACTTTGATCGGAACATGCGCACATGTTAGGAAGCCTTGACCGGACACTAACATCAGTAAACCGAACTATAGACGTTTAGAGTCGATGATAGGGAATACACTCATAGAGGATTGTCTGCGCCGATACTTTTCATAGTCATAGTACTTAATCTCTACTGCCTGCGCACGTCTAGTGCAATTCCTGCGTTAACTATTGTTTATTTGCGCACCTGCGCAACCCAATCACTCACACCCCAATTTTCGTAAGTGTAGGTTACTGGTTAGAGCTAGTCTGCTTGCTCCTTGTGGGATCGACCCTGACTTAGCCGCTATACTAAGTGGAGAAGGAAGGAATTAATTTGATGCGTACAACGACGCGCGATCAAATTTTGGCGCCGTTGCCGAGGAACAACACAGATAAGCTTTAATTAGCTTAAGTTTTCTTTTACAATAGTTAGTTATTTCTGTTTGCTTTATTCTTGGTGTTGTTTCTGACAGCGCGCAATCAACATCAGCCTGCGCAACCTTGAAACAGTTACGCTGCGCAGATTCTAGTTGCGCCCTGCCAGACGCGACAGCTTAGTTATCTTTTAATTTCGTTTTCTTTGAGATTTAGAACAAGCTATGGAGGATAACAGTGTCATTGGAGACAACTTAGGGGACAGAACCCCAGACAATGCAGGAGCAGATAACCGCGCAGTTCGGTTCAGAGAGCAAGTGCAGCGCGAGGTTGAAGCAAGGATGGCCGCTGAAGTGTACAACGCGCCCCGAGCGCAACAGGCCGCGCGACGCAGAACAGTGCGCGAGATGTCAGCCCCAACCACGGTTAACCAGCCATGGTGCATAGTGCTTCCACCAGACGGTCATTTTGAACTAAGGAGCTCGCTCATTCATCACATGCCCAAGTTCCACGGGATGAACAACGAGAACCCAGTCAAGCATGTGTGAGAATTCCTGGTCATTTGCGAGAACATGAAGGCGGGCGCCGGTGTAAACGCGTGCGCTGACCTGCGCAAATAGACCAAGGAGGGAGAGCGGAGCGTTGTTCCATAGCTGCTATCCGGAGGCCGAGACTGGAACCGTTCTGGGAACATAGGAACCGTAGATAAAGCTGTACAAAAAGAAAAAAAATACCAGCAGATGATATGCGCTACAAAAGAATCAGCATGCGCACAATTCCGTACCAGCGTGCGCACGTACCAGTGTTCGGAATTACTATTCACCGCCGGAAAACACTGTTCACTGCCGGAAAGTACTGTTCACGCCGGAATCACTGTTCACGCAATCTCCAAAATTCCGTACGTCCTTTGTCGAACCTCTGTCGTCCCAAAAACTATTCTGTGTCGTCGTCAACTGCTGTCCCAATCTTCCGAAACCCTAATTGAGATCGGGCTGTAAAATTGATTTCGGGCCGCGGGCCCGACTGCTGACGTCATCATAAGCCTAGCGCTCCCCATGAAGACATTATTACGCGCGCCCAGAGAAGACATTAACTCTCGGCGCGCGACACTAATGTTGCCTGCTGGCGCGCGACTCACTACAGTGCACTCCCATTTCCGCCAATGCCGATTTCTTCCATAAAAACACCGTTTTGAGCCGCAAATCTCTTCTCATGTATTCCGAACACCTGAAATGCAAACAACACTAAGAGGTAACTGTTCACATCAAAACATGTCGAAATAGTTGGGTTTAAATGGTTTAGCGAGTCGTATAAATACTCCCCATCAAACCACCCCACACTTAAACTTGTTCGTCCCGAACAAAAAATGAAAGCAAGACTCGCGACACCAAAACAACTCTAACATGCCAACGACTAAACACTGACTTTACTCGAGATGTCGTCACTAATCAGTTCATAAACATATACTCACATTCATTCTTCAATAAAGATCAGCAAGAAACCGTAATGATACATGTTACCTGAGAGGTCAAGATGTAATTTAAGGGATGACTGGGAGATAGTCCTATTTAGACTCCTGACTCCATTCTTCAGCTCTAGGTCATAGTCGCGCGCATGTACTGAGTTTGCTTTCTCTGGCACGTGAGAAATCCAAGCTACGAGGACTCAACTTTTCTTATCCTTCTTCTTTTGGTCGGACAGCTTTTGAAACCTTCTTGTTTTGTTTGGTCCGAAGACTTCACTCAACTCGATTGTTTATTTTTCTGACTTTTCTTTCTTTCACGTTTGACTGGATTTTTCTTTTGAGCTTTGCTCTCCAATGTGAATTGCTTGTCCCCCTTATTTCTTTGAACCGTTCCAATCATCGCCTTCGAATAGCAGCATATGGAGCGCGTCCCGCTCTTTCTCATCATTATCCTTTCAGCGCGAGGCAGGATAGGGGTTACCCACCCATTCCCGGTTACTAGGACTAGAGATAGGACGGTTTGTTTTCCCGTCCCACCATTGCATAAACACTGCAATGATGGAGTGAAAGTCTCACCCCTCATAACTCGGAGTGCCAACCTCCACAAACTCAATGCGCTACGCGACTAATCCCTCGAACCTTCGAATGTTTGTCAAGTCCCTCTAGGACATTTTCTGTAAACTCCACATCCTGTAATATCTCAACTCAAAAGCACATATAACATCACGTAACTCGCATCATAAAATTTCAGAAATCATGCAAAGTATTACGCATCAAAACCTCATAGCATCAAACATCATCTCATAAAATCAGTGTTTTCATCGTAGCATACACAAATTTGAAAAAAAAAAGTGCGACATAGTAACTGCTAATGCATGCTAAAAAAGTAAACGTGCCGACACAACAGACTCAACTACCCCACCCCACACTGTTGAACATAGCCGTGTCCTCACGGATCGACTTATGCTCACGGGCGGAACATGCAACACAACCAAATAACACGGATGATAAAAAATAAAAAATAGAAAATAGAAACTCCCCTATAACTCGGCAGAGCTGTCTGTGGGTCCGCTGGGGGATGAGGGGGGCGCCCGCGCAATCACGTACTCCGGAGGGATCGGCTGCCCTGGAATCCACCCTGGAGGTGCCGGTACTGGCTGCGTCCCAGGTGGCAAGAGAAAATCCAACACCCTGTAAGCGTTGAACGCTGCGTCCAACTGTGCCTGGGTGAAGACCGATGGTGGCTGCTCACCGTGTGCGGCTCTCCTGGAGCCAGCAGCTGACGACTCAGCCGGCTCTGTCGCTACTGGCCGCCTGCGGCGTCTGTCTATCGGCAGCGGCTCATGGAGTCTCGGGTCCACGTGATAAGTCCATGCAAACTGGTCCGGCCTCCGTGGACGAGCAGTGATAGCGCGCATCCCTATAAAAGCGTCTCGCGTGAGAAGCGTCGGCGGGATTAGATGGTGCGTGTCCAAGACCGGCTGACCATGCAGGCGGCGCAACATATATGTGATAAACCCTCCACAGTATATGGCTCCACATGACAATCGCTTCCTCCAAAATTTACTCAGCACATCTAAAAAATCGAGAGGCGACTGGGTGTGGCAAGAATGAAAGACCTGCAGCTCGAATAGGGGAACCTTATCACCTCCATTGTCACGCCCGAAAACTGATCCCGATAGGAGCTTCTGAAGATAGAAATAAGCCGGCTCGCGAAGGGCGCACGCCTTACTGGCACTGGGATTATAAACCGGTTCCGAGGAGAGGGCACGCCAAGTAGCACCAAGTTCTCTCGACTTCAACGTCCAGTTGCGGTTATCCACCTGCCAACCAAATAGTTCCCGCAATTGCGGTGGGTAAGTGACATAATGTTGGCCGTGGTGCCAGTATCGGACGCCGAGATGATCTGCGCGGCCCACGTAGTGAAAAGATGCTAGGAACTCTCGGACGTCCTCGACGTCCGTCTCCGACTGGATGGTCAGGAGTCCAAGCCAGCCAGCTCCTTCAAGCAACCGGGATACACGGTCATACAGCCCGCTAGCTCGGAGGAACTCTTCGTCGGCAAAAGTACTGGCACCGAACTGCTTCCGGGAGAACTGCGCGTAGAGTTCCTCGAATGTAGGTTCTCTGCGGGGTGGCATCCTGAAAAATTATCGAAACAAGAGCACATAAGGTGGTAGTCAACGCATGTCAGTATTTCGCGCGCCGGACTCATACATTAACTCGCGCGGTCAAAGACTTAAAGTCTTCTTCCGGCGCGCGAGTAATGTACTCACCAGGCGCGCGAATTTTGGAAATCGCACCGCGCCTTCATCATAGCATATATATTGACCAACAAGCACCAAAAACATCCAATATGCTCCAAAATTGCAGATCAAACCTAAACCCTAAAACTCCCAAAACTTGACAAACATTCAATATTTGGCACGAATTGAGTGTGGGATGGAATGAAAGCGTACCTGAAAATAGTTGAGCAGTTGGAAAACGGCCTGAGAATATAGTGAAAACAAGATTTCGAACCTGAGCTGCTGGAGAAGTGAATGGGGAGAAAGAGGGAGGGGGAGGCGCGCCCCAACCCTTATGTGTTTCAAGCGCCGCGTTCTGAGCAAACGGCGCGCCAGATGAAGACATTAGTCGCGCGCCAGCTTCATACTTTATGGAGCTTAATGTGTACTACTGGAGCGGCTTATAACGTTGTCTTGGGGCGCGTGACTTACTGAGAAACGCCCCAAATTTTGCCTCCAAACAACTCTTCCCTAATGACATTCTAAAGGAACGACTCTATGAAACACTAAGACACACACTAAAAATTAAAATGGAAAGAAGAAAAAGAAGAAAAATTAAAAAAAACATCGGGTTGCCTCCCGTAAAGCGCCTTTGTTTTACGTCGTTGGCTCGACGGTACCTCAACTCAGTTGTCGCCGTGAGGCTCGGCTAGCTCGCATTCTTGAGCATCCGGCGGCGGTCCACCGTAGTAATGTTTCACGCGCTGTCCATTCACCTTAAACCGATTGCCATCTCTCGGGTTTGTCAGTTCCACCGCCCCGTGATTAAAAATCTGCACCACCGTGTATGGACCTGTCCATCTAGAACGCAACTTGCCAGGCATTAGTCGTAATCGTGATGAAAATAAAAGTACCTGCTGGCCAATCTCAAATGTCCTTCGTAGGATGGACTTGTCATGATAGAGCTTAGTCCGCGCCTTGTAGTCTGATTGGCTCTCATAAGCCTCTAGGCGCAACTCCTCTAATTCACTCAATTGTAGCTTGCGTTCCATCCCAGACTTTGCCAAATCCATGTTGCACTGTTTAAGTGCCCAAAACGCCCTGTGCTCCAATTCTACCGGTAAATGGCAGGCCTTGCCATACACTAGACGATAAGGGGAAGTTCCGATGGGTGTCTTGTAGGCAGTCCTATATGCCCACAATGCATCATTTAAGCGTAGACTCCAGTCCTTCCGTGTAGGTTTGACCATCTTCTCTAAGATTCCCTTGATTTCCCGGTTAGAAATTTCAGCCTGGCCATTTGTCTGCGGATGATAAGCTGTGGATGTACGGTGATGAACGTGATAGTGTTTTAGTGTGGCAGCCATCATCCTATTGCAGAAATGTGTCCCCTGATCACTGATTATAGCCTTAGGCACTCCGTGTCTGCAAAATATGTTAGTGCGAAGAAAATCCACTACAGTTTTAGCATCATCACACCGAGTAGCCTTAGCTTCTACCCACTTGGACACATAATCTACAGCCACTAAAATGTATAAATAACCATGTGATGCAGGAAATGGACCCATAAAATCAATACCCCATATATCAAATACTTCATCAACGACAATCGGCATTTGAGGCATCTCATGTTTAATGGATATATTCCCTACGCGTTGGCATCTATCACATCGTTTGCAATGCTCATATGAATCTCTAAAAATATGCGGCCAATAAAATCCACTGTCTAGTATTTTCCTAGCCGTTCTTTTCGGGCCAAAATGACCACCACATGCATGCTCATGACAGAAACTAAGCACAGAAGAAATCTCATCATCAGGGATGCATCTCCTAAGTATTTGGTCTACGCCTATTTTCCACAAAAATGGATCATCCCATATATAATGTCTACCATCATGCTTAAGTTTCAGACATTGAGCCTTAGAGAAAGAAGGTGGGCATTTACCTCCGACTAGGTAGTTCACTATATGAGCGTACCATGGAATTTTACCTGTGATGGCGTAGAGGTGCTCATCTGGGAATGTCTCAGTAATCTGCCCAGCTTCTTCCTCCCTCACTAATCGACTCAGGTGGTCAGCAACTGTGTTCTCAACTCCCATCTTGTCCTTGATTTCGAGGTCAAATTCTTGCAGCAGCAAAATCCAACGAATCAGCCTCGGCTTAGCCTCCTTCTTCGTCATCAAGTACCTAATAGCTGCATGATCAGAGAACACAATTACTTTAGTACCCAATAAGTAAGGTCTGAATTTTTCTAAAGCAAAGACAACAGCTAGCAATTCTTTCTCGGTGGTGGAATAATTTCTCTGAGCTGCGTCCAAGGTACGCGAAGCGTAGTAAATGACAACTGGCTTCCTGTCTGCTCTTTGTCCGAGCACTGCTCCCACTGCATAATCACTGGCATCGCACATAATTTCGAATGGCTGGCTCCAATCGGGTGCTCGAATAATAGGCGCACTGGTTAGCGCAATTTTCAGCTCGTCGAATGCCTCCCTGCACTGATCTGTAAACTCAAATGGCACATCTTTCTGCAACAAGTTAGATAAGGGCAGAGCTTTCTTGGAAAAATCCCTAATGAAACGACGATAAAAACCACCATGCCCCAGAAACGATTTAATATCACGCACCGTGGAAGGGTAAGGCAGACTAGAAATCAAATCTATTTTCGCTTTATCCACCTGAATCCCCTATCGGGAGACTATATGCCCTAAGACCACACCATGTGTAACCATGAAATGACACTTTTCATAGTTCAACAATAAATTCATAGACACACACCTTTCAAGTACTCTACTCAAGTTGTCTAGGCATGCATCAAAAGTGTCACCATGCACAGTAAAATCATCCATAAAAACCTCAATGAAACTACCAATCATGTCGGAGAATATGCTAGTAACCAACCTCTGAAAGGTTCCAGGCGCATTGCACAAACCAAAAGACATACGTCTAAATGCAAAAGTGCCAAATGGACATGTGAAAGTAGTTTTATCTTGGTCCTCAGGTGCGATAGGAAGTTGGTTATAACCCGAAAAACCATCAAGAAAACAAAAATATGGCTTACCTGCCAGCTGGTCCAACATCTGATCAATAAATGGAAGAGGAAAGTGATCCTTACGCGTCACTGCATTCAGCTTCTTGTAGTCTATGCACATACGCCATCTGAAATTTCACAGTGTCTCAATTCGGCAGATTTGTGAATAAGCAGTTGCTGCAGCACACTCTTGTTCACTAGAATTAATCTCAGCAAGCAACAAACAATGCACAAGTTTGTTCACCCAGTTCGGCCAATCTGCCTACGTCTGGGGAGGACTATTCTCCAGTCCTCAATCCACTCAACCAAAGGTTCCAAGAACACTAGGTTACAACGCACACAACCTATGCTACTCAACCTCTTGTTGACCACTCAGCACAATCAGAACAAGCTCTGATTTGTGCCAGCACACCCTCTACAATATGTCAGTCTAGAATAGCTACAATCCTCTCAAAGAACTCAGCCTATTCTATCCTACACTACTCAGCAGGGTTGCTGCAGCAACAGCTGTAACACACAGCTGAAGCACACTGTCCGCGTCACTCCAAGGCCTTCTGCCGAGCCGATCGAACCACTCCAAGAGCGCTGCACACTCTGAGTAACTCCCCCTCACTCAGTGACCACCTGTCACTAGTGAGTTCTTCCGCACGAACCTCAAACGAGCCTTCCACTCGTCAGTTCTTCCGCGGCTGCCTTTGATCAACCAACAAGCTCCACAGCTCTGAATTGGCTTCCAGATCAATGCACAAATCAGTCTCTGCAAGACCTGATTCTCTTCTGCAATGCTCACCACAGCTCTGCGCTCAACGCTCTGCCCGTGTGTGTTTGATCGAAGAACAACGTCCGTAGCACCCAGAAAGTTCCTTCTCTGAAATCTGTGTCTACTCACGTGTATCAATCAGCTTCGATCGACCTCTTCAGCCCTAACACCTTCGACTTAAATACCCACACCACTTTAAGCAGTTTCCAGGTTTAGGCCATTGATCCACAAGATCAATTATCTCCTAGAATCTAGGAGATTAGATTTGATAAATATCTCCAATGCAAATCTCCTTCTCTGACAAGTAAACCATGCTGGACTATGCTCAACAGTATTTTAGAAATACTTCTAAGAACTCTCACAAAGATGCCATATCTTCAAAACGCTCCTAGCATAAAACTGCTACTCGAACAGTTGAAACAGCACTTGAACCAGCACCTGCTGCAGCATCCCCTGCTGTATCTGCTGCTGGTTTACTTCTGCTGGCCTGCTTGATTGTTGAAGCTGCAGCAGCTCCTTGTTCACTTATGTTGGTTTTGTCAAACCTGCCATACTTGCATCATCACCATCCATTCTTAACACGTGTAGTGACCATCTCGCCGGCTTCATTCTTCTCAACTGTGATGCCCGTCTTTTTCGGTACCACGTGTACGGGACTTACCCACTGGATATCTGAAATAGGGTAGATAACATCAGCATCTAAAAGCTTTTGTACCTCTTTGCGCACTACCTCCATCATCACTGGATTCAAGCGACGCTGCGGCTCTCTCGGAGGCTTAGCTCCATCTTCTAGCAAAATTCGATGCATGCACACCACCGGGCTTATCCCTCGTATGTCTCCAAGCGTCCAACCTATAGCCAATTTGTTAGTTTTAAGTACCTCTATGAGCTTTTGTTCTTGTTCATCCTCAAGTCCGCTCTTAATGATCACTGGGAGAGTGTCATTTTCGCCCAAAAATGCGTACTTCAAATGTTTAGGGAGAGGTTTCAGTTCTACAACCGGTACCTGCACAGAAGAAGGCAACGAAGAATTAGTTTTAAATAACTGAATTTGATTAACTTCATACCTGGGCGTCAGAGGACGAGAAATGTCGAGCTGTGCGAGTATAGCACGTATGTCCTCGTAGAGAGCGTAGGAATCCTCCTGTGTAAATATGGCGCTCTCCAGTGCTATCCTCAATAGGTCTTCGCCGCTGGTGCCTTGTATTTCATGTACTACATCGTCCAACGCATCCAATGCATTTACCGTCGCGTGCTCGGGTGGGTGTTGCATAGCCTTGAATAAATCAAATTTTATTGTCTCGTCTTCCACCTCCATGGTCAGCACCCCTGAGTCGCAATCAACCTTCATCTTTGATGTTTTCAAGAAAGGGCGACCAAGTAGGATAGGTGGATGATCAGCCGGATCACTACTGTCCATTCTGAGCACGTAGAAGTCAGCTGGAAAGATCAAGTCACCAACCTGCACTGAAACATCTTCAATGATACCTTCAGGTCGCTTACAAGATCTATCTGCCAATTGAATCGTTAGTCCAGGTGGCTTCAAAGGTCCAATGCATAATCTCGAATATAAAGAGTAGGGTAAAACATTGATAGACGCACCGAGATCAAGCATGCAATTTTCGACTCTAATGTTGCCAATAACACAAGGAATGGTAAACATACCTGGGTCTCCGCATTTAGGAGGTATCTTCCTTTGAATAACTGCAGAAACGTTAGCATTAAACATTACCTGCTCAGGTTGAGTTGAACGGCGACGATTAGTGCACAAATCCTTGAGAAATTTAGCGTAGCGTGGAATTTGCTTAATCGCCTCGAGTAGAGGAATATTGATTTCAACTCTTTTGAAGAGGTCCCATACTTCTTTATCGATCACTTGTTTCTTAGGGGCTTTAACCCGCAATGGAAACGGCAAATGGGGGTCAGTACGACAAAGTTTGGGATTTTCGTCAGTGGGTGACGCGCCAGTAGTAGACTTTAGGTTGGCGCGCCGGCTGTTAATGTTCTCATCCGACGCGCGATTATTGTTGTCCTCAGGCGCGGTCTTTGTGTTGACCGCGTCGTCTTCATACATTATCCGCGCTCCTGGAGAAGACATTACCGATTCGCGCGTCTGGATAATGTTGTCATCCGGCGCGTGACTCACTATTTCCGTTTCCCTATCTCCCTCTTCTGGACCCTTGAGCACCTTCCCTCGCCTCAAAGTCATAGCGCTAACATTTCCCTTCGGATTGGGGACCGTTTGAGATGGCAATTTGCCCTGGTCATTCTTCAACTCGTTGACGACCGTGATCAACTGCGACATTTGCTTTGATAACTCCGCAAGAGCACCATCCGTCTTTGCTTGGTATTGCTGAAAATTCACTGCAAGATCATTAACAGTTAACGGGTTAGTCTGACCTGGCTGATTATAGTTCCTCCTTTGTTGATGCTGATCAGCATTGTTGTAACCCTCCTGTTGCTGACGAAATGGTGGCCGATAAAACTGGTTCTGCTGTTGAGGCGCGGCTTGCTCCTTAGGAAATCCACCTTCATTCTTCCAACTATATCCATTCGCGGCTAATCCAAACTTCCTCTGATGTGGTCTGTTATTGAAATTCTGATATCCTCCTAGAGTGTTCACCTCTGCTGGATTGTCTTCATACAAGGATGGGCACGAATCAGTCTTGTGGTTGGTAGCACCACAAAATTCACAAGGCTTCACCACATTAGCTTGTCCCACCATCATCTTCTGCATCATGTCCTTCAGCTCTTTGATTTCTGCAGCCATGTGATTGTTGGATGAGTCTGCCTGTGATACATTCCTTGTTCTGCTCGTATCCTCCCTTCGATTGATCTCCTCCCTGAAACGAGCACTTTCAGCAGTTTCAGTAATCAAATTGCGTACCTCAGACGGTGTCAAGTTCAACACCGTGCCACCAGCTGCAGCATCCAACATCATACGCTCGAGAGGTCTCAATCCATCCAAAAGATATTCCACCAACATCCTTTCCGGGACTCCTAAGTTACAGCAGCTTTGCTCCAATGCGTTGAACCTCTCCATGTAGTCATACATCGACTCGCTTGGTCCTTGTTTGATATTAGAAAGTTCTCTGCGCACTTGTGTTGCCTTTGCTGGCGGGTAGTATTTGTCTAGAAACTTCCGCTGCATTTGGTCCCAGGTGCGAATACTACCTGAGGGAAGAGACAGAAACCACGATTTTGCTAAATCAATCAAACTCAAAGGAAATACTCGAAGCTTAAACCTGTCCTCCGAAGCTGCGTAGGGTCTCAATGTTTGGCAGATTCTGGTGAATTCTTGTAAATGCCTCGTCGCTACCTCTCCCGGTAATCCGCCAAACTTGGGTAAGTGGTGCACCACAGAAGTCTTAACCTCAAAATCGTCCTCTTCTGCACCAGTATTGATGCACCATGGCTGCTCATTAAAGTCTGGTGCAGCCAGCTCTCTCATTGTTTGTTCCGGTCTTTGGGCACGCCTGTAGGGCTAATGCCCGTAAGGTTGCTGCTGCACATATTGCTGAGGCGGTGGGTTAGGCTCATTGAAACCTTCTGCTTGTGCCCCTGCATCCCTAGCCAGAAATTCCCGTTCGCGAAGTTCCCTCTGGCGCGCTCTAAATACTCGCTCCGGCTCTTCATAAAATGGTGGAACCTGCACATCCGGATTTCCTGGTGGTGGTAAAGGATGGTTGTTGTTGTTGACCTGATTTTGTTCATTATTTTGGCGGCCATCACCATTAACACTACCTGCGTGCGACATGCTGGAAAGAGCAATTTATCGCAACAAAAAAAAAACACAAAGAAATAATTGAAAACTAAATATAAAAAGAAAAGAAAAAGAAACTCTTCACTGTAGCAGTTCCCCGGCAACGGCGCCAAAATTTGACGCGCATCGTTGTGCGCGCCAAACTTGTATTTATAATTCCAAGCTCTAGCTAGTGTAGCGGCAAGCAAGGGTCGAACCCAAGAGAACTGACTGTGAAGCGATTCCCTGTAAATACTGAACTAAAGGGGGTTTTGAGTGAATGGTCACAAGAACGAATGTAATAAAAGTGCAAATGTCAATCGAGAGAAATATTCAGCTCAGGGAATTCAACAGTAACTGTTATCATTGACTTCTAAGGATAGCTATTCTAATCAAACATGAGATCATTCCGACAAAGGTGATAATCTAGAGTATCCCGACAAAGGTGATACTGAGCCTGGATTCTACTACTTGTTTCCACGACAAAGCTTCAACAAGAGTTAATAATCAGAATGGATGAACGGCTAGTTTCACGACAAAGTATACGCTAACCGTGCAATACAATTCAGGCAAATGAAGATCCAGAACTTACGAATGAATAGAAATATGCATTAAACCAAATCTCAAACATGAATGTCACCAATTGAAAACCCTAAACTGAAATACAAGTTTAGCTACTCATATTCATAAATGTAAAATACATTAAACTGAAAGAAATACAAAAACTGTTCGGAATTACTATTCACCGCCGGAAAACATTGTTCACTGCCGGAAAGTACTGTTCACGCCGGAATCACTGTTCACGCAATCTCCAAAATTCCGTACGTCCTTTGTCGAACCTCCGTCGTCCCAAAAACTATTCTGTGTCGTCGTCAACTGCCGTCCCAATCTTCCGAAACCCTAATTGAGATCGGGCTGTAAAATTGATTTCGGGTCGCGGGCCCGACTGCTGACGTCATCATAAGCCTAGCGCGCCCCATGAAGACATTATTACGCGCGCCCAGAGAAGACATTAACTCTCGGCGCGCGACACTAATGTTGCCTGCTGGCGCGCGACTCACTGCAGTGCACTCCCATTTCCGCCAAAGCCGATTTCTTCCATAAAAACACCGTTTTGAGCCGCAAATCTCTTCTCATGTATTCCGAACACCTGAAATGCAAACAACACTAAGAGGTAACTGTTCACATCAAAACATGTCGAAATAGTTGGGTTTAAATGGTTTAGCGAGTCGTATAAATACTCCCCATCAGTGGACTTTGGCGCATAATCCTGACCCTTGTCTTGTGCTTCAGTAGGGATATCGAGCGGGTGTTTATCCACAACTGTGTCCTTTTTCACCTTTAACCAGTGCATTTGACACTTGCATTTTTCTGGTGCTTTGCTCTTTTTTCCGACTGAGGATGAGTAGTTCGCATTTCTTTTCTTTATGTGACTCCTTCTCGAGTTAGTTGTCCCTCCAGTACTTCGGAAGGTTTCCTACACAGTAAAATGATATCCCTTGTTCACTGGCATCTGCGTGCTGTAGTATTCATAGGTGGCCAGTGGGTTTCTTGTGTTTGTTTTGATTGGACTGGCATTTGTTGCTGTTCGAGGCTTCCAGTACTTCGAGGCTACTTGTGCTTGTTGTTGTACTTTATGCTGTTTTGTCATCTTCAGATTAAGCTCCAGCTACGATCTTCAGGGAGTGTTATAGCATCTTCTTGTGCTTTTTTGTCAAGGATGCCATACTTCAACAGATGGGTTTTAGTAGTGTTCTGAAGCTACTTCTGCCTTTGAGATTTTAAAATCTGCATTATCTACTGCTCCAGTTTTGGCTTTGCCAAATTTTGACAAAGTTTTTATTATTGAAACTGACGCTTTTAATACTAGTATAGGGGATGATTTAATGCAGGATCATCATCCTATTTGCTACATTAGCAGAGCTCTTGGCCCTCGACCTCAGTCCCTATCAGTGTACGAAAAGGAGCTCATGGCTGTTGTGCACGCTGTACAAACCTGGAATTCTTATTTGATTCATCGGCCTTTTATATTCAAAATTGATCAGCGTAGCTTGAAATATCTCCTTGAACATAAAGTTACTACACCTTTTCAGCATATATGGTTATTTAAACTTATGGGCTACTCCTTTGAAATCCAGTACAAATAAGGGAATGAAAATTTTGCTGCCAATGCACTTTCACGAGTTACCGGATCTGAAATTTTGAGTATAACCCTCTCTTAGTCTCACCAAGGTATTCTTCAAAACTTTCCTGGCATACTAATCCTAATTTTTGTAAGTTACTCTCTGAGTTAAAGGCTTCCCCTGCTTCTCACCCAAGTTTTACATTCACAAATGATGAGCTTAGGCACAAAGGCAAGCTAGTAGCTGGCAATGACACTGATATCAAGTTGCGCATTTTTAAAGGCTTCATGACTCTGCTGTCGATGCACATTCTGGTAGAGATGCTACTTTGCGTCGTTGATAGAGCCTAGTTATATGCGCTATTTAGATCTTAACACTGTGCTTGTTTGCATTATTTTGTGTACAAGATTACTGGTTTTTCGGTATTTTTGTATTGCAGGATAAAACAGGAGCATAAGTCAGATGTGCGCTAACGGACGTTTTAGAGCGCAATGCACGACTGCGCGAAGCTAGCAGCGCAAAAGGAGATAGCTATTTCGGACTACAGTGCGCAAACTGACTGCGCAAAGCGAGTAGCGCAATCCGCGTGCGCAGAAGGGCAGAGTTTCAAAATATTGATCTCCTAGATTTGGTAAGTTGCTAAAAGTCTCTCGGGCCAAATCTAAGCATTCCTTGGGCTTCAAGACCACTATATAAGAGAAGGGAAGCTAGGGTTAGAGAGAGAGAGAGAGAGCAGATAGAGAGAAGGACACTCGGCAAAAAAACACACGAGCTACTTCAGCCAGATTCTGCGCGAACCACCTGCTCTAGCCGAGAACAGCAACGCGCAACTGCGCCAACCTGCTACGTTTCTCTTGCTTTAGTTTTATTTATTATTGCTATGATGTTTGTTTCTAGCATGTCTAGCTAAACACATTGTATCAGTTGGGCATGATTCTATGAAGTATTACCTTTGAGACTTGTTCTTAATGCTTGGTACATCTACTTATATTAATTGTATGCATATGGGAGATAATTAGTTGTGCGAATAAAGGAAGCCTTGAACCGCAATCTTATTATAATAACTAGTTATTGTATGTTAAATTAGTTGATAGATGTTTAGAGTCGATGATAAGGGATACATTCATAGAGGATTATCTGTACCGATACTCTTCATAGTCATAGTACTTAAAATCTACTGCCTGCGCACGTATCGTGCAATTCTGCTTACACCACTGTTCATTCGCGCACCTGCGCAACCCAACCACTCACAACCCCAATTTCGTAAGTTGTAGGTTGCTAGCTAAAACGAGTCTGCTTGCTCCTTGTGGGATCGACCCTGACTTAGCCGCTATACTAAGTGGAGAAGGAAGGATTAATTTGACGCGTACAACGACTCGCGATCAAATTTTGGCGCCGTTGCCGGGGAGCAACACAGATAAGTTTTAACTAGTTCAAGTTTTCTTTTACAGTAGCTAGTTATTTCTTTTTATTTTTCGTTGGTGTTTTTGCCAGTACGCAATCAACATCCGCCTGCGCAACCTTGAAACAGTTGTGCTGCGCATATCATAGTTGCGCACAGACAGGGGCAACAACCTAGTTTCTTTTAATTCCGTTTGCTTGAAGTCTAGAACAGGACATGTAGAATAACAGTGTCATTGGCGATAACTTTGGGGACAAAACCCCAGAGGGACCTAACAATGCAAGGGAAGATAACCGCGCAGCTCGGTTCAGAGAGGAAGTGCAGCGCGAAGTTGAAGCAAGGATGGCCGCTGAAGTATATAATGCGCAACCCGCGCAACAGATCGTGCGACGCAGAACAGTGCGCGAGATGTCGGCTCCAATCACAGTCAACCAACCGTGGTGGATAGTGCTTCCACCCGATGGGCATTTTGAACTACGGAGCTCATTCATTCATCATATGCCGAAGTTCCATGGGATGAACAACGAAAACCCAATCAAGCATGTGCGCGAATTCCTAGTTATCTGCGAGAACATGAAGACCGACGGGGAGAGTGAAGAAGCGCTGAAGCTGAAGGCGTTCCCTTTTTCATTGTGTGATACAGCCAGACATTGGCTGATGAACTTACCAGCAGGATCTATTCGCACATGGGAGCAGCTTCAGAAGAAGTTCTTGGATAAGTTCTACCCCGCAGCAAAGATTGCGCTACTCAGGAGGGAATTGGCCGCACCTAGACAGGGCGTAGGAGAGTCACTATCAGAGTACTATGAGCGTTTCAGGGAGCTGGAGGCCAACTGCTACAACCATGGCCTGTCCCAACATGTGCTGATAGAGAATTTCCTGAACGGGCTACAACCGATGGAACTTAGACTGCTGAACGCATGCACAGGAGGTGATATGTGCAACATGTACCCGGAGGATGTATGGCAGATGATCGAGGACTCTGCTGGACAGGGAAGGCATCAATTGATGCTTGAGAACAGTCGTGCGGGCGCTGTGCACCAGGTGGATTCCAGCGCTGAAATTAAGGAAATGAAAACCATGCTGCAGAAATTGTTGAGTGCGCAAGGAGCTCAACCAGTTGCGCCAAAGGTATGCGAGTTCTGTACGTCCACTGAGCACAAAACCGACGCATGTCCCACACTTTTCGAGGAATCAGGAGATGTCAATGCTCTAGGGGGATGGGACAATAGAGGACCGCAGAGGCAGAATAAACCGCGCTTTGGATTGGCCGCAAATGGATTCAAATGGAGGGAGGACAGCAATCCCCAAAGGCAGCCAGCAGAATATCGTGCACCTCAGCAGGCGCAGCAAGCATACAACCCACCGCACCGCCGCAATGACGCACCAGCACATATTAACCAGCAACCGCTGCGTTCCCTAGAAGACATATTGGGTCAGTTGGCAGACACCGTGCGCAAGAACGATGAAAAATATGACAAGAGGTTCGAGTCAATTGAGAAGCAGTTGTCGCATATTGCTACCACAGTCTATGAGCTGAAAAAGAGCGATGGCAACTTGCCTTCGCAAGTGATCCAAAACCCTAAGGGAGGAGTTAACGCCGTAACACTCAGGACTGGGCGCACAGTGGGGACAGCTCCAACCGCAAAGGAGCCAGCACCGCCAGTTGCGCAACCTCCAGAGCCAGAACAGCCAGATGCGCAACCAGCCGCGCCAGCTACAAACCAGCAGGGGGTGGCGCCAGGTATGATTCAATCAGAAAAAAAGAGTACTAATGCACCTGCACCTTTTCCTGTGCAGGCACCTTTAGCAAGGAAGGAGGCGCTGGACAAGGAGTTGTACGAGTTATTCAGCAAGGTGGAAATAAACATTCCCCTGATTGAGGCAGTTCGGCAGATTCCCAGATATGCCAAGTTCTTGAAGGAGCTGTGTACAAACAAGAGGAGGAAAGGCGAGTGCGCACAGGTAATGCTTAACGCACATGCATCAGCAATTGTGTAACACAAGGTACCACCTAATGCCGGGATCCAGGTACGTTCACCATACCGTGCACCCTAGGTAAGACCACGGTAAGCAACTGCATGATTGATCTCGGTGCATCTATAAATGTGCTCCCTTACTCCTTTTATGTGTCATTGCACCTTGGTCCACTAAAGCCTGCAGGTCTCACCATCCAATTAGCAGATCGGTCGTGCAAACAACCAACGGGCATGATAGAGGACGTTCTTGTCCGAGTAGGAGAGCTGGTGTTCCCAGCAGATTTCTACGTCTTGGAAATGGAGGATGAGCCGACCAAGGGAAGCGCGCAAATCCTACTGGGCAGACCATTTCTGATGACAGCGCGCACAAAGATAGACGTATGGAAAGGCACGCTCTCAATGGAGGTAGATGGCGAGAAAATTCACTTCAACATTTTCAAGGGGATGCAACACCCTCATGAGGACGCCACAGTGCACGCATTAGAGAGTATGGAAGACTTGGTTGCGCATGCGCAGTGTGCGAGCGCAACAGGGGAGCCTGCGCCATTGGCATAGACAGAGTTGGAGGAACAAGATGATAAGCTGAGCAGCACAGAACCAGTGTCCCTACAGGTATGTGATCTGGTTAATGTTTGCGCTACTAATAAAATCTTACCTTCTATTGAACAGGCACCCAAGGTTGAGCTAAAGCAATTGCCCGAGCATTGAAAGTACATCTTCCTGGGCAACGAGGACAACCTGCCTGTCATTATAAAGAAAGGATTAAAGGAGGAGCAGGAGGTGCTGTGCAAGAACCAGCGCGCCATAGGATGGACATTGGCTGACCTGCGCGGAGTAAGCCCGGATGTGTGCATGCACAGAATTCTGCTGGAAAATGATGCCAAACCATCCAGGGAACCTCGGCGCAGACTGAATCCAATTATGATGGAGGTAGTACAGAAAGAGATCCTGAAGCTGCTTGACGCAGGTGTAATATACCCGATTTCAGATAGCAACTGGGTGAGTCCAGTGCACGTTGTGCCTAAGAAAGGAGGCATCACTGTAGAGGAGAATGCGCAGGGCGAGCTAGTTCCCAAGCGCATACAGACTGGGTGGCGCATGTGCATTGACTACAGGAAGTTAAACGCAGTCACGGGCAAGGATCATTTCCCGCTACCATTCATGGACCAGATGCTCGACCGGTTGGCAGGAAAGCCACACTTTTGCTTCTTGGACGGTTACTCAGGGTACAATCAGATCCCTATTGCTGCGGAGGATCAGAAGAAGACAACCTTTACCTGCCCATTCGGTACCTTTGCGTTCCGGCGCATGTCGTTTGGGCTGTGTAATGCGCCAGGTACGTTCCAAAGCCTAATCATGAGCATTTTCTCTGATATGATTGGTTTATGTATTGAGGTATTCATGGATGACTTCACTGTGCACGGTGAGACGTTTGATCCATGTTTGGATAATCTTGATAAGGTCTTAGCGCGCTGCATTACCAAGAACATAGTTCTCAATTATGAAAAATGTCACTTTATGGTGTCACATGGAGTAGTCTTAGGACATATAGTCTCGCAGGAAGGAATTAAGGTCGATAAAGCAAAAATTGATCTTATCTCAAATCTGCCTTATTCCACTAATGCGCGCGACGTTAAGTCGTTTCTTGGGCATGCAGGTTTCTATAGGCGCTATATTAAATATTTTTCTAAAATATGTATCCCATTGTCTAACCTCCTTCAAAAGGATGTGTGCTTTGAGTTCACTGATGAGTGCAGGAATGCTTTTGACAAGTTAAAGGATGCGCTGACCAGTGCGCCAGTAATGCGCGCACCAGACTGGAACCTACCATTTGAGCTGATGTGCGATGCCAGTGACTATGCTGTAGGTTCAGTACCTGGCCAGCGTGTGGATAAGAGGCCGCATGCTATCTATTATGCGTCGCGCACACTGGACACTGCGCAGAGGAACTCCACAACTACCGAGAAGGAACTTCTGGCAATCGTATTTGCGCTGGAGAAGTTCCGCGCATATGTTCTGGGCGCTAAAGTCACTGTCCACACTGACCACGCTGCTATCCGCTACCTGATGTCCAAGAAAGAGACTAAGCTGCTCCAAGAGTTCGATATAGAAATCAAGGATAAGAAGGGAACGGAAAACACTGTTGCTGATCACCTAAGGAGGATAGTGAAGGAAGAGGAGCTAGGGCAGATCACGGAGACATTCCCTGACGAACACCTGATGGCGCTGAACGGTAAGGTACCATGGTATGCGCATATCGCAAATTACCTGGTCACAGGTGCGTTTCCTCCTCATTTCACTAAAACTCAATGCATGAGGTTAAAACATGAGTCAAAATATTACGTTTGGGATGATCCATACATGCTTAGAATAGGCCCTGATCAGATCTTGAGGCGATGTGTGCCTGATCATGAGATGAGCTCTGTTTTGAGATTTTGTCATGCGCACGCGTGCGGAGGACACTTTGGTCCAAAGCGCACGAGCAGGAAAATCTTAGATTGCGGTTTTTAGTGGCCGCACTTATTTCCTGACTCATATAACCACTACAGGGCTTGTGACAGGTGTCAGCGCACATGAAATATCTCAGCGCGCAACGTGATGCCACAAACACCTATACTGGTAGACGAAGTGTTCGATTTGTGGGGAATTGATTTCATGGGACCGTTTCTGCCATCTTGTGGACATGAGTACATACTAGTTGCGGTGGACTATGTCTCGAAGTGGGTCGAAGCTAAGGCCACGCGCAAGGATGATGGTAAAACGGTCGTTGATTTCTTAAGAACTAACATTTTCTGTAGGTACGGAGTACCTAAGGCAATAATCAGCGACCATGGGACGCACTTCTGTAACAGAATAGTGGCGCAAGTACTAAAGCATTACGGGGTGCGCCACAAGACGTCCACTGCCTACCATCCCAAACGAATGGCCAGGCCGAGGTTTCCAACAGAGAGATCAAGCGCATTCTGGAGAAAACCGTGAGACCTTCGCGCAAAGACTGGAGCCAGCGACTGGACGATGCACTCTGGGCATACAAGACTGCGCACAAGACACCGATTGGGACTTCACCATTTCGGTTGGTGTACGGAAAGGCGTGCCACCTACCGGTTGAGTTGGTTCACAAGGCATACTGGGCAATACGCACTTGCAATCTGAACCTTGATGAGGCTGGTAAAGAGCGCTCATTTGAGTTAAGCGAGCTAGAGGAGCTGCGTTTGGATGCATATGAGGGATTGCGCGACTACAAAGCACGCACGAAAGCATTTCACGATAAGAACATCCTCAGACACACCTTCGAGCCAGGAGACCGAGTGATGTTGTTCTCCTCGCGCCTAAAACTAATGCCTGGGAAGCTGCGCAGCAAGTGGACGGGACCTTACACGGTCACCAAGGTTTTCCCGTATGGAACTATCGAGTTAGAGAACGAGCGCAAGCATCGCTTTCAGGTTAATGGGCAAAGAGTCAAGAAATACTTGGGAGAACCATGGGATGAGGCCACGCGCGAAGTTGATTTGGCGGAACCCGAAATAGAAGATGCGCAAGCTGCTGCGCCAGAGATACAACCTGCTGCACCGGAGGGAGAACTAGGAGCTATTGATTATGTATCTTCTCCCTCACTGATTAACCTCGTTACTTATGATGTGCCACACAATTTTGGCCACATTGACCACCTATCTGTTCCTTTGCGCAGGACTAAGGAGGACATAGCACACAATGACGCACCAGAGCGCGCAGGAGCAAGTGTGGGGGTGGTCCGGAGCACGAAGTTGAGCAAGTAACGAGGTACTGTCGAGCCAACGACGTTAAACAAAGGCACTTGTCGGGAGGTAACCCGACACGTTTCCATGTTTTATTTTGTTACACTTTTTTAGGATTTGCATTTTAGCTAGTTCAGCACTTGCATTTTTTTGAGTCACGTAGCAATGCGCGAGTCAGTGCGCAGGACAGATGCGCAGGTCAGGGGGTATATAAGTGTAGACACTTAGAAAAATCCGGACATTCTGCAATTTCGACCGTTAACCACTCCGCACTGCTGCCGCCGATTTTTGCCGTCCACCCACCGTTTCCAGTGTTCTCTAGAGAGATTTGAGGCGCACAACACCACCAGCACACTAGGTAACCTCTCCTTCCTCGTTTTCAGACATTTTAGTGAGGGTTTGGTGAAGGTAACCGACAGAAGACGTAACCCTAGGATCAAAACCGCACCTAGGTAGCTAGCTCCGTTTGGTGATTTCTTTGCTGGGTTTTGTTGACGCGAGTGAGGCGCCCATCTGGTAGGAATTTGAGGGTTTGATTTGCAGTTCTGATTTTGGGTAGAGCGTTGACTACAGTTGACCGTTGTAACTATGAGGCCAGCCGAGGACCAGGACACCTTAGCCTCGTTCACACGGAAGTATGATGCCTTCTGTAGGCAGGACATGTATGGCACACCGAGCATCAGCAGGGACTTCCTGCGCGAGATGGGCTTAGAGGAATTGGTCACAGAAAAGCTCGCGCAGGCTGGCTGGGAAGCGCTAATGGACTTAGAAAGCGCGGCCGACAAAGAGGAGACCTGTGAGTTCCTGGCGTCCCTGCAGATCCAAGACTTAGAGATCCGGTACCGACACCAAGGGGTGTGGTACATTGCATCGGCAAGAGGTTGAAGAGCATCCTGCGCTGTGACAAGGTGCGCGAGCACGAGGTGGATACGCACATCAATCAGGAGGAGTGGCGCGAGATGGCGCCGGGCAAACCGTTTGCTGCTGGGCGTAGCCGAGGGCGTGAGCTGCGCGACCCCTGGATGTATTACCTGTGGCGCATGGTCGCGTACACAGTTATTGGACGCTATAACGGTGCGCCGAAGGTCAGCCTGCTTGATATGGATGTGCTGAAGGGGTTGTATTATGGGAAGAAGGTGAGGTTCGTGTTGGATATGGTAGTGCACTGGGAGCGGCTCAGCACCAAGGGCCCGCTCACTTGTGGAGGTGTGATTACGCATTTGCTGCGTGGGCTGCACGGAGAGCCAGAGGTGCCTGAGCACACAGTTATTCCAGCCGTTCCTCTTGACCGTGCTCAGATGCTGCAGTACCGAGCAGTTACTGCTAAGGGAGACGGGTCCCTGGAATGGTGTTACCGGCTGCAAGCTGCTAGGGCACCGAGGCACGCGGCAATCAGAGGAGCGCCCGCAGAGAGTAGTGCGCGGCAAGAGGAAGCTACTGCTGAGGAGGAATTGGAGAATGTGGAGGCACCAGTCGTGCCACCGGCTAGGCGCATGAGGACACGCGCTCAGACTGGAGCGCGCGCGCGGGCGAGTGGACCGCCAGGGGAAGTTGTCACCATTGACATCAGAGATTCTCCCCCGCGCGCGCCAGCAAAGCGGCGCAGAAAGGATTCTGAGGAGGCGCCAGCAGAGCAGCGCATGTTGTTCAACGACGCGCCTCAAAGTTCATGAGCAATTAATTTCTGAATCCTATCACAGTAGCAGCTGAGTATCCTAGTGTGTTACTTCTAGTTGTCACGGTCAAGCTATCAACTAGTTTAACATACAACAACTAGCAATTAGCTTGACGGTGACAACTAGGAGTAACACACTAGGATACTCAGCTGCTACTGTGATAGGATTCGTGGCTGTGTAGACTAGTTTCAGGAATTAATAGCTCATGAACTTTGATCGGAACATGCGCGCACATTAGGAAGCCTTGAGCGGACACTAACTTAAGTAGAATTGCACTATAGATGTTTGGAGTCGATGATAAGGGATACATTCATAGAGGATTGACTGTACCGATACTCTTCATAGTCATAGCACTTAAAATCTACTGCCTGCGCACGTATCGTGCAATTCTGCTTTCAGTACTGATCATTTGCGCACCTGCGCAACCCAACCACTCACAACCCCAATTTCGTAAGTTGTAGGTTGCTAGCTAAAACGAGTCTGCTTGCTCCTTGTGGGATCGACCCTGACTTAGCCGCTATACTAAGTGGAGAAGGAAGGATTAATTTGACGCGTACAACGACGCGCGATCATATTTTGGCGCCGTTGCCCGAGAGCAACACAGATAAGTTTTAACTAGTTCAAGTTTTCTTTTACAGTAGCTAGTTATTTCTTTTTATTTTTCGTTGGTGTTTCTGCCAGTATGCAATCAACATCCGCCTGCGCAACCTTGAAACAGTTGTGCTGCGCAGATCATAGTTGCGTACAGACAGGGGCAACAACCTAGTTTCTTTTAATTTCGTTTACTTGAAGTCTAGAACAGGACATGGAGAATAACAGTGTCATTGGCGATAACTTAGCGGACAGAACCCCAGAGGAACCTAACAATGCAAGGGCAGATAACCGCGCAGCTCGGTTCAGAGAGGAAGTGCAGCGCGAAGTTGAAGCAAGGATGGCCGCGGAAGTATATAATGCGCAGCCCGCGCAACAGATCGTGCGACGCAGAACAGTGCGCGAGATGTCGGCTCCAATCACAGTCAACCAACCGTGGTGCATAGCGCTTCCACCCGATGGGCATTTTGAACTACGGAGCTCATTCATTCATCATATGCCGAAGTTCCATGGGATGAACAACGAAAACCCAGTCAAGCATGTGCGCGAATTCCTAGTTATCTGCGAGAACATGAAGACCGACGGGGAGAGTGAAGAAGCGCTGAAGCTGAAGGCGTTCCCTTTTTCATTGTGTGATACAGCCAGGCATTGGCTGATGAGCTTACCAGTAGGATCTATTCGCACATGGGAGCAGCTCCAGAAGAAGTTCTTGGATAAGTTCTTCCCCGCAGCAAAGATTGCGCTACTCAGGAGGGAATTGGCCGCACCTAGACAGGGCGTAGAAGAGTCACTATCAGAGTACTATGAGCGTTTCAGGGAGCTGGAGGCCAACTGCTACAATCATGGCCTGCCCCAACATGTGCTGATAGAGAATTTCCTGAACGGGCTACAACCGATGGAACTTAGACTGCTGAACGCATGCGCAAGAGGTGTTATATGCAATAAGTACCCCGAGGATGTATGGCAGATGATTGAGGACTCTGCTGGACAGGTAAGGCATCAATTGACACTTGAGAACAGTCGTGCGCGCGCTGTGCACCAGGCGGATTCCAGCGCCGAAATTAAGGAAATGAAAGCCATGTTGCAGAAACTGATGAGTGCGCAAGGCGCGCAACCAGTTGCGCCAAAGGTATGCGAGTTCTGTACGTCCATTGAGCACAAAATCGACGCATGTCCCACACTTTTCGAGGAATCAGGAGATGTCAATGCTCTAGGGGGATGGGACAATAGAGGACCGCAGAGGCAGAATAAACCGCGCTTCGGATTGGCCGCAAGTGGATTCAGATGGAGGGAGGGCGCTAAATCCCCAAAGGCAGCCAGCGGAATATCGTGCACCTCAGCAGGCGCAGCAAGCATACAACCCACCGCACCGCCGCAATGACGCACCAGCACATAATAACCAGCAACCGCGGCGCTCCCTAGAAGACATAGTGGGTCAGTTGGCAGACACCGTGCGCAAGAACGATGAAAAATATGACAAGAGGTTTGAGTCAATTGAGAAGCAGTTGTCGCAGATTGCTACCACGGTCTATGAGCTGAAAAAGAGCGATGGCAACTTGCCTACGCAAGTGATCCAAAACGCTAAGGGAGGAGTTAACACCGTAACACTAAGGACTGGGTGCACAGTGGGGACAGCTCCAACCGCAAAGGAGCCAGCGCCGCCAGTTGCGCAACCCCTAGAGCCAGAAAAACCGGATGCGCAACCAGCCGCGCCAGCTACAAACCAGCAGGGGGTGGCGCCAGGTGTGATACAATCAGAAAAAAAGAGTACTAACGCACCTGCACCTTTTCCTGTACAGGCACCTTTTGCAAGGAAGGAGGCGCTGGACAAGGAGTTGTACGAGTTATTCAGCAAGGTGGAAATAAACATTCCCCTGATTGAGGCAGTTCGGCAGATTCCTAGATATGCCAAGTTCTTGAAGGAGCTGTGCACAAACAAGAGGAGGAAAGGCGAGTGCGCACAGGTAATGCTTAACGCACATGCATCAGCAATTGTGCAACACAAGGTACCACCTAAATGCCGGGATCCAGGTACGTTCACCATACCGTGCACCCTAGGTAAGACCACGGTAAGCAACTGCATGATTGATTTCGGTGCATCTATAAATGTGCTCCCTTACTCCTTGTATGTGTCATTGCACCTTGGTCCACTAAAGCCTGCAGGTCTCACCATCCAATTAACAGATCGGTCGTGCAAACAACCAACGGGCATGATAGAGGACATTGTTGTCCGAGTAGGAGAGATGGTGTTTCCAGCAGATTTCTGCGTCTTGGAAATGGAGGGTGAGCCGAGCAAGGGAAGCGCGCAAATCCTACTGGGCAGACCATTTCTGATGACAGCGCGCACAAATATAGACGTATGGAAGGGCACGCTCTCAATGGAGGTAGATGGCGAGCAGATTCACTTCAACATTTTCAAGGGGATGCAGCACCCTCATGAGGACGCCACAGTGCACGCATTAGACAGTATGGACGACTTGGTTGCGCATGCGCAGTGTTCGAGCGCAATAGGGGAGCCTGCGCCATTGGCACAGACAGAGTTGGAGGAACAAGATGATAAGCTGAGCAGCACAGAACCAGTGTCCCGACAGGTATGTGATCTGGTTTGCGCTACTAATAAAATCATGCCTTCTATTGAACAGGCACCCAAGGTTGAGCTAAAGCAGTTGCCCGAGCACTTAAAGTACATCTTCCTAGGCAACGAGGACACACTGTCTGTCATTATAAAGAAAGGATTAAAGGAGGAGCAGGAGGCGCGATTACGGGAGGTGCTGTGCAAGAACCAGCGCGCCATAGGATAGACATTGGCTGACCTGCGCGGAGTAAGCCCGGATGTGTGCATGCACAGAATTCTGCTGGAAAATGATGCCAAACCATCCAGGGAACCTCGGCGCAGACTGAATCCGATTATGATGGAGGTAGTACAGAAAGAGATCCTGAAGCTGCTTGACGCATGTGTAATATACCCGATTTCAGATAGCAACTGGGTGAGTCCAGTGTACGTTTTGCCTAAGAAAGGAGGCATCACAGTAGAGGAGAATGCGCAGGGCGAGCTAGTTCCCAAGCGCATACAGACTGGGTGGCGCATGTGCATTGACTACAGGAAGTTAAACGCAGTCACGGGCAAGGATCATTTCCCGCTACCATTCATGGACCAGATGCTCGACCGGTTGGCAAGAAAGCCACACTTTTGCTTCTTGGACGGTTACTCAGGGTACAATCAGATCCCTATTGCTGCGGAGGATCAGGAGAAGACAACCTTTACTTGCCCATTCGGTACCTTTGCGTTCCGGCGCATGTTGTTTGGGCTGTGTAATGCGCCAAGTACGTTGCAAAGCATAATCATGAGCATTTTCTCTGATATGATTGGCCAGCGTGTGGATAAGAGGCCGCACGGTATCTATTATGCGTCGCGCACACTGGACACTGCGCAGAGGAACTACACAACTACCGAGAAGGAACTTCTGGCAATCGTATTTGCGCTGGAGAAGTTCCGCGCATATGTTCTGGGTGCTAAAGTCACTGTCTACACTGACCACGCTGCTATCCGCTACCTGATGTCCAAGAAAGAGACTAAGCCGCGCCTGATGCGCTGGTTGCTGCTGCTCCGAGAGTTTGATCTAGAAATCAAGGATAAGAAGGGAACGGAAAACACTGTTGCTGATCACCTAAGCAGGATAGTTAAGGAAGAGGAGCCAGGGCAGATCACGGAGACATTCCCTGACGAACACCTGATGGCGCTGAACGGTAAGGTACCATGGTATGCGCATATCGCAAATTACCAGGTCACAGGTGCGTTTCCTCCTCATTTCACTAAAACTCAATGCATGAGGTTAAAACATGAGTCTGAATATTACGTTTGGGATGATCCATACATGCTTAGAATAGGCCCTGATCAGATCTTGAGGCGATGTGTGCCTGATCATGAGATGAGCTATGTTTTTAGATTTTGTCATGCGCACGCGGGCGGAGGACACTTCAGTCCAAAGCGCACGAGCAGGAAAATCCTAGATTGCGGTTTTTATTGACCGCACTTATTTCGTGACTCATATAACCACTGCAGGGCTTGTGACAGGTGTCAGCGCACAGGAAATATCTCAGCGCGCCACGAGATGCCACAAACACCTATACTGGTAGACGAAGTGTTCGATTTGTGGGGAATTGATTTCATGGGACCGTTTCCGCCATCTTGTGGATATGAGTACATACTAGTTGCGGTGGACTATGTCTCGAAGTGGGTCGAAGCTAAGGCCACTCGCAAGGATGATGGTAAAACGGTGGTTGACTTCTTAAGAACTAACATTTTCTTCAGGTACGAAGTACCTAAGGCAATAATCAGCGACCAGGGGACGCACTTCTGCAACAGAATAGTGGCGCAAGTACTAAAGCATTATGGGGTGCGCCACAAGACGTCGACGGCCTACCATCCTCAAACGAATGGCCAGGCCGAGGTTTCCAACAGAGAGATCAAGCGCATTCTGGAGAAAACCGTGAGACCTTCGCGCAAAGACTGGAGCCAGCGACTGGACGATGCACTCTGGGCATACAGGACTGCGCACAAGACACCGATTGGGACTTCACCATTTCGGTTGGTGTACGGAAAGGCGTGCCACCTACCGGTTGAGTTGGAGCACAAGGCATACTGGGCAATGCGCACTTGCAATCTGAACCTTGATGAGGCTGGTAAAGAGCGCGCATCCGAGTTAAGCGAGCTAGAGGAGCTGCGCTTGGATGCATATGAGGGGTTGCGCGACTACAAAGCACGCACGAAAGCATTTCACGATAAGAACATCCTCAGACGCACCTTCGAGCCAGAAGACCGAGTGCTGTTGTTCTCCTCGCGCCTAAAACTAATGCCTGGGAAGCTGCGCAGCAAGTGGACGGGACCTTACACGGTCACAAGGTTTTCCCGTATGGAACTATCGAGTTAGAGAACGAGCGCAAGCATCGCTTTCAGGTTAATGGGCAAAGAGTCAAGAAATACTTGGGAGAACCATGGGATGAGGCCACACGCGAAATTGATTTGGCGGAACCCGAAATAAAAGATGCGCAAGCTGCTGCACCAGAAATACAACCTGCTGCACCGGAGGGAGAACTAGGAGCTACTGATTATATATCTTCTCCCTCACTTATTAACCTCGTCACTTATGATGTGCCACACAATTTTGGCCACACTGACCACCTACCTGTTCCTTTGCGCAGGACTAAGGAGGACATAGCACACAATGACGCACTAGAGCGCGCAGGAGCAAGAGTGGGGGTGGTCCTGAGCACGAACTTGAGAAAGTTACGAGGTACTGTCGAGCCAACGACGTTAAACAAAGGCACTTGTCATTAGGTAACTCGACACGTTTCCATGTTTTATTTCTACTCTTTTTAGGATTTGCATTTTAGCTAGTTCAGCACTTGCATTTTTTTTCTCGAGTCACGTAGCAATGCGCGAGTCAGTGGGCAAGACAGATGCGCAGGTCAGGGGGGTATATAAGGGCAGACACTTAGAAAAATCCGGACATTCTATAATTTCGACCGTTTACCACTCCGCACTGCTGCCGCACACCGTTTCCAGTGTTCTCTAGAGAGATTTGAGGCGCACAATACCACCAGCACACTAGGTAACCTCTCCTTCCTCGTTTTCAGACATTTTAGTGAGGGTTTGGTGAAGGTACCCGACTGGAGACGTAACCCTAGGATCAAAACCGCACCTAGGTAGCGAACTCCGTTTGGTGATTTCTTTGCTGGGTTTTGTTGACGAGAGTGAGACGCCCATCTGGTAGGAACTTGAGGGTTTGATTTGAACTTCTGATTTTGGGAAGAGCGTGGACTACAGTTGACCGTTGCAACTATGAGGCCAGCCGAGGACCAGGACACCCCGCATCTTTCGCCCGGAAGTATGATGCCTTCTGGAGGCTGGACATGTATGGCACACCGAGCATCAGCAGGGACTTCCTGCGCGAGATGGGCTTAGAGGAATTGGTCACAGAAAAGCTCGCGCAGGCTGGCTGGAAGCGCTAATGGACTTAGAAAGCGCGGCCGACAAAGAGGAGACCTGTGAGTTCCTGGAGTCCCTGCAGATCCAAGACTTAGAGATCCGGTACCGACACCGAGGGGTGTGGTACATTGCATCGGCCAAGAGGTTGAAGAGCATCCTGCGCTGTGACAAGGTGCGCGAGCACGAGGTGGATACGCACACCAATCAGTAGGCATGGCGCGAGATGGCGCCGGGCAAACCGTTTGCTGCTGGGCGCAGCCGAGGGCGTGAGCTGCGCGACCCCTGGATGTATTACCTGTGGCGCATGGTCGCGTACATAGTTATTGGACGCTATAACGGTGCGCCGAAGGTTAGCCTGCTGGATATGGATGTGCTGAAGGGGTTGTATTATGGGAAGAAGGTGAGGTTCGTGTCGGACATGGTAGTGCACTGGGAGCGGCTAAGGACCAAAGGCCCGCTCACTTGTGGAGGTGTGATTACGCATTTGCTGCGTGGGCTGCACGGAGAGCCAGAGGTGCCGGAGCACACAGTTATTCCAGCCGTTCCGCAGAGAGTAGTGCGCGGCAAGAGGAAGCTGCTGCTGAGGAGGAAATGAAGAATGTGGAGGCACCAGTCGTCCCATCGGCTAGGCGCATGAGGACGCGCGCTCAAACTGGAGCGCGCGCGGGTGAGTGGACTGCCAGGGGAAGTTGTCACCATTGACATCAGAGATTCTCAACCGCGCGCGCCAGCAAAGCGGCGCAGACAGGATTCTAAGGAGGCGCCAGCAGAGCAGCGCATGTTGTTCAACGTCATGCGCGTGCTGGAGTACTTGGCGCCTGAGGGGGCAGATTTAAGCATCAATCCACCAGCAGGGTGGCAATTTGGAGACCCCATTCCCCCTCTCTTCAGTCTGCGCAGGCCACCTCAAGGGTCACCTTCAGAGCAGCGCCAGCCAGCCAGTTCTCCCGCGCAGTCACTAGCCCAATCCTCAGTGCGCACCCCAGTCATGGACCCACAGCCAATGCCATCAGAGCCCCCTCAACAACCCTCTGCCCAGATAATCCGATCGCCCTCTGAGGTCTCCCCCGCCAAAGAATTAAGTTCAGATTCAATATGGGAGACCGACTCGGACGAGTAGCCCGCAGCCCAGCTCGCAGCCGTATCAGTTGCGCTGCCATCCTCCAGCTCAGAATATAAGACAGAGACAGAGTCCATGGACGAGGAGGCACAAGGGTCTGCCCAGGACTCCAGCTCAGAAGACGTTTAGGGCGCAGTAAGGGGCTAGGCGCATATCACCTCGGGTTGTCATTGCTGCTTTTGAAGAACTATCATTGATATTCTGTTCTTATTTTGTGAACCCCTGACCGTGTTTCATGTGCTGCATTGACTCCGTTTTGTTCATTTTCATGATGCATTCCATTTTTAGTTCTTCGTTGCTTGCATGTGTGCGCTCTCAGTTGCGCTTGAGCTTGAGTCGTGGGGACACGTCTCTGTTTAAGTGTGTGGGAGGGGGGGGCGTACATTACATTTACATTCATATTTATCATTGTAGTTTAGCTTAGTTAGTGTAGTATAGGAAATAGTAGCGGTTATGCGCTTGTGTGCGGATTGCGCACACCTTTCGACTTGTTTTGCATTATTCATCCTACATGCACTGCCTTTAACCAATTTAGTATATTTTTTTCGTTTTTGTTGTCTTTTTAGTGGGGATATTCAGGGGATGTGGAGTTGAAAGAAAAATCTCTAGAGAGGCGGTTAGTCGTTTTTGCTTCGAGAGTAAGGTACATGGCTAAAAGCGCTAGTGGAGGCCGATGCTTCGCAACCTTCGGAACAAAAGAGCGCGCTCAGCCACGCAGATGCCAGAGGCAAATACCCATAGCGTGGTGAGGTGGGAAAACAGACCACCTTTCCTCTGGAAGTCGAGTGTAGGAGAGTGGGCGCGGGTGTAAACGCGTGCGCTGACCTGCGCAACTAGACCAAGGAGGGAGAGCGAGGCGTTGTTCCATAGCTGCTATCCGAAGGCTGAGACTGGAACCTGAAATTTCAAGTGTCTCTACTTATGCAGATTTGTGAACTAGCAGTTGCTGCAGCACACTCTTGTTCACTTAAATGTAGGCACAGCAGACAATGAATAGGACACAGATTTGTTCACCCAGTTCGGCCAATCTGCCTACGTCTGGGGAGGACTATTCTCCAGTCCTCAATCCACTCAACCAAAGGTTCAGATCACACTAGGTTACAACGCACGCAACCTATGCTACTTTAACCCCGTGTGGACTACTCAACACAATCAGAACAAGCTCTGATTTGTGCCAGCACACCCTCTACAATATGTCAGTCTAGAATAGCTACAATCCTCTTCAAGAACTCAGCCTATTCTAGCCTACACTACTCAGCAGGGTTGCTGCAGCAACAGCTGTAACACCAGCTGAAGCACTCTGTCCGCGTCGCTCCAAGGCCTCCTGCCGAGCCGATCGAACCACTCCAAGAGCGCTGCACACTCTGAGTAACTCCCCCTCACTCAGTGACCACCTGCCACTAGTGAGTTCTTCCGCACGAACCTCGACCGAGCCTTCCACCCGTCAGCTCTCCCGCGGCTGCCTTTGATTAACCAACAAGCTCCACAGCTCTAAATTGGTTTCCAGATCAAAGCACGAATCAGTCTCTGCAAGACCTGACTCTCTTCTGCAATACGCACCACAGCTCTGCGCTCAACGCTCTGCCCGTGTGTGTTGATCGAAGAACAACTTCCGTAGCACACCCAGAAAGTCCTCTCTCTGAATTTCGTGTCTACACTCGTGTATCACTCAGCTTCGATCACCTCTTCAGCCCTCGAACCTTCTGCTTAAATACCCTCACCACTTTAAGCAATTTCCAGGTTTAGGCCATTGACCCACAAGATCAATTATCTCCTAAAATCTAGGAGATTAGATTTGATTAATATCTTGAAGCATATCTCCTTCTCTGACTGATAATCCTTGCTGAAATATGCTCAGCAGCATTTTAGAAATTCTTCTAAGCACTTTCACAAAGCTGCCAGACCTTCAAAACTCACCCAGCACAAAGCTGTTATTCGGACAGATGAACTAGCTCTTGAACCAGCACCTGCTGCAGCATCCCCTGCTGCATCTGTTGCTGGTTTACTTCTGCTGTATACTTCTGCTGGCCTCCTTGATTGATTGAGCTACAGCAGCTCCTTGTTCACTCATGCTGGTTTTGTCAAACACTGCCATACTTGCATTATCAATCTCCCCCTTGGCATTTTGACAAAACCTTAAGGCCAATGCACTCTTCCGAAAACCAGAAACGAAATACTCTAAATAAAATTAATAGAGAGTAAGTAGATGAGGCCACACTCGGCCATAGCATACTGACCACGCAGGGTCAAAAAAAATGTATCAATATTCAGCAGCACAAATAAATCTTCTCTCCCCCTTTTTGTCATAGATGCTCAAGGGGCCTGCTCCTCATCTTCCAGGAACTCCAAGTCTCTGATGAGGCTCCTGATCTGTCCCCGCCTGGCATCTCTCCTCTTGGCTTCAGCATCAAGAATAACCAGCTCAGACCGGAGGTGGCACACAATCCTGGCACTAAGAGCAGACTGGATTGTGGCAGCAGGGGGAAGAGATTCCTCCAAGGGAGCTGGAGCTGAAGAACCACCCATGAGAAGATCCTCATAGGCAACATCCACTGCATGTTTTCCCTTGAATAATTTGTGATCAACAGTAAAGACCTGCAGCTCCTCAGATAAACCTTCAGTAATCGCTCCGAACTCTGGGTGCTGAGATACCATGATCCCATGGATGAGGGAGGGCAGCACAATAGGCTTGCTGGAGGAGGCACTCCCGGCATGTGTAGCAAGCTGAGGGAACATCACACTTCCCAGGCTGATCTTCCTTCTCTTTCCAATAGAATAAAGAAGGTTAGCAAAGTCTTTGCTGACCTTCCCTCTGTGAGAACTAGGAATCCAGTTCCTTGCACCAAGATGATACAGCAGAGCATACTTGGAGGTAAGCTCAGCTGCACTGAGATTCGGGCCGCCCCAAGACAGGCACACTCCCGCTGTAAGGGTCTTTGCCAATAATTCAGGCTTCACATCAGTGGGAGCCCTTGCATTTTCAGAAATCCCAAGGAATGCATCAATAATTTCCGGAGTAATAACCACTTGTTTACCCCTTACCCAGCTTCTCCCATACTCATCAGCTCCTTCTTCTCCAAATTTTTCTTCCATATTCACTATAAATTCTCTAACCAGAATAATATTGAAACGGTGAGGAAAGGTTAGGGACTTGAGCAATTTTACCTCAGTCAGGAGCTCAATCATAGTAGCTGATCTATACTTGTCTTGCACCAGACGCTTCTCATGCACAATGTGTTTCCTCTCAACAGCACTCCAGGATTGAGAGACGCTTTTGTTCCTGAACCATGTGCCTCCGACAGTGAGAGCAGAGGAATCTTCAGCTGCAGGACCTTTCTCAGAGGGTCCACCAAGAGATCCTTCTTCACTGGATGAGCTTTCACTACTGGAGCCTGGGATCAGGATAGGAGCTTTGCCCTTGTCTGAAGAAGGGGGATGTGCTGCAGCAGGTTCTTGTTCAGGGGACTCAGCAGCTGTTTCAACCCCTTCACCAATAATACCTGGAGACATGACCAGTGATCTGCACTCTTCTCCTGCAGGAACTGCTGCAGCAGTCTCTGCTGCTTGTTCTTCCTCTGAAGCAGCTTCAGTCATATCCGCTTCTGGCAGCACAGCAGAACCGGAGACAGGTTCTCCATCACGTACCAGCCGCCTCCTCTTCTGCGAAGCTTCTGCAGAGGGAGAGGGCTCACTGTGCGACACAAGGAGAGGGTTTGGTTCCCACACAACCACCTCCAGCGGCTGAGCAGGGTCTTCGTTGCGTGCCTTGGTCCTTCTCTCAGACCTGCTTTGCCTGTCAGCTGCCAGATTCTTCTTCAGTCCACGTGTCTTCACCATTTCTGCAGAGATGTGGTAGGAGGGAGGAGCGCACAGAGGATGATCGGCAGAGATTTTTGAGACGCCCTTTGCTCTTGATCTGTGCCCTAGAAAATATTTACCCGTTATTTTTCTTTTCCCTTTTGAAGTGTAAGTCACGTGCCTCTCATGTGCAAATATTTTCTTTTCCATCTTCAGCAACCAACACATGTGAACAAGCTAATTCGGACCAGGTTGCTGCAGCACATGTGAGCTTGTTCACCTATTCACTTCAGGCTGCAATTTTTGCTCAGAGGATCCTTGAGAGATTTTGGTGGAGCCTTCTTCACCCATACTTGGAATACACCAGAGCTTTTCTTCTTCTGATCTTCCAGCCTCCTAACCCTTTGTTTGGGCTTCCATATTTGAACCATCTTTGATTTACCCTTGTTTTTAGTAATCCAGTGCCCTTGTGCAGCAACATGAAATGGAGTCTTTGTGCAACATGTGCTGATTCTGGACTTTGCTCCCCCTTTTTCAGCTGAGCAAGTTCTGTGTTGCTGCTTCAGATCGAAATTGATCTTCTGCTTCCCAACACTTGTATCAGTACTCCACTTGTTCTGAGACTTTTGTTTTGTTTGAGAAAAATGTTGTCCATGATGCTGCAGCATCCTCTTGTACACATGTCTAGATCCAATTTTCTCTGCCATTTTTGAGAAGGCATCTGAATTCTTCTTCTCGTCTGTCTCACCATCTGAGGCTTTAATGAACACTGTCCCTTTAGAGCTTTCTTCACCAGTATATCCAAGCCCTGTTTTCCCTTTTCCAAGTCTTTGGTAAGATAATATTTCGTCCAGAATATTGCTCTGCGGGTCAGCTGTCTTGGCTGCTGCTGGAGTGGATTCAACAGAGGTCTGTCTCTCTGAATCTTCTCTTTTCAGAATAGTAACTTGATTATCAACTGAGGGTAGACATCTCCTTCGTTCTTCTTCCAAGAGATTTACTCTGTCAGTCAAGGTCTGATTGGTCTGAAGAACTGCCTCACACTGTTTGAGTATCTTCCTCAGAAGATCAGCAAAACTGTCAGATGAGTCATCGTCATCTTCACTCTCAGAGACTTCAATCCCATAGTGAATTTCTACCTTTTTTAGCTCATTGAGGTGGACATCTGAAACACTTGTCAGCACAACACAGTTTTCTTCATCACTCTCATCTGAATCACTCCATTTTGCTGTCATGGATTTGCTGTTCTTTTTCTCAGAATTCTTGAAGGGTTTGCTTGGACAATCAACCTCAATGTGTCCGTACCCTTCACAGTTCCAGCATTGAACTCCCTTTTTCATCTCTTTCTTGTCATCATCGTCCAGTGCTGGTTCTTTCCCTTTCTTCTTTCTTTCACTGCCCCGTCTGAATTGTCTTCGCGAGGAAGAGCTTCTCTCAGTTCTGGATTCCATGTTTTTCAGAAACTTTCCTAGATTTTTAACCAGCATGCTCAACTGATCGTCTGGAACTGTCTGCTTGATTTCTGCTTCAGCCTTCAAACCAACATTCTTGTCCTTGGAAGTGGTGTCTTCTTTGACCAGTTTCATCTCAAATTGTTTGAGAGACCCCATCAGCTCTTCCAACCTCATGAATCTGACATTCTGAGCTTCTTCAATGGCTGTCACCTTCATGTCAAATTTTGTGGGCAGCGATCTGAGAACCTTTCTGATAAGCTTTTCTTCTGGAATGGGCTCACCAAGGGCATGAGCTTCATTTGCAAGATCACAGAGTTTAGCATTAAACTCAGTGATAGTTTCTTCATCAAGCATCCTCAGATTCTCAAATTGTGTGGCAATAATCTGGAGTCTTGACAGCTTTACTCTATCAGTTCCCTCATGGGCAGTTTGTAGAATCTCCCATGCTTGCTTGGCCATGTCACAGTTTGAGATCAACCTGAAGTTATTAGCATCAACTGCAGCAAAAATTGCATTCAGAGCCTTTGAATTACCAGTTGCTGCAGCACCTTCTTCAGCAGTCCATTCCTCTTCAGGTTTAATTCTTGTCACTCCTTGCTGATCCATGGTGATTGGGGGAGACCACTGAACCACAACAGCTCTCCATGTCTTCTCATCAATAGCTTTGAGAAAAGCTTTCATTCTAGCTTTCCAATAACCATAGTTGCTCTCTTCCAGGAGTGGAGGTCTACTCGTGCTCTGTCCTTCCTTCATTGTCTTGGCACCTTCGGAGACACTGTAGGACCTTTTAAACTCTGTGTGTCGAGTTCCCGCTCTGATACGAATTGAAATTTCAAGTGTCTCTACTTATGCAGATTTGTGAACTAGCAGTTGCTGCAGCACACTCTTGTTCACTTAAATGTAGGCACAGCAGACAATGAATAGGACACAGATTTGTTCACCCAGTTCGGCCAATCTGCCTACGTCTGGGGAGGACTATTCTCCAGTCCTCAATCCACTCAACCAAAGGTTCAGATCACACTAGGTTACAACGCACGCAACCTATGCTACTTTAACCCCGTGTGGACTACTCAACACAATCAGAACAAGCTCTGATTTGTGCCAGCACACCCTCTACAATATGTCAGTCTAGAATAGCTACAATCCTCTTCAAGAACTCAGTCTATTCTAGCCTACACTACTCAGCAGGGTTGCTGCAGCAACAGCTGTAACACCAGCTGAAGCACTCTGTCCGCGTCGCTCCAAGGCCTCCTGCCGAGCCGATCGAACCACTCCAAGAGCGCTGCACACTCTGAGTAACTCCCCCTCACTCAGTGACCACCTGCCACTAGTGAGTTCTTCCGCACGAACCTCGACCGAGCCTTCCACCCGTCAGCTCTCCCGCGGCTGCCTTTGATCAACCAACAAGCTCCACAGCTCTAAATTGGCTTCCAGATCAAAGCACGAATCAGTCTCTGCAAGACCTGACTCTCTTCTGCAATACGCACCACAGCTCTGCGCTCAACGCTCTGCCCGTGTGTGTTGATCGAAGAACAACTTCCGTAGCACACCCTGAAAGTCCTCTCTCTGAATTTCGTGTCTACACTCGTGTATCACTCAGCTTCGATCACCTCTTCAGCCCTCGAACCTTCTGCTTAAATACCCTCACCACTTTAAGCAATTTCCAGGTTTAGGCCATTGACCCACAAGATCAATTATCTCCTAAAATCTAGGAGATTAGATTTGATTAATATCTTGAAGCATATCTCCTTCTCTGACTGATAATCCTTGCTGAAATATGCTCAGCAGCATTTTAGAAATTCTTCTAAGCACTTTCACAAAGCTGCCAGACCTTCAAAACTCACCCAGCACAAAACTGTTATTCGGACAGATGAACTAGCTCTTGAACCAGCACCTGCTGCAGCATCCCCTGCTGCATCTGTTGCTGGTTTACTTCTGCTGTATACTTCTGCTGGCCTCCTTGATTGATTGAGCTGCAGCAGCTCCTTGTTCACTCATGCTGGTTTTGTCAAACACTGCCATACTTGCATTATCAGAACCGTTCTGGGAAAATCAGAAGAATGGACGAAGCCGTATAAAAGAAAGAAATCAGTTGAAGATATACGCAAGAAAAAGAAGAATCAGCGTGCGCACACAACTCCATACTAGCGCATGCGCAAGTCCAAAGAAAAAAATCGCCAAGGACGAAAGGCTTGAGTTCCCGAGAAGCGCGCGAATGAATCACACACCTGAAGATACCTGCACAATTATCCATGTACCAGAAATCGGAGTAGAGACCGACAACCAGGAGCCTACGAAGAGCTATCTCCGAATCATCCGAATTAAATTGCATCCTCGCTGAGAGGTAACAAATTTCGAAATTATTATATTAGAATTGTTAAGGGTTTGTGCGCGTAGGTGATAAAGCAGCGCAGGGTGAATCACTGTGCGGGTCGCGCATGAGTATGAGGCTGTACGCTTGATTTCAAAGAGGTAAAAGTATCTGTGCTTCAGTACTTGTTCGGGACGAACAAGGGCAGGTGTGGGGGATTTGATAGAGCCTAGTTATATGCGCTATTTAGATCTTAACACTATGCTTGTTTGCATTATTTTGTGTACAAGATTACTGGTTTTTCGGTATTTTTGTATTGCAGGATAAAACAGGAGCATAAGTCAGATGTGCTCTAACGGACGTTTCAGAGTGCAATGCACGACTGCGCGAAGCTAGCAGCGCAAAAAGAGATAGTTGTTTCGGACTACAGTGCGCAAACCGACTGCGCAAAGCGAGTAGCGCAATCAGCGTGCGCAGAAGGACAGACTTTCAAAATATTGATCTCCTAGATTTGGGAAGTTGCTAAAAGTCTCTCCGGCAAAATCTAAGCATTCCTTGGGCTTCAAGACCACTATATAAGAGGAGGGAAGCTAGGGTTAGAGAGAGAGAGCAGATAGAGAGAAGGACACTCAGCAGAAAAACACACGAGCTACTTCAGCCAGATTCTGCGCGAACCACCTGTGCTAGCCGAGAACAGCAACGCGCAACTGTGCCAACCTGCTACGTTTCTCTTGCTTTAGTTTTATTTATTATTGCTTTGATGTTTGTTTCTAGCATGTCTAGCTAAACACATTGTATCGGTTGGGCATGATTCTATGAAGTATTTCCTTTGAGACTTGTTCTTAATACTTGGTACATCTACTTATATTAATTCTATGCATATGGGTGATAATTAGTTGTGCGAATAAGGGAAGCCTTGAACCGCAATCTTATTCTAATTGCTAGTTATTGTATGTTAAACTAGTTGATAGCTTGACGGTGACAACTAAGAGTAACACACTAGGATACTCAGCTGCTACTGTGATAGGATTCGTGGCTGTATAGACTAGTTTCAGGAATTAATAGCTCATGAACTTTGATCGGAACATGCGCGCACGTTAGGAAGCCTTGATCGGACACTAACTTAAGTAGAACTGCACTATAGATGTTTAGAGTCGATGATAAAGGATATGTTCATAGAGGATTGTCTGTACCGATACTCTTCATAGTCATAGTACTTAAAATCTACTGCCTGCGCACGTATCGTGCAATTCTGCTTACACCACTGTTCATTCGCGCACCTGCGCAACCCAACCACTCACAACCCCAACTTCGTAAGTTGTAGGTTGCTAGCTAAAACGAGTCTGCTTGCTCCTTGTGGGATCGACCCTGACTTAGCCGCTATACTAAGTGGAGAAGGAAGGATTAATTTGACGCGTACAACGACGCGTGATCAGTCGTATTAAATCACTGTTTTATTAGCGAAAGATGAATAAGGATGTTCAAAATTATGTGAGAAATTGTCATATATGCCAAAGAAACCAGTATGACCTTTTGGCTAAGCCTGGCCTTCTACAGCCTCTTCTAGTACCTGAGGGTGTCTGGCAGTCGACCACTATGGACTTTATTGAGGGCCTTCCACATTCATTTCATAAACACTACATTCTAGTAGTGATTGATCGGTTGAGTAAAAACGCTCACTTTCTGGCTTTGTCACATCCTTATACAGCTATAGATGTGGCACAATTATACATCAAGTTACATGGATGCCCCAAACTATTACAACTGATCGTGACCCAACTTTCCTTAGCCAAGTTTGGACTGAATTGTTTCGAGTACATGGAGTGGAATTGAATTTTTCTACGGCATATCACCGTCAAACGGATGGATAGACCGAGATCACAAATAAAACTTCGAAAAAATATTTGCGATGTATGACTAATGAAGCTCCACACACCTGATGTAAGTGGCTACAACTGGCGGAATGGTGGTACAACACCACCTTTCATTTAGCTATCCAGTGCACTCCGTATGAGGTTATCTACGGACAGCCACCTCTAGTGTCTACCTTTTCTGCCCGGAGAGAGTTCTTGCACCATAGTTGATTGAAGTCTTCAAAAGCGAGAGGATATCATTAATATGCTGAAGTTTCATCTCCTGCGCGCCGAAAATCAAATGAAGTAGTATGCTAATTCTCATCGCTCCCCTCGAGAGTTCTAGATCGGAGATTACGTCTACTTGAAGGTCCAGCTATATAGACAACACTCACTGAAAACCAAACCTCCGCACAAGTTATCTCCTCGCTTTTATGGCCCATTCCGTGTCTTTGATCATATGGTGTAGTGGCATATAAACTAGAACTTCCTTCCAAAGCTACTATTCACAATGTGCTCCATGTGAGCCAGCTGAAACGCTGCCCCAATTCTCCTAATAATTCTCCTGTTCTACCATAATATTTAATGGATGTGGGTGAACGCAAGGAACCTAAGACAATCCTTGCTCGCAAGATGGCTAAGCGTCAAAACTGCGCAGTGACAAAGGTATTGGTTCTGTGGAAGGGACTTCCATCCGAGTAGGCCACCTGGGAGCTCTACACAGCCTTTATTAGCAAGTATCCCCACTTTAATCTTTGAAGACAAGAATGATTTCAACAAGGGAGTATTGTAATAGGATGATTGTTGGTCCAATAAAGTTTTCAATTTGTAAACTGAGCGAATCAAATGGTTATGTAAATAGACGCGCCCCCGGTGCAATGTTAATGAAAAATTTTGATTCTCTACTTTGAGTTTCTCTCTCCTTTCCGTTAACCAGAACCATCGACCTTGAAGAGGAATCTTCTACTTCAAATCTTCTTCCAGTTTGGATTTACCTTGCTCTTGATATCTTGGTGATTTCTGGGTGAGGAATTTGTATTCTGTTGGAAATCCTGTTTCATCCCGATTCTTAACCCCAATTGCATCCTCCTACCATCAGCCCTCTTTAACATCCAGCTATCCCACACTCTCCTCCTCCTCAACCTAGGAGCCTCTTTTCTTCTGGAAATGGAGGTAAATCGAATTTCTGCAAGATTAACGCTGACAAAGCTGCCAAGATGGGCCCATTCTTCTTTGAAGACAACGTTGGATTCAGTACGAGTTCCAAGAATGTTGTTGATGGATGGCTGATGGCCGATGTGGGCAAGCCCTGGATTTTGGGGAATGAGCCCAAGGATATTAATTTTTTCGATCTCGGTGATTCACTGCCCGAAGTGGCTTCTGTTAGGATTGAGACACTAATAGATGAAGTTGATCGGAGAGAAGATGACCAGCAGCTGGAAGAGGTGAAGCTGCAGCTTACTGCACGACTTTCAGTTGGAAGAGGATTCTTTAGAGAACAAAAATAAATAAATAAATCATTTGAAATGACTCGGGTGTGGAGGGGACCAAAATAATCATAATCCAAATCCAAATTTTGTAACCAAATTCAACTATGCTTCGGTTCTTTTGAGCTGAACTTATTTACTTAAGTACTGAATTTAACTTTACTTAACTTAATTTAAGTACTTAAATTACTATTCATTACCTCTTTCTTATCACCACAACACCACCACCTCAATCCAACCACCACTACCTTAACATCACAACCATCACACAACCACAATATCACCACCACCACCACAAAAACAATACACCACCACCACAATACCCCCAATCCAACCACCACAACACCATCACCTCAATCCAACCACCACCACCACAACACCACTACTTAAACATCACAACCACCAGACAACCAATATCACCACCACCACCATCACCACCACACCCCTACCACCACAATACCACCATAACCAAACACCCAAATCTAACTACCACAACACCACCACCACCACAACTGCCCACCACCACAAAAACACCACACCACCAATAAAAATAAAAATTAATGTCTTAACTTAATTTTACCTGACTTTACTTTGCTTATTTTAACTTAACTTAACTTATTTACCGAAAATTTAAGTGCAAAAAAACTGGGCCATATATCCTAAATTTTGCAACCATGCCTAATTTTATAAAACATTCTATTAATAATAAAAATTAACACAAAAAATTTATAAACATTAATATCCAAAAAAAATTAAAGTTTACTTATAATATAAACAAGGGAGCCCAAAAGAATTTCTTCACCCAATGCCTATAATCACATAGGAGCCCTTGAACAATATGCTCTATCTCTCTCAAGAAATATTCAAGTCAAGGCCACTCTATGAACAATTTGTGACAAAATCTTCGACCTTGAATTCCATCCTAATTAGATAGATAACATTTTAAGTGAGGTTGATTCGGTCCTACCACGACATAAGCTCTTTGAACACTATCACGTTCATTCAAAGGCTACTTGCATATTGGATGACATATTCATAGATCCCTTTCAAGTGAAGTAATATCAAAGATTTCTTCCTTCTCAATTATATTATTTTCTAATGATACTTTGAAAAATTCCTGCTCTCCTCCCCACTTCCACTACGAATCTCTTGACGTGCATTATCATTAGTACTTGAAGAAACATCACTTTTAAACCATTATAATAAATTGTTGTAACGCGTAGCATTTCTTTGATCAATCATTGTCTTCAATAAACCTATAATAATATGTCATAAAAGATGTAAGAACTTTTAAATACCAATTTACATCCCCATATTTGTCAACAAATCAAGCCCGTCCTCCCATGTTATATTAGCATACACGTTGTATTCCCTGGTATCCATGTAATGAGACAATTTTGTCATTGAAATTGAAACCTATTTGTCCTAAAATAATCCCCTCAGCAGCTTCAGCAGCTTCAATAAGTGAACTGATGCCTTAACTAAAGGTATTCATGGAAACCTTCTTTGCCTTTTGATCAAAATCTTACAAATACGGTAACATAAAATTAAGAATGCACAATTTAAGAAATTTCTCCAGAAGCTTAAATTCGAAAAGAAGCAATTACTCTAGAATGCACAATTTGATCACGAAGACACGGACAACAACAACCAGGAAGCTTTCATACACAGAACTCCAGAAGCTTGCTGAAAGTTATACGTCTGTTTCACTCAGACTGTTCCAGACCACTTAGTAGCTGTTTCACAATGCTTTAACAAATCGCATTTCGATGATTGTTAGTTGTAACATTAATAGTACGAAGGAATGTAAATGACAGAAGATATGTTTACCCTGTTCAGCTCACCGAGGCCTACTCGAGGGGAGGTTGGTTTCTCGGAACCCCAAGTGGAAATCACTTCACAATATATACGATCAAGCACAATAGATCTTTAAGTAACACAACTCCCTTGGTTACCACTATGTAATTGAATCATCGTGATTGCGTTTGACTCCCTCAGACCAAGATCCTTCTCTTTCCACCTTGATCTGCCTCCCGCAAATCGGCAATTCTCTGTCATAGAATATAAACACTGTAACACAGTCTGTGCAACGATGTTCTTGAGCACTTTGCGATCAACTTCTCTTAAGCTCAACTTCTACCACTCTCCGATGATGATTGCTTCTGGGATAGCTCCTGCTTGCTGCGTTCTTGGATCAAGTAATCTGTGTATTCGCAGTCCACGTTACCCAATCTTCTCAATCCTATATAAATAAATGTTGATTTTGTCTCTTTTAGGAAACTAGATAATTTGGTCATACTTTCCTAATTTAGAACACAATCTAATCTTTCGGAGATCACAGAATTTCATGAATATTGTTAGCAGAATATTCCAATATCTTGGAGAATATTACCACCAGAATATCTCCCAAAATATTTATTTTGCAGACGCAATATTTCCGTCAATCTTAAATGATTGTTTTGCACGCGTCTGTCTGAACTGGCACGTCTCGCCCTCTGTTGCAGCCTTGATGGTTTTGTACTATTTGCCAAAATACATGCCATACATATATACATGGGGCACCAGGATTTAACAATCTCCCCCTTGGCATTTTTTGGCAAAACTTCTTCAACTCTCACAAGGCATAAATCCAATGTGCGCCTCCTTGTAACATTACTCCCCCTTTTTGTCAACAAAAGTAACAAGGATATATATGACCAACCAAAAGTAGACATGGGTGGCTTCGCATCCTTTGCAACACATTACTCTCCCTTCTTGTCAGCCTCACTGTTGTAGAACCATACTCCTGATACCGTGACAGCCTTTGTCGGAGACTCTCCACTTTGAGTAGATCCAGATTTCTGATAGGGTGGTCACTTCTTGGACTTCCTGGCACAATCTTGCCCTTCTTCTTGACACTGCTTCCCCTATCTCAGTGGCCGCACTCTTCTTTTATCTTGTTCTACTGTCCCATTTTGCTTAGACAGTCATTTTACAACAGAGGAATCCATCACTTCCTCATTCTGTTTGACTGTCTCAGCAACTGACTCAGGTTTAGTGATCTTTGGAGAAAAACTAACTGGAACGGCCTCAACAACACCCATCTGCCTCTTTGTCTGTTCCACCAGAGACTGTCTCAGCAACCGGATCCTTACTCTTGCGTGACAACACATCCTTTGATCCTTGCATGAATCCAAATTTTGCTTCGTCTACATTCTTCTCAGTCATCTAGGCAAACTGTTTGGCTCATCTCGAGGCCTGGCCCTTTTTTAACTTTACAAATTTTGTTCTCTGAATCAGGTCTGTTTCAATCCTGTCTCCCAAAGACCTTTTGACAAGCAACTCCCCCTGACTGTTAGAGCCTTTGAAACGGGCTCAGTTCAACTATGTCTCGACAAGACATAGACCCAAGTAGAGTCTAAGTGTTTCAAACTGAGCTGTACAGGGTCCGTACCACATGGACTCCAGATTCATCTTTTGTGATTTCCACGTGTGTAGCGACATGAGTGTCCTTATGGCTGGCATTTTCCAATCCGAACTTATGCACCAAGTTCCTAGCATACTTGCTATGTGTCACAAGTATTCCATCTGATTTATGAGACACTTGCAGACCAAGAAAGTAGATCATCTCACCCACCATACTCATCTAGAATTCACTCTGCATCTGTTCAACAAACTAATCCACCAACTTCTGTGATCGAGATCCAAATAATTTGTCAAGACACATAGATTTGCGTAATGATAAATTCCTTCTCAACGTGCTTCACAAATAGAGTTTTGTCTTCCCCCACGCACATAGCCACGTTGAACGAGAAATATTCTGAAACGTTCGTACCATGCTGCGCCTGTTTCAGTCCGTACAAGGGCTTTTTGAGACGATACACATGATTTGGGAGATGTGGGTCTTCAAACCCCTTAAGCTGAGCAACATATACTTCTTCATTCAGTTGCGGATCCCGAATTATGTTGGTCATCAGATGATTTTGCAGAATACGCTACGGAGATTGAATAGCTAGAACTAGCTCTGGTTCTGTATCTGATACATGTTCATATCCCGAATTTCTGGTACAGAGTCTGACACACGCATCTATTTTTCCAGAGACGGCTTGCTAGTTTCTGAATCAGGACAGGCAACATCATCTTCATCTATGCTGATCAAATAATCTAAGTCTTGAATTGCCAAGTTAATTGACTCCACAATAGTAAGGAACTGTTCTGTGTTCCAGGGCGAACAAGGACTCCATTAAGGGTGTAACAGGCAGTGTTGATCGCTTCCGCCTAGAAAGTGAGAGCCAACCCTTTTCCATGAATCAAGACCCGCATCATCTCTTAAAGGGTACAAATCTTTCTCTCAGCTACTCGATTTTGTTGGGGCCTTATGGGTACTGAGAACTGATGAAGTATGTCCAGTTTTGGACAGAATTCTTCCATGTCATAGTTCTCAAATTCCTAACCATGGTCACTCCTAATTGTAATTAGAGTTGTGCCTTTTTCAAGTTGCAATCTCACAATCAGGTGAATCACGGCTTGAACAGTGTCTGATTTTTGTCTGAGAAACACAGTCCAGGTAAAACGAGAAAAATCATCAACACAGACTAGAACATATATCTTACCACCAATGCTTTTAGTCTGCATGAGACCCATCAGGTCCATGTGTAGCAGTTCAAGAATTCTGGTTGTACGGATTTGATTAGTTCCAGGGTGAGCAGACCTTGTCTGTTTTTCTATCTTGCATTCACCACACATAGCATATGTCTTTCCTTTCAGTTCAGGTATTCCTCACACTAGTCCAAGGTTAGATATCTGAGTTAAGGCCTTAAGATTCAAGTGTCCCAGCGGCTTGTGCCACATAACCAGTTCATCCTGTTTAGACAGACAACAACGAGCTATAACAGACTCTGTGTTTGAATTCAGTAGATAACAGTTATTTGATGAACGATTTCCTCTCATAACACACTTCCCTTCATCCTTGATGACTTGGGATGAATCCTTTGTAAATTTGACATTCAGCTTACCATTGCACAATTGGCTTATGCTTAACCGATTGGCTTGAAGGCCTTCACAAGGAGCACCTTTTTTATTGTAGGCATCCCTCGAACTGATAATGTACCTTGACCAATGATCCTTCCTTATCCTCCATCACCAAACGTAACAGATCGTCCATCCATATTTTGTACATCAGTCAGATAGCTGGCTTCTCCTGTCATGTGGGCTAAACAGCCACTGTCAAATTACCACCGGTCTTTATCATGGTGACTAGTCGAACTGTATGCGAGTAGCAATGGTTGGTGTAAGTCTTTCAGACATGCACTGATTTTTGTAGACTATGTTTTACAAGAAATGTGGAACACTTTCTCTGGATGTGGCATTGAGTATTGCAAAAATGGCAGATGCGCTTGTCCTTTATCCAACGCTTATTAGATCTGTGATTAGGATGAACACTGTTAGCCTAATTAGGATTTTTAGCTTGAACAAATACAGTCTTACCACAAGTCTTCTAATGCTCATAATCCAAACCAGGACTCCCACTATTCGTACGCTGAGCACCCAAGATAGAGTCAAGTTTCTTTGTTCCATTATTCATCATATCGACGTACATTTTTACCCTTAATAGCTCTGTCACACTCTTTGAGTGTTCCAGTTTCTCATTTTCAAGTTCTGTCTGTATCAGTTTGACTGATTCTGATAATTCAGCTTTCTGAGCTTTTGGGTTCACCACTTGCTTGCTCAGTTTGGACTTTGTCTTAACTGCCTCCTCCCACTGTTCGTCGAGATCTTTGTATTTCTCTACTATGGTTTCTTCGGTGATTTCTGTGTCACTATCTGATTATGTGCCGGTAACCTCTATGATAGAGCCTAGTTATATGCGCTATTTAGATCTTAACACTGTGCTTGTTTGCATTATTTTGTGTACAAGATTACTGGTTTTCGGTATTTTTGTATTTCAGGATAAAGAGCGCAATGCACGACCTGCGAGCTAGCAGCGCAAAAGGAGATACGAGATAGCTGATTCGGACTGCAGTGCGCAAACCAACTGCGCAAAGCGAGTAGCGCAATCAACGTGCGCAGCGAGCCATGCGCAGGATAGCAGAGCTTCTAAATTTTCATCATCATCATTATCTCTACCAAATCTCCTAGATTTGGAAAGTAGCTAAGATTCTCACGGGCCAAATCTAAGCATTCCTTGGGCTTCAAGACCAGTATATAAAGAGGAGGGAAGCTAGGGTTTGAGGAGGTGATGCGCGCATCGTTGTGCGCGTCAAATTAATCCTTCCTCCTCCACTTAGTATAGCGACTAAGTCAGGGTCGATTCCACATGGAGCAAGTAGATTAGCTTTAACTAGTTACCTGCACTTACGAAAACTGGGGGTATGAGTGATTGGGTTGCGCAAGTGCGCGAGGAAACAGTAGTAACGCAGGAATTGCACTAGACGTGCGCAGGCAGTAGAGATTAAGTACTATGACTATGAAAAGTATCGGCGCAGACAATCCTCTATGAGTGTATTCCTTATCATCGACTCTAAACGTCTATAGTTTGATTTACTGAAGTTAGTGTCCGGTCAAGGTTTCCTAACTTATGCGCCTGTTCCGATCAAAGTTCATGAGCTATTAACTCTTGAGACTAGTCTAAACAGCTACGAATCCTGTCACAGTAGCAACTGATTATCCTAGCGCGTTACTCCTAGTTGTCACCGTCAAGCTATTCAACTAGTTTAACATATAACAAACAAGCAGCAAGAGTAAGATTGCGGTTCAAGGCTTCCCCTACTCATGCGACTAGCTGTCAACCGTGTGCACAGAATTAATATAAGCAAACAAACTATGCATTAAGCACAAGTCTCAAAGGAAATACTCATAGAATCATGCCCAACCGATACAAAGTGTTTAGCTAGACATACTAGCAGTAAACATCATAGAAACAGTAAATAATATCTAAAGTATCCAAGAAAATAGCAACGAGCAGGTGCGTGCAGGTTGTAGTGTCTCGGCTGGCGCAGTCGGCTAGCGCAGGTCCTCTCAGTAGGCTCGTGTGTTTTCGATTCTGGCTCTCTCTCTCTGATATCTTGTGTGTCTCGGTGTGTCTCTTCAAACCCTAGACTTCCTCTCTTTATATACTACTCATGAGGCCCAACCTTGGCAACTTCCAAATCCGGTGGTGTCAAGATTTGGAAACACCACTCTTCTGCGCATGGCGCACGGCACACGTTGGTTAGCGCAATCGGTCTGCGCACCGTAGTCGACTCTGCCACTTCCTATCCTGTTTGCGCTGCTAGCTCCGCAGGCTGTGTGTTGCGCTCCTTAAACGCTGCCTGTTAGCGCATATCCGACTTAGGCCCTCGTTTCGCCCTGAAATACAAAAACACTGGAAACCAGTAATCTTGTACACAAAATAATGCAAACAAGCATAGGGTTAGGATCTAAATAGTGTGTATAAATAGGCTCTATCAAATCCCCCACACTTGCCCCTTGTTCGTCCCGAACAAGCACTCAAGCACGGATACCATTACCTCTCTGGAGTCTAGCGCACAGCCTTGCACTCTAGCGCGATCTGCACTACGGTTCACTTTGCGCTGCTCTATCACCTGCGCGCATCTGCCTTCAACAGTTTAATATAATAATTTCGTAATTCGTTACCTCTCAGCTGGGATGAAGATCATTTCGGATGGTTGGCAGATAGCTCTTCATAGGCTCCGGTGATAATGTAGTATGGCAGTGTTTGACAAAACCAGCACAAGTGAACAAGGAGCTGCTACAGCACAAGTGAACAAGCAGACCAGCACAAGTGAACTAGCAGCAGCTGCAGCAGGGGGATGCTATAGCAGGAGCTTGTTCAAGTGGCTGCATCACCTATCCGAGAAGCAGCAGCGTCCTGGGATTGTCTAGAAGGGCTGGAAACTTTACGGAGATCATCAGAAGAATTTCTAAAATGTTGTGGAGTATTTTCCAGTGAGGTTTCCTAGTCAGAGAAGGAGATTTGCATTGAAGATAAAAATCAAATCTAATCTCCTAGATTTTAGGAGATAATTGTTCCTTTTGAGACATTGCTTAAACCTGGACATTGCTTAAAGCTGGTGCTGCTATTTAAGAGAAAGGGGTTTAGAGCAGAATGATTTGATCGAAGCTGAGAAAGGGGTTCGCGCTAGTGGCAGGTGGTCACTGAGTGAGGGGGAGTATTCCAGAGTGTGCAGCACTCGTGGAATCGTTCGAACGGCTCGGCAGAAGGCTTTGGAGCGACGCAGACAAATTGTGCTTCAGCTGTGTGTTACAGCAACCCTGCTGAGTGAGTGTAGTTTAGAATAGGCTGAGTCTTGAGAAGTCTGTAGCTATGCTAGATTGACATTTGTAAAGGGTGTGCAGACACAAGTCAGAGCCTGTTCTGATTGTGTCAAGTGATCCACACAAGGTTAAGTAGCATAGGTTGCGTGGAGTTGTAACCGAGTGTACTTGGAGACCTTCGTGTTGAGTGGATTGAGGACTGGAGATAGTCCTCCCCAGACGTAGGCTGTTGGCCGAACTGGGTGAACAAATTTCTATCTTGTTCATCTGTTTGCTGAGACAATTTCCTAGTGAACAAGAGTGTGCTGCAGCAACTGCTTGTTCACAAATCTGCCTAACTGAGACGCTGTGAATTTCAATTGGTATCAGAGCGGGAGCTCGACACACAGAGTAAAAGATCCTACAGTGTCTCTGAAGTTTCCACGACAATGAAAGAAGGACAGAGCACAAGCAGACCTCCATTGTTGGAAGAAAGCAACTATGGATATTGGAAGGCTAGGATGAAAGCCTTCCTCAAGGCCATAGATGAAAAGATCTGGAGAGCAATCATGGTTCAGTGGTCTCCCCCAATTATTATGGATGAACAGGGAGTCACACGGATTAAGCCTGAAGAATAATGGACTGCTGAAGAGGGAGCTGCAGCAACTGGTAATTCAAAGGCCCTGAATGCAATTTTAGCTGCAGTTAATGCTAACAATTTCAGGTTGATATCGAATTGTGACATGGCCAAACAAGCGTGGGAAATTTTGCAAACTGCACATGAAGGAACTGGTAGAGTGAAGCAGTCAAGACTCCAGATCATTGCTACACAGTTTGAGAATCTGAGAATGCTGGAAGAGGAGACTGTCACTGAGTTTAATGCTAAACTCTGTGATCTTGCAAATGAAACCCATGCTCTTGGTGAACCCATCCCTGAAGAAAAGCTGATCAGAAAGGTTCTCAGATCGCTGCCCACAAGATTTGACATGAAAGTGATGGCCATTGAAGAAGCTCAAAATGTCAGATTTATGAGGCTTGAAGAGTTGATGGGGTCTCTCAAACAATTTGAGATGAAGCTGGTTAAAAAAAACATCACTGTTAAGGACAATGATGTTGGACTAAAAGCTGAAGCAGAATCCAAGAAGGCAGTTCCAGATGATCAGCTGAGTATGCTTGTTAAGAACCTTGGAAGGCTCCTGAAGAACATGGAATCCAGAACTGGGAAAAGCTCTTCCTCGCGAAAACAATTCAGAAGGGGTAGTGAAAATAAAAGGAAAGGGAAGGAACCAGCTCAGGATGAAGATGAGAAGAAAGAAATGAAAAAGGGAGTCCAATGCTGGAACTGTGAAGGATATGGACATATTGAGGCTGACTGTCCGAGCAAAACCTTCAAAAATTCAGAGAAAAAGAACAGCAAGTCTCTGACAGCAAAATGGAGTGACTCTGAGGATAGTGATGAAGAAAACTGTGTTGTGCTAACTAGTGTGTCAGATTTCAACCTCAAACAACTAAAGATGGATGAATTTCACTATGGGATTGAAGTATCTGAAAGTGAAGATGAAGAGGGCTCATCTGACAGTCTGAGTGAGTATCTGGGGAAGATCCTGAAACAGTGTGAGGCAGCTCTTCAGACAAATCAAGCATTGACTGACAGAGTCAAGGTTCTGAAAGAAGAACGAAGAAAATTTCTCCTCACATCCAACAGTCAAGTAACCATTCTGAAAAGGGAAGACACAGGAAGACAAGGTACTGACACTGGTTCCTCACCAGCAACAGCCAAGGAAACTGACTCTCAGAAAAATATCTTGGATAAAATTTTGTCTTATCAAAGACTTGGAAAAGGGAGAACGGGGCTTGGGTATACTGGTGAAGAAAGTTCTAGAGGAACAGTTTTCATTAAAGCCTCAGATGCTATGATAGACGAAAAAATTAATACAGGTGAGCTCCCGAAACCTGCAGGGAAAGTTGGAACTAGACAGGTAAACAAGAGGATGCTGCAGCACCTGGCACATCATCCTTCTAAAACAAAGCAAAAGGGTCAGAATAAAAGGAGTTCTTGCACAAGTATTGGGAATCAGAAGACTACCTTCAACCTGAAGCAACAGCACAGAACCACCTCAGTTGAAAAAGGGGGACCAAAATCCAGAACCATCACATGCGGCATAGAGACTCAGTACCCAGTTGTCTCCAGAAAGGCTCACTGCTGGATAGAATCACAGAGAAGAGACAGGAGGAAACCACAGGTTTTACAGGTGTGGAAACCTAAACATGACAAACGAAGAGATAGGAGCCTTGAGGGTCGGAAGAGGAGAAACTCTAGACAAACTCAGATATGGGTGAAGAAGTCACCATCAGAACCTGTCAAGGATCCGCCAAGCAAAACTATTTTCCGGAATGAATAGGTGAACTAGCTCGCGTCTGCTATAGCAACCTGGTCTAAATAAGCTTGTTCACATGTTTTGGTTGCTAAAGCTGGGAGAAGGCACATGTGTGGCACGTGATCCAGAAGCTTCAAATTGAAAAAGAAGATAACGGGTAAATCAATTTCTAGGGCAAAGGCAAGTTGAAGGCGCTTCCCAGAAATCGGTGCTGATCATCCCCACTGTGCGTTCCTCAAACCCTCTCAACTCTGCAACAATGGTGAAGACTCCTGGTTTGAAGAAGAATCTGGCAGCAGACCGACAAGGCAGGTCTGAAAGGAGGACCAAGTCGCGCAATGAAGCCCCTGCTCAGCGTCTGGATGTGGTGGTGTGGGAACCAGCACCTCTCCCTGTGTCGCACAGCGTGCCCTCTCGACAAGAAGGAACTTCGCAGAAAAGGAGGCGCCTGGTACGTGACGGGGAACCTGTATCCAGCACAGCTGTGCTATCTGAAGAGGCTGTGGCTGAAGAAGTCTCTGAAGAAGAACAAGCTACAGAGGATGCTATAGCAGGTTCTGCAGAAGAAAGGTGCAGAACACTTGTTATGTCCCCGGGCATTGTGGATGAAGGGGAGGAGATTGTAGCTGAGTCTCCTGAACAAGAACCTGCTGCAGCACATCATCCTCCTCCCTCAGACAAAGGAAAAGCTCCTATCCTAATCCCAGTCTCCAGCAGTGAAGAAGAAGAATCAAGTGAGAAAATGCAGGTGCTACTGGTGAACCGTCTGAGAGGGGACCTGCATTGGCAGACACAACTGCAACCACAGTGGGAGATATTTGGTTCAGAAATAGGAGTGCTTCTCAATCCTGGAGTGCTATTGAGAGGAAGCACATTGTGTCAGAAAAGAGGCTGGATCTGGACAAGTACAAATCAGCAGCAATTATTCAGCTTCTCACTGAGGTAAACCTTCTCAAGTCCCTAACCTTTCCATTCAGATTCAATATAGCTCTGGTTAGGGAATTTATGGTGAATATGGAAGAAAAGTTTGGTGAGGAAGGAGCGGATGAGTTTGGAAAAAGTTGGGTACGGGGTAAGACAGTTCTTATTATCCCAGAAAAAATTGATGAATTTCTTGAGATCCATGAGAATGCCAGAGCTCCCACTGAGGTTCAGCCAGAGATGCTGGCTAAGGTTCTGACAGGGGGAGTGTGCCTGTCTTGGGGCGGTCGAAACCTGAGTGCTGCTGAACTAACCTCCAAGAATGCCTTGCTATATCATCTGGGCATTAGAAACTGGATCCCCAGCTCTCACAAGGGGAAGGTTAGCAAAGCCTTTGCTAACCTTCTCTACTCCATTGGGAAGAGGAGGCGAATCAGCCTGGGCAGTGTGATGTTTCCCCAGCTGGCTACTCATGCCGGCAGCGCTTCCTCCAGCAAGCCCATTGTGCTCCCCTCCCTCATCTATGGGATGATGGTCTCACAGCATCCGGAGCTTGGTGAGATTTCTGAAGGGTTATCTGAGGAGTCGCAGGTCTTCACAATAGACCACAAGCTGTTCAAAGGGAAGCATGCAGTGGACATAGCTTATGAGGATCCACTCCTGGTTGGTGATTCAGCTCCAGCTCCCCTGGAGGATTCTCTTCCCCATGCTGCAACAATTCAATCAGCCCTCTGTGCCAGAATTGTGAGCCATCTCAGATCTGAGCAGGTCATTCTTGAAGCCGAAGCCAAAAAAAGGGATGCTAGGCGTGGACAGATCAGAAGTCTGCTTAGAGACCTGGAGTTCCCAGCAGATGAGGAGCAGGCCCCTTAAGCATCTGTGACAAAAAGGGGGAGAGAAGAAGTAAAATGCTACTGCTACTGCTACTGATGAACTGATGTTTTTTTTTGCTGACCCTGCGTGGGTGTGCTACGACCGAATGTGGCCACATCTACTTACTCTCTATTGTTGAATTTTTTTATTTAAAGTATTTTCTAGTTCATGGGAGAGTGCATAAGTATTCTAGGGTTTTGTCAAAATGCCAAGGGGGAGATTGATAATGTAGTATGGCAGTATTTGACAAAACCAGCACAAGTGAATAAGGAGCTGCTACAGCACAAGTGAACAAGCAGACCAGCACAAGTGAACTAGCAGCAGCTGCAACAGGGGATGCTATAGCAGGAGCTTGTTCAAGTGGCTGCATCACCTGTCCGAGAAGCAGCAGCGTCCTGGGATTGTCTAGAAGGGCTGGAAACTTTACGGAGATCATCAGAAGAATTTCTAAAATGTTGTGGAGTATTTTCCAGTGAGGTTTCCTAGTTAGAGAAGGAGATTTGCATTGAAGATAAAAATCAAATCTAATCTCCTAGATTTTAGGAGATAATTGTTCCTTTTGAGACATTGCTTAAACCTGGACATTGCTTAAAGCTGGTGCTGCTATTTAAGAGGAAGGGGTTTAGAGCAAAATGATTTGATCGAAGCTGAGGGATACACGAGTGCATACACAGAATTCAAAGAGAGCAATTTTGGTGTGCGACGGATGATTTCTTCGATCATCACCCGAGAGCAGAGCGTGAGCGCAGAGCTGTGGTGACAGAAGCAGAAGGGAATCAGGACTTGCAGAGTCTGATTCGAGCTTGATCTGGAAGCCAATTCAGAGCAGTGGTGCTTGTTGGTTGATCAAGGGCAGCCGCGGAAGAACTGACGGGTGTGTGGCTCGGTCAAGTGTCTAAGCGGTGGTTCTCGCTAGTGGCAGGTGGTCACTGAGTGAGGGGGAGTATTCCAGAGTGTGCAGCACTCGTGGAATCGTTCGAACGGCTCGGCAGAAGGCTTTGGAGCGACGAGGACAAATTGTGCTTCAGCTGTGTGTTACAGCAGTTGCTACAGCAACCCTGCTGAGTGAGTGTAGTTTAGAATAGGCTGAGTCTTGAGAAGTCTGTAGCTATTCTAGATTGACATTTGTAGAGGGTGTGCAGACACAAGTCAGAGCCTGTTCTGATTGTGTCAAGTGATCCACACAAGGTTAAGTAGCATAGGTTGCGTGGAGTTGTAACCGAGTGTACTTGGAGACCTTCGTGTTGAGTGGATTGAGGACTGGAGAATAGTCCTCCCCAGACGTAGGCTGTTGGCCGAACTGGGTGAACAAATTTCTATCTTGTTCATTGTTTGCTGAGACAATTTCCTAGTGAACAAGAGTGTGCTGCAGCAACTGCTTGTTCACAAATCTGCCTAACTGAGAAGCTAAGAATTTCATCCGGGTTGTCAGCTTTTACTTCGAGGACAGGTATATGGTTAATAGCGCAAGCTTCTTCTACTGCGTGATTCTTCCGCGCACTTCCTGGGAACTCAAGCCTTCTTGATGATTTTCTTGTGAACGTGCACACGCTGGTACGGAATTGTGCGCATGCTGATTCTTTTGTAGCGCATATCATCTGCTGGTATTTTTCCTTTTTGTACAGCTTTATCTACGGTTCCTATGTTCCCAGAGCGGTTCCAGTCTCGGCCTCCGGATAGCAGCTATGGAACAACGCTCCGCTCTCCCTCCTTGGTCCACTTGCGCAGGTCAGCGCACGCGTTTACACCCGTGCCCGCCTTCCGTAGCTCGACTTCCAGAGGAAAGGTGGTCTGTTTTCCCACCTCGCCACGCCTTGGGTATTCGCCTTCGGCATCTGCGTGACTGAGCGCGCTCTCTTATTCCAAAGGTCGCGAAGCACAGGCCTCCACTAGCGCTCTCGACCATATACCTCACCTCCGAAGCAAAAACGACTAACCGCCTCTCTAGAGCGTTTCTGTCAACTCCACATCCCCTGTATATCCCAACTAACAGGAGCAGAAAAAATGAAAAAAATATACTAAAATAGTTGATAGCAGCGCATGCAATATGAATAGCCCAAAACAAGCTGAAAAGTGTGCACAACCCGCACACAAACGCACCACTGCTACTATTTTCTTCAACTAAACTAAGCTATACTACAAAGCTCAAAAAAACGTGAAATGTAAATGTAACGCTCCCCCCCCCCACACTTAAACAGAGATGTGTCCCCACGACTCATGCTCAAGCGCACGGAGAGCACGCATGCATGCAAGCAAAACATAGAACATAAGAAAGAAAAACATATAGTCAGCGCAGCACAATATAGTAAGGGGTCACAAAATATTCAGCACAATATAGCAAAATATAGCAACACCGAGCAATAGTTTTCAAAAAGATAAGAAATAGGAAACCACCAGAAAGAAATGCGCGCCCCACTGCAGCTCTAGATATCCTCAGAGCTGGACTCAGCCTCGGATCCGTGCGCCTCCTCATCTGAAGAATCAGTCACATACGCGGTGCTGGAGGCAGGCGGCACTACAGAAATGGCGACGGGCTGAGCCACGAGGTCGTCCTCTGAGATAGGATCCCATAGTGAATCTGAGCTGGAACTAATGATGGGATCGGCTTCAGGGGACCTCTGAACAGAAGGCTGTGCAGGGGGTGCTGCTGGTGCTGGTACTGGGTCTGCTGCTGGGGTGGGCTCTGCTGCTGGAGTTGGCTCTGCTGTATGGACCGGGGACTGGGTAGGAGGGCTGGCTGGCTGGCGCGGCTCGCTGGGGGATCCTGAGGGCGGCCTACGCAGACTGAGGAGAGGGGGAATAGAATCTCCAAATCTCCACCCTGATGGTGGGCTCAAGCTCAAGTCTGCCCCCTCTGGCGCTAAATACTCGAGCACACGCATGACGTTGAACATCATGCGCTGCTCCTCGGATACCTCCTCAGGCACCTCCTCTGCCTCTGTCCTGGGGCGCTTTCCTCGTGCACGCGGGGGAGAATCCTCAATGGCAAATGGTAACTGGCTCCCCCTGCGGTGCACTTGCCCTCCGGCGCGCTCCAGTCTGCGCACGAGTCCTCATGCGCCTGACTGGAGGCGCGACTGGCTCTGGGGCCTCGTCCCTCTCCATTTCCTCCGCATTCTCCTCTGGTTGCGCGCTGCTAGGCTCTTTGTCTCGGCGCTCTGGCCGGCTGCAGCCGGTAGCACCATTCCAATGTACTATCCTCTCTCACGGCTACCGCTCTTATCTACAGCATATGGGCGCGGTCCAGGGGAACAGTGATGTGCACGCGTCGTTGTGCGTGTATCAAATTAATTCCTTCCTCTTCCACTTAGTACAGCGGTTAAGTCAGGGTCGAATCCACAGGGAGCAAGTAGATTAGCTTTAACTAGTAACCTGCACTTACAAAAACTGGGGGTGTGAGTGATTGGGTTGCGCAATGTGCGAGTAAACAATAGTAAACGCAGGAATTGCACTAGACGTGCGCAGGAAGTAGAGATTAAGTACTATGACTATGAAAAGTACCGGCGCAGACAATCCTCTATGAATGTATTCCTTATCATCGACTCTAAACGTCTATATTTCGGTTTACTAACGTTAGTGTCCGATCAAGGCTTCCTAACATGTGCGCATGTTCCGATCAAAGTTCATGAGCTATTAATTCTTAAAACTAGTCTAAGCAGCTACGAATCCTGTCACAGTAGCAACTGATTATCCTAGCGCGTTGCTCCTAGTTGTCACCGTCAGGCTATTCAACTAGCTTAACATATAACAAAAAAGTAACAAGAGTAAGATTGCGGTTCAAGGCTTCCCCTACTCATGCAACTAGCTGTCACCGTGTGCACAGAATTAATACAAGCAAACAAACTATGCATTAAGCGCAAGTCTCAAAGGAAATACTCATAGAATCATGCCCAACCGATACCAAGCGTTTAGCTAGACATGCTAGTAGTAAACATCATAAAAACAGTAAGTAATATCTAAAGTATCCAAGAAAATAGCAACGAGCAGGTGCGTGCAGGTTGTAGTGTCTCGGCTGGCGCAGGTCCTCTCAGTAACTCGTGTGTTTTTCTGTTTTGCCGCTCTCTCGTGTGCTGTGTCCTCTCTTTCGATTCTTTCTTGTGCCTCGTGGTATATCTCAAACCCTAGCCTTCTTCTCTTTATATACTGCTCATGAGGCCCATCCTTGGCAACTTCCAAATCTGGTGGTGTCAAGATTTGGAAACACCACTCTTCTGCGCATGTCGCACGGCACCTTGGTTAGCGCAGTCGGTCTGCGCACCGTAGCTGACTCTGCCAATTCCTCTGTTTGCGCTCTTAGCTCCGCGGCTGTGTGATGCGCTCCTTAAAAGCTGCCTGTTAGCGCGTATCCGACTTAGGCCCTCTTTTCGCCCTGAAATACAAAAACATTGGAAACCAGTAATCTTGTACACAAAATAATGCAAACAAGCATAGGGTTAGGATCTAAATAGTGTGTATAAATAGGCTCTATCAAACAGCCGGCACTACTGTGTGCTCGGGCACCTCAGGCTCTCCATGCAACGCACGCAGCAGGTGCGTGATCATTCCTCCACAAGTGAGCGGCCCCTTCGTGCTGACCCGACTCCAATGGACCACCATGTTCAAGACAAACAGCACCTTCTTCCCATAGTAAAAACCCTTCAAAATCTCCGTGTTCAGTAAGCTGATCTTGGGCGCACCATTGAAGCGCCCGATGATGGCATAGGCGACCATGCGCCATAGGTAAAACATCCACGGGTCGCGCAGCTCGCGTCCTTGGCTGCGCCCCGCGGCAAAACTGGGCCAGGTCGCCATCTCGCGCCACGCCTCCTGATTCGTGTGCGTGTCTATATCCGCCTCACGCACGTTTGCGCACCTTAGCGTGCGCTTTAGCCTCTTAGCCGAGGCAATGTACCAGACCCCTCTGTGCCGTTACCTTATCTCCAGATCGGCCGTCTCTAGTGACGCCAAAAACTCACATGTATCCTCTTTATCTGCTGCGCTGTTGATGTCCAACAGCGCCTCCCAGCCCGCCAGCGGGAGCTTCTCCACGATGAGGTCCTCCATCCCGACCTGTCGCAGGAACTCCTTGCTGATGAACGGAGTCCCGTACATCTCCAGCCTCAGAAAGGCATCATACTTGCTGGTGAAAGAAGCTGTGGTCGCTTGATCCTCGGCAGGCTGCATGGTGCGCTAGGGTTCCTCCGGTAAACTAAGGTCAACGCTCACAAATGCTCACAAAAACCAAACTCCGCCAAATGCCCTGAAACTTTCACCAAATGGGCGCCTACTGTCCGCCTACAAAACCCACTAACCAGAACTTCAAATGGTGTACGCTAGCTTGGTGCGATTTCAAACCTAGGGCACTCCTCTTATCGCACAAACCCTACTTGAATCGGCTAAAACTTGACGGGGAGGGTTACCTGGTGAGTGTGCGACTGTATGCTCTTCAAATCCTGCTGAACGGACGCCTGATCGGTTGTCGGACGGTGAGCGAAGGCTGAGGGCGGGAGCTTCTTGCAACGGTCGAGTGTGAAAAGTGCTGAAATTTTTTTCTAAGTACTGCCCTTATATACCCCCCTGACTGGCGCATCTGTCCTGCGCACTGAAGTTGCGCACTGACCTGCACACTGCTGCGCGTCTAAAAAAACTACAAGTCCTAAACTAGCTAAAAGATACTAGAAAAACTAAAAAAAACGTGTAAGAGTAAAACGTGTCGGGTTACCTCCCGACAAGTGCCTTTGTTTAACGTCGTTGGCTCGACTGTACCTCGCTACTTGCGTGAAAGTGTACCAGCGACGTCCCCCATTCTTGCTCCTGAGTGACCCCGCGCTTGCGCGTGTGTTGCGTTCTTCTTGGTCCTGCGCAAAGGATCGGAAGGGTGGCCGGCATGGTTAATAGTATGTGATAAATCATAAGTAACGAGGGTAGGTAAAGAGGAAGAAGAAATATGAGCAATAGTTCCCAGTTCTCCCTCTGGCGCATCTGGTGGTGACTCTGGCGCAGCAGCATGCGCATATGCTATCTCTGGCTCTGCCAATTCAACTTCGCGCGCTGTGCCATCCCAAGGTTCTCCTAAATACTTTTTGACTCTCTGCCCATTGACCTGAAAATGATGCCGGTGCTCGTTTTCTAATTCGATTGTTCCGTAGGGGAAAACCTTGGTAACTGTGTATGGTCCCGTCCATTTGCTGTGCAGCTTCCCAGGCATGAGCTTTAGGCGCTAGGAGAACAATAGTACCTGGTCTCCTGGCTCAAAAGTGCGTCTGAGGATATTTTTGTCATGGAATGCCTTTGTGCGCGCCTTGTAATCGCGCAGTCCCTCATATGCATCCAGGCGCAGCTCTTCTAATTCGCTCAGCTCAAATGCGCGCTCCTTACCGGCCTCGTCTAGGTTCAGGTTGCAAACGCGCAATGCCCAGTATGCTTTGCGCTCTAACTCCACTGGCAGGTGGCACGCTTTTCCATAAACCAACCGGAACGGTGAAGTCCCGATTGGTGTCTTGTGTGCAGTTCGGTATGCCCATAGCGCATCATCAAGGCGCTGGCTCCAGTCTTTGCGCGACGGTCTCACAGTTTTCTCCAAGATGCGCTTGATCTCTCGGTTGGAAACCTCGGCCTGTCCATTGGTCTGAGGGTGGTAAGCGGTGGACGTCTTGTGGCGCACTCCATAATGCTTGAATACCTGCGCCACTATCCTGTTGCAAAAATGCGTCCCCTGGTCGCTTATGACTACCTTAGGCACTCCGTACCTGCAAAATATGTTAGTCCTCAAAAAGTCAGCGACCGTCTTACCATCATCCTTCCGGGTAGCCTTGGCCTCGACCCATTTGGAGACATAATCTACCGCGACCAATATATACTCATATCCGGAAGATGGAGGAAATGGCCCCATGAAGTCAATCCCCCAAATATCGAATACTTCATCCACTAGAATTGGCGTCTGCGGCATCTCAATGCGCGCTGATATGCCTCCTGTGCGCTGGCACCTGTCACAGTTCCTGCAGTGGTTATACGAGTCACTAAACAAGTGCGGCCAATAAAATAAGCAATCCAGGATCTTTCTGCTCGTGCGCTTCGGACCAAAGTATCCTCCACATGCGTGCGCATGACAAAATATCAAAACCGAGTTAATTTCATGGTCAGGCACGCAGCGCCTCAAAATCTGATCAGGTCCTATTCTGAGCATATACGGATCGTCCCAAATGTAATGCTTGGACTCATGCTTTAATCTCATGCATTGGGTTTTAGTGAAATGAGGAGGAAACGTACCTGTGACCAGGTAGTTTGCAATGTGTGCATACCATGGTACCTTACCTGTCAGTGCCATCAGATGCTCGTCAGGGAATGTCTCCGTGATTCGCCCTGGCTCCTCTGCTTTCACGATCCTGCTCAGGTGGTTCGCGACTGTGTTCTCCGTGCCCTTCTTATCTTTGATTTCCAAGTCAAATTCCTGAAGTAGGAGCACCCAGCGCATCAGGCGCGGCTTAGTCTCCTTCTTGGACATTAGGTAACGGATTGCTGCGTGGTTTGTGTAGATGATGACTCTAGCGCCTAGAACATATGCGAGGAGCTTCTTCAGCGCAAACACGATTGCCAGAAGTTCCTTCTCCGTGGTGGTGTAGTTCCTCTGCGCAGCGTCCAGTGTGCGCGATGCATAATAGATGGCATGCGGCTTCTTGTCCACTCGCTGTCCCTGGCGCGTTACACAGCCCAAATGACATGCGCCGAAACGCAAACGTACCGAATCGGCAGGTAAACGTGGTTTTCTCCTCATCTTCCGCATCTATGGGTATTTGATTGTACCCTGAATACCCGTCCAAGAAACAAAAGTAGGGCTTTCCTGCCAATCGATCTAGCATCTAGTCCATGAAGGGTAGCGGGAAATGGTCATTGCGCGTGACTGCGTTAAGCATTCTGAAGTCGATGCACATGCGCCATCCAGTTTGCATGCGCTTGGGAACTAGCTCGCCCTGGGCATTCTCCTCTACTGTGATTCCTCCTTTCTTCGGCACAACGTGCACTGGACTGACCCATTTGCTGTCCGAAATTGGGTAAATGACTCCTGCGTCAAGCACCTTCAGGATCTCTTTCTGCACCACCTCCATCATATTCGGGTTCAATCTGCGCTGAGGCTCCCTGGATGGTTTGGCACCATCTTCCAATAGAATCCTATGCATGCATACGTCCGGGCTCACTCCGCGCAGATTAGCAAGTGTCCATTCTATAGCGCGCTGGTTCTTGCGCAGCACCTGCTGTAATCGCGCCTCTTGCTCCTCTTCTAATCCTTTCTTTATGATTACCGGCAGGGTGTCTTCATTTCCCAAAAATATGTATTTGAGGTGCTCTGGGAGTTGCTTCAGCTCTACCTTGGGTGCCTGTTCAATAGAGGGCAAGATTTTATTAGCAGTGCAGACATTAACTATATCGTGTACCTGTCTGGATACTGGTTCAGCACTGCTCAGCTCTTCCTCTTGCACCTCCAACTCTGCCTGTGCCAGTGTGTCAGGTTCTTCTGTTGCGCTCGCACATTGCGCATCTGCAACCAAGTCATCTATGCTGTCCATCGCGTGCACTGTAGCGTCCTCATGAGGGTGCTGCATCCCTTTGAATATATTAAAATGAATCTCCTCGCCATCGACCTCCATTGAGAGCATGCCCCTCCACACGTCTATCTTTGTGCGCGCTGTCATCAGAAATGGTCTGCCCAGTAGGATCTGCGCACTGCCTTTGCTCGACTCACCCTCCATTTCTAGGACATAGAAATCTGCTGGGAACACCAGCTCTCCTACTCGGACAAGGATATCCTCTATCATGCCCGTCGGTTGCTTGCACGGCCGATCTGCTAGCTGAATGGTGAGACCTGCAGGCTTTAGTGGTCCAAGGCGCAATGACGCATATAGGGAATAGGGAAGCACATTTATAGATGCGCCTAAGTCAATCATGCAATTGCTTACTGTGGTCTTACCTAAAGTGCATGGGATGGTGAACGTACCTGGGTCTCGGCATTTAGCATTACCTGTGCGCACTCGCCTTTCCTCCTTTTGTTTGTGCACAGCTCCTTTAAAAATTTGGCGTACCTAGGGATCTGCCGAACTGCTTCAATAAGGGGAATCTTTATTTCCATCTTACTGAATAACTCGTAGAGCTCCTTATCGAGCGCTTCCTTCCTAGCCGATGGTGCCTGTACAGGAAAAGGTGCAGGTATGTTAGTACAGTTCATGCCTTTATCTTTTGCTTGTGCCATACCTGGCGCTTCGCCCTGCTGGCTTGTGGCTGGCGCTTCTGGTTGCCTATCTTGCTCTGGTTGCGCATTTTGCTCTGTTGGATCTGGGACTTGCGCAACTGGTTGCGCGGGCGCCTTCGTGGTCTGCTCTGTTCCTACCGTGCGCCCAGTCCTTAGTGTCACAGCGTTGACTCCTCCCTTGGGATTCTGGATCACTTGCGAAGGCAGGTTGCCATCGCTCTTTTTAAGCTCATACGCCGTGGTAGCAATCTGTGATAGCTGCTTCTCAATGGACTCGAACCTCTTGTCATACTTCTCATCATTTTTGCGCACTGTGTCTGCTAGCTGCCCTACGATATCTTCTAAAGATCGCCTTGGCTGCTGGTTGTTCTGCGCTGGTGCGTCAGTGCGGCGATGCGGTGGATTGTAGGGCGCAGCTTGTTGCGTCTGCTGTGGTGCGCGCTGATCCGTGGACTACCTCTGCAAATTGTTTTCCTCCTTCCATCTGAACCCATTTGCAGCTAGTCCAAAGCGCGGCTGATTCTACCTCTGCAGCCCTCTATTATCCCATCCTCCAAGAGCATTGACATCTCCTGACTCCTCGAAAAGTATGGGACATGCATCGGTTTTGTGCTCAGTGGATGTGCAGAATTCACATGCCTTTGGCGCAGCTGGTTGCGCCCCCTGCGCATGCATCAACTTCTGCAGCATGGCCTTCATTTCCTTTATCTCAGCGCTTGTTTCTACCTGATGCACAGAACGAGCACGACTATTTTCAAGTGTTAGCTGATGTCTTACCTGTCCAGCGGAGTCTTCTATCAGCTGCCACGCGTCCTCTGGGTACATGTTGCAAATGTCGCCTCCTGCGCATGCATTCAATAACCTCAGCTCCATGGGCAACAATCCATTCAGGAAATTCTCTATCAGCACATTCTGGGGTAGGCCATGATTGTAGCAGTTGGCCTCTAGCTCCCTGAAACGCTCGTAATACTTTGACAGCGACTCTCCTGCGCTCTGCCTAGGTGCAGCCAGCTCCCTCCTGAGTAGCGCGATATGTGCTGCGGGATAGAACTTGTCCAAGAACTTCTTCTGCAGCTGCTCCCATGTGTGAATTGATCCTGCTGGTAAGCTCATCAGCCAATGTCTGGCCGTGTCACACAGTGAAAATGGGAACGCTTTCATCTTCAGCACTTCGTCGCTCTCCCCTTCGGCCTTCATGTTCTCGCAAATGACTAGGAATTCTCGCACATGTTTGACTGGGTTCTCGTTGTTCATCCCGTGGAACTTGGGCATGTGATGAATGAGCGAGCTCCTTAGCTCAAAATGACCGTCTGGTGGGAGCACTATGCACCATGGCTGGTTAATCGTGATTGGGGCTGACATCTCGCGCACTGTTCTGTGTCGCGCGGCCTGTCGCGCTGGTGGCGCATTATATACTTCAGCGGCCATCCTTGCTTCAACCTCGCGCTGCACTTCCTCTCTGAACAGGGCTGCGCGGTTGTCTGCCCTCGCATTCTCTGGGGTTCTGTCTCCTAAGTTGTCCCCAACGACACTGTTATCCCCCATGACCTGTTCTAAATCTCAATGAAAACGAAATTAAAAGACAACTAAGCTGTTGCGTCTGTCAGTGCGCAACTAGAATCTGCGCAGCGCAACTATTTCAAGGTTGCGCAGGCTGATGTTGGTTGCGCGCTGTCAGAAACAACAACAAGAATAAAGCAAACAGAAATAACTAACTATTGTAAAAGAAAACTTAAGCTGGTTAAAGCTTATCTGTGTTGCTCCCCGGCAACGGCGCCAAAATTTGATGCGCGCGTCGTTGTGCGCGTCAAATTAATCCTTCCTCCTCCACTTAGTATAGCGGCTAAGTCAGGGTCGATTCCACAGGGAGCAAGTAGATTAGCTTTAACTAGTTACCTGCACTTACAAAAACTTGGGGTATGAGTGATTGGGTTACGCAAGTGCGCGAGGAAACAGTAGTAAACGCAGGAATTGCACTAGACGTGCGCAGGCAGTAGAGATTAAGTACTATGACTATGAAAAGTATCGGCGCAAACAATCCTCTATGAGTGTATTCCTTATCATCGACTCTAAACGTCTATAGTTTGATTACTGAAGTAAGTGTCCGGTCAAGGCTTCCTAACTTATGCGCATGTTCCGATCAAAGTTCATGAGCTATTAATTCTTGAGACTAGTCTAAACAGCTACGAATCCTGTCACAGTAGCAACTGATTATCCTAGCGCGTTACTCTTAGTTGTCACCGTCAAGCTATTCAACTAGTTTAACATATAACAAACAAGCAGCAAGAGTAAGATTGCGGTTCAAGGCTTCCCCTACTCATGCGACTAGCTGTCAACCGTGTGCACAGAATTAATATAAGCAAACAAACTATGCATTAAGCACAAGTCTCAAAGGAAATACTCATAGAATCATGCCCAACCGATACAAAGCGTTTAGCTAGACATGCTAGTAGTAAACATCATAGAAACAGTAAATAATATCTAAAGTATCCAAGAAAATAGCAACGAGCAGGTGCGTGTAGGTTGCAGTGTCTCAGCTGGCGCAGTCGGCTAGCGCAGGTCCTCTCAGTAGGCTCGTGTGTTTTCGATTCTGGCTCTCTCTCTGATATCTTGTGTGTCTCGGTGTGTCTCTTCAAACCCTAGCCTTCCTCTCTTTATATACTGCTCATGAGGCCCAACCTTGGCAACTTCCAAATCTGGTGGTGTTAAGATTTGGAAACACCACTCTTCTGCGCATGGCGCACGGCACACGTTGGTTAGCGCAATCGGTCTGCGCACCGTAGTCGACTCTGCCACTTCCTATCCTGTTTGCGCTGCTAGCTCCGCAAGCTGTGTGTTGCGCTCCTCAAACGCTGCCTGTTAGCGCGTATCCGACTTAGGCCCTCGTTTCGCTCTGGAATACAAAAACACTGGAAACCAGTAATCTAGTACATAAAATAATGCAAACAAGCATAGGGTTAGGATCTAAATAGTGTGTATAAATAGGCTCTATCAGGAGGATATATAGAGAGAGACATATAGCAGCAAAAACACACGAGCTCCAGGAACTCTGCCACCGAGATTCTTGCGAACCACCTGCGCCAGCCGAAAACAGCAACCTGCAATTGCGCCGACCCGCCACTTTTCCTTGGCTACTTTAGTTTTACTTATTATTTCTATGATGTTTGCTTCTAGCATGTCTAGCTAAACACCTTGTATCGGTTGGGCATGATTCTATGAAGTATTTCCTTTGAGACTTGTGTTTAATGCTTAGTTCGTCTACTTATATTAATTCTATGCACATGGGTGATAATTAGTTGTGCGAATAAGAGAAGCCTTGAACCGCAATCTTATTCTAACTGCTCGTTATTGTATGTTAAACTGGTTGATAACTTGACGGTGACAACCAGAAGTAACACACTAGGATAATCAGCTACTACTGTGATAGTATTTGTAGTTGCTTAGACTAGTTTCAGGAATTAATAGCTCATGGACTTTGATCGGAACATGCGCACACGTTAGGAAGCCTTGATCGGACACTAACTTAAGTAGAACTACACTATAGATGTTTAGAGTCGATGATAAGGGATACATTCCTAGAGGATTGTCTTTACCAATACTTTTCATAGTAATAGTACTTAATATCTACTGCCTGCGCACGTATAGTGCAATTTTGCTTTCACTACTGTTCATTCGCGCACCTGCGCAACCCAATCACTCACAACCCCCAATTTCGTAAGTTGTAGGCTGCTAGCTAAGACGAGTCTGGACGCTCCTTGTTGGATCGACCCTGACTTAGCCGCTGTACTAAGTGGAGCAGGAAGGATTAATTTGACGCGTACAACGACGCGCGATCAAATTTTGGCGCCGTTGCCGAGGAGCAACACAGATAAGTTTTAACTAGTTCAAGTTTTCTTTTACAGTAGTTAGTTATTTATTTTTTATTTTATTTTTCGTTGGTGTTTCTGACAGTACGCAATCAACATCAGCCTGCGCAACCTTGAAACGGTTGCGCTGCGCAGATTATAGTTGCGCACCGACAGGGGCAACAACCTAGTTGTCTTTTAATTTCATTTTCTTTAAGTTTATAACAGGGCATGGAGAATAATAGTGTCATCGGCGATAACTTAGGGGACCGAACCCCAGAGGGACCTAACAATGCAAGGGCAGATAACCGCACAGCCCAGTTCAGAGAGGAAGTACAGCGCGAAGTTGATGCTCGGATGGCCACTGAAGCAGTGTGTAATGCGCAACACGCGCAACAGATCATGCGAGGCAGAACAGTGCGCGAGATGTCGGCTCCAATCACAGTCAACCAACCTTGGTGCATAGTACTTCCACCCGATGGGCATTTTGAACTACGGAGCTCATTCATTCATCATATGCCTAAGTTTCATGGGATGAACAACGAGAACCCGGTCAAGCATGTGCGTGAATTCCTAGTTATCTGCGAGAACATGAAGACCGATGGGGAGAGTGAAGAAGCGCTGAAGCTGAAGGCGTTCCCTTTTTCATTGTGTGATACAGCCAGGCATTGGCTGATGAGCTTACCAGCAGGATCTATTCGCACATGGGAGCAGCTCCAGAAGAAGTTCTTGGATAAGTTCTACCCCGCAGCTAAGATCGCGCTACTCAGGAGGGAATTGGCCGCGCCTAGGCAGGGCGTAGGAGAGTCACTATCAGAGTACTATGAGCGTTTCAGGGAGCTAGAAGCCAACTGCTATAATCATGGTCTGCCCCAAATTGTGTTGATAGAAAATTTCCTGAACGGGCTACAACCGATGGAACTTAGATCATTGAATGCATGCGCAGGCGGTGACATATGTAACATGTACCCGGAGGATGTATGGCAGATGATAGAGGATTCTGTTGGACAGGTGAGGCATCAATTGACGCTCGAGAACAGTCGTGCGCGAGCTGTGCACCAGGTGGATTCCAGTGCTGAAATAAAGGAGATGAAAGCCATGCTACAGAAGCTGATGAGTGCGCAAGGCACGCAACCAGTTGCGCCGAAGGCATGCGAGTTCTGTACGTCCATTGAGCACAAAACCGACGCATGTCCCACACTTTTCGAGGAATCAGGAGATGTAAATGCTCTAGGAGGATGGGACAATAGAGGACCGCAGAGGCAGAATCAGCCGCGCTTTGGACTAGCCGCAAATGGATTCAGATGGAAGGAAGACAGCAATTTCCAAAGGCAGCCCACCGAATATCGCACACCACAGCAGGCGCAGCAAGCATACAACCCACCGCACCGCCGCAATGACGCACCAGCATAGAATAACCAGCAACCGCGGCGCTCCTTAGAAGACATAGTGGATCAGTTAGCAGACACTGTGCGCAAGAATGATGAAAAGTATGACAAGAGGTTCGAGTCAATTGAGAAGCAATTGTCGCAGATTGCTACCACGGTTTATGAGCTGAAAAAGAGCGATGGCAACCTACCTTCGCAAGTGATTCAAAACCCTAAGGGAGGAGTTAATGCCGTAACGCTGAGGACTGGGCGCACAGTTGGGACAGCTCCGACCGCGAAGGTGCCCGCGCTGCCAGTTGCGCAACCTCCAGAGCCAGCACAGCCGGATGCGCAACCAGCCGCGCAAGCTACAAACCAACAATGGATGGTGCCGGGTATTGTACAATCAGGAGAAAAGAGTATATATTGAACTAACGCACCTGCACCTTTTCCTGTACAGGCACCTTTAGCAAGGAAGGATGTGCTAGACTAGGAGCTGTATGAATTATTCAGTAAGGTGGAAATAAACATTCCCCTGATTGAGGCAGTTCGGCAGATCCCCAGATTCGCCAAGTTCTTGAAGGAGCTGTGCACAAACAAGAGGAGGAAAGGCGAGTGCGCCCAAGTAATGCTTAACGCGCATGCATCAGTGATCGCGCGTCGTTGTACGCGTCAAATTAATCCTTCCTTCTCCACTTAGTATAGCGGCTAAGTCAGGGTCGATCCCACAAGGAGCAAGCAGACTCGTTTTAGCTAGCAACCTACAACTTACGAAATTGGGGTTGTGAGTGGTTGGGTTGCGCAGGTGCGCGAATGAACAGTGTGAAAGCAGAATTGCACAATACGTGCGCAGGCAGTAGAGTTAAGTACTATGACTATGAAGAGTATCGGTACAGACAATCCTCTATGAATGTATCCCTTATCATCGACTCTAAACATCTATAGTGCAGTTCTACTTAAGTTAGTGTCCGATCAAGGCTTCCTAACGTGCGCGCATGTTCCGATTAAAGTTCATGAGCTATTAATTCCTGAAACTAGTCTAAGCAGCCACGAATCCTATCACAGTAGCAGCTGAGTATCCTAGTGTGTTACTCCTAGTTGTCACCGTCAAGCTATCAACTAGTTTAACATACAATAACTAGCAATTAGAATAAGATTGCGGTTCAAGGCTTCCCTTATTCGCACAACTAATTATCACCCATATGCATAGAATTAATATAAGTAGATGTACCAAGCATTAAGAACAAGTCTCAAAGGAAATACTTCATAGAATCATGCCCAACCGATACAATGTGTTTAGCTAGACATGCTAGAAACAAACATCATAGCAATAATAAATAACTACTAAAGTAGCAAGAGAAACGTAGCAGGTTGGCGCAATTGCGCGCTGGTGTTCTCGGCTGGCGCATGTGGTTCGCACAGAATCTTGCTGAAGTAGCTCGTGTGTTTTTCTGCCGAGTGTCCTTCTCTCTATCTGCTCTCTCTCTCTTTCTCTCTCTGTAACCCTAGCTTCCCTCCTCTTATATACTGGTCTTGAAGCCCAAGGAATGCTTAGATTTGGCCCGAGAGACTTTTAGCAACTTCCCAAATCTAGGACATCAATATTTAGAAACTCTACCCTTCTGCGCACGCTGATTGCGCTACTCGCTTTGCGCAGTCGGGTTGCGCGCTGTAGTCCGAAACAGCTATCTCCTTTTGCGCTGCTAGCTTCGCGCAGTCGTGCATTGCGCTCTGAAACGTCCGTTAGCGCACATCTGACTTATGCTCATGTTTTATCCTGCAATACAAAAATACCGAAAACCAGTAATCTTGTACACAAAATAATGCAAACAAGCACAGTGTTAAGATCTAAATAGCGCATATAAATAGGCTCTATCAAATCCCCCACACTTGCCCTTGTTCGTCCCGAACAAGTACTGAAGCACAGATACTTTACCTCTCTGAAGTCTAGCGCACAGCCTCATACTCATGCGCGATCCGCACATCGATTCACCCTACGCTGCTCTATCACCTATGCGCACAAACCCTTAATAATTATAATATAATAATTTCGAAATTTGTTACCTCTCAGCCAGGATGCAATTTAATTCGGATGATTCGGAGATACCTCTTTGTAGGCTCCTGGTTGTCGGTCTCTACTCCGATTTCTGGTACATGGATAATTGCGCAGGTATCTTCAGGTGCGTGATTCATTCGCGCGCTTCTGGGGAACTCAAGCCTTTCGTCCTTGACGATTTTTCTTTGGACTTGCGCATGCGCTAGTATGGAGTTGTGTGCGCACGCCGATTCTTCTTTTTCTTGCGTATATCTTCAACTGATTTCTTTCTTTTATACGGCTACGTCCATTCTTCTGATTTTCCCAGAACGGTTCCAGTCTCGGCCTTCGGATAGCAGCTATGGAACAACGCCCCGCTCTCCCTCCTTGGTCTACTTGCGCAGGTCAGCGCACGCGTTTACACTCGCGCCCACTTTCCTACACTCGACTTCCAGAGGAAAGGTGGTCTATTTTCCCACCTCACCACGCTATGGGTATTTGCCTTTGGCATCTGCGTGGCTGAGCGCGCTCTCTTGTTCCGAAGGTTGCGAAGCACCGGCCTCCACTAGCGCTTTTAGCCATGTACCTTATTCTCGAAGCAAAAACGACTAACCGCCTCTCTAGAGCTTTTTCTTTCAACTCCACATCCCCTGAATATCCCGACTAAAAAAAACAAAAAAAAACGAAAAAAAATATACTAAACTGGTTAAAGGCAGTGCATATAGGATGAATAAGGCAAAACAAGTCGAAAGGTGTGCGCAATCCGCACACAAGCGCACAACCGCTACTATTTCCTATACTACACTAACTAAGCTAAACTACAATGATAAATATGAATGTAAATGTAATGTACGCCCCCCCCCCCCCCCCCCCCCCACACACACACTTAAACAGAGACGTGTCCCCACGACTCAAGCTCAAGCGCACGGAGAGTGCACACATGCAAGCAACGAAGAACTAAAAATGAAATGCATCATGAAAATGAACAAAACGGAGTCAATGCAGCACATGAAACACGGTCAGGGGTTCACAAAATAGTCACACAAAATAAGAACAGAATATCAATGATAGTTTTTCAAAAGCAGTAATGATAACCCGAGATGATATGCGCCTAGCCCCCTGGTGCGCTCTAAACGTCTTCTGAGCTGGAGTCTTGGGCAGACCCTTGTGCCACCTCGTCCATGGACTCTGTCACTGTCTCATATTCTGAGCTGGAGGATGGCGGCGCAACTGATACTGCTGCGGGCTGGGCTGCGGGCTTCTCGTCCGAGTCGGTCTCCCATATTGAATCTGAACTTAATTCTTTGGCAGGGGAGACCTCAGAGGGTGATCGGACTATCTGGGCAGCGGGTTGCTGAGGGGGCTCTGATGGCATTGGCTGTGGGTCCATGACTGGGGTGCGCACGGAGGATTGGGCTGGTGACTGCGCGGGAGAACTGGCTGGCTGGCGCTGCTCTGAAGGTGACCCTGGAGGTGGCCTGCGCAGACTGAGGAGAGGGGGAATGGGGTCTCCAAATTGCCACCTTGCTGGTGGATTGATGCTTAAATCTTCCCCCTCAGGCGCCAAGTACTCCAGCACGCGCATGACGTTGAACAACATGCGCTGCTCTGCTGGTGCCTCCTCAGAATCCTGCCTGCGCTGCTTCGCAGGTGCGCGCGAGGGAGAATCTCTGATGTCAATGGTGACAACTTCCCCTGGCGGTCCACTCGCCCGCGCGCGCGACTGGTGCCTCCACATTCTCCATTTCCTCCTCAGCAGCAGCTTCCTCTTGCCGCACACTACTCTCTGCGGGCGCTCCTCTGATTTCCGCGTGCCTCGGTGCCCTAGCAGCTTGCAGCCGGTAGCACCATTCTAGGGACCCGTCTCCCTTAGCAGTAACTGCTCGGTACTGCAGCATTTGAGCACGGTCAAGAGGAACGGCTGGAATAACTGTGTGCTCAGGCACCTCTGGCTCTCCGTGCAGCCCACGCAGCAAATGCGTAATCACACCTCCACAAGTGAGCGGGCCCTTGGTGCTGAGCCGCTCCCAGTGCACTACCATGTCCGACACGAACCTCACCTTCTTTCCATAATACAACCCCTTCAGCACATCCATATCAAGCAGGCTGACCTTCGGCGCACCGTTGTAGCGTCCAATAACTTTGTACGCGACCATGCACCACAAGTAATACATCCAGGGGTCGCTGATCGCGCATCGTTGTACGCGTCAAATTAATCCTTCCTTCTCCACTTAGTACAGCGGCTAAGTCAGGGTCGATTCCACAAGGAGCAAGCAGACTCGTTCTAACCAGTAACCTACAACTTAACGAAAATTGGGTTGTGAGTGGTTGGGTTACGCAGGTGCACAAATAAACAGTAGTGAATGAAGAATTTGCACTAGACGTGCGCAGGCAATAGAGATTAAGTACTATGACTATGAAAAGTATCGGTGCAAACAATCCTCTATGAATGTATTCCTTATCATTGACTCTAAACGTCTATAGTTCGATTTACTGAAGTTAGTGTCTGATCAAGGCTTCCTAACATGTGCGCATGTTCCGATCAAAGTTCATGAGCTATTAATTCTTGAAACTAGTCTAAGCAGCTACGAATCCTGTCACAGTAGCAACTGATTATCCTAGCGCGTTACTCCTAGTTGTCACCGTCAAGCTACCAACTAGTTTAACATATAACAGACAAGTAGTACGTGTAAGATTGCGGTTCAAGGCTTCCCCTACTCATGCAGCTAGCTGTCAACCGTGTGCACAGAATTAATACAAGCAAACAAACTATGCATTAAGCACAAGTCTCAAAGGAAATACTCATAGAATCATGCCCAACCGATACAAAGCGTTTAGCTAGACATGCTAGTGGTAAACATCATAGAAATAGTAAATAACAGCTAAAGTATCCAAGAAAACAGTAACAAGCAGGTGCGTGCAGGTTGTTGTGTCTCGGCTCGCGCAGTCGGCTCGCGCAGGTCCTCGCAGCAGCTCGTGTGTTTTTCAATTCTGGCTCTCTCTCCTCGATAATGCCTCTCTTCTAATGTGTGTCTCCAAACCCTAGCCTTCCTCTCTTTATATACTGCTCATGAGGACAATCTTGGCAACTTCCAAATCCTATGGTGTCAAGATTTGGAAACACCACTATCCTGCGCATGGCGCACTGCGCACATTGGTTCGCAGTCAGTCTGCGCACCGCACTCTGAATCTGCCACTTCCTATCCTATTTGCGCTGCTAGCTCCGCAGGCTGTGTGTTGCGCTCCTTAAACGCGCCTATTAGCACGTATCCGACTTAGGCCCTCGTTTTGCCCTGGAATACAAAAACACCGGAACCCAGTAATCTTGTACACAAAATAATGCAAACAAGCATAGTGTTATGATCTAAATAACGCGTATAAATAGGCTCTATCAAACCCCCCACACTTGCCCTTGTTCGTCCCGAACAAGCACTCAAGCACGGATACAGTTACCTCTCTGGAGTCTAGCGCATAGTCTTGCACTCTGGCGCGATCTGCACTACCATTCACCTTGCGCTGCTCTATCACCTGCGCGCATCTGCCTTCAACAGTTTAATATAACAATTTCGCAATTCGTTACCTCTCAGCTGGGATGGAGATCATTTCGGATGGCTGGGAGATAGCTCTTCATAGGCTCCGGGTTGTCAGTCTTTACTTCGAGGACGGGTATATGGTTAATAGCACAAGCTTCTTCCGGTGTGTGATTCTTCCGCGCACTGCCTGGGAACTCGAGCCTTTTTTATGATTTTCTTGTGAATCTTGCGCACGCTGGTACGGAGTTGTGCGCATGCTGGTTTCTTTAGCGAATATCATCTGCTGGTGTTTTTTTCTTTTTTTGTACAGCTTTATCTATGGTTCCTATGTTCCCAGAACGGTTCCAGTCTCGGCCTCCGGATAGCAGCTATGGAACAACGCTCCGCTCTCCCTCCTTGATCCATTTACACCCGCGCCCGCCTTCCCTCGCTCGACTTCCAGAGGAAAGTTGGTCTGTTTTCCCACCTCGCCACGCTTTGGGTATTCGCCTTCGGAATCTGCGTGGCTGAGCGCGCTCTATTGTTCCGAAGGTCGCGAAGCACCGGCCTCCACTAGCGCTCTCGACCATATACCTTACCTTCAAAGCAAAAACGACTAACCGCCTCTCTAGAGCTTTTCTGTCAACTCCACATCCCCTGTATATCCCAACTAAAAGTAGCAGAAAAAAAACGAAAAAAATATACTAAAATAATAGATAGCAGCGCATGCAAAATGAATAACGCAATACAAGCCGAAAAGTGTGCGCAACCCGCACACTAGCGCACCACTGCTACTATTCCCTTCAACTAAACTAAGCTATACTACAAAGCTCAAAAAAACGTGAAATTTAAATGTAACGCCCCCCCCCCCCCCCCCCCCACACACACTTAAACAGAGACGTGTCCCCACGACTCATGCTCAAGCGCAACGGAGAGCGCACACATGCATGCAAGCAAAACAAAGAACATAAGAAAGAAAAACATATAGTCATAGCAGCAAAGACAAAGTCAGGGGTCACAAAATATGCAGCACAAGATAGTAAAATATCACCGAGCAATAGTTTTCAAAAAAAGATAAGAAACCACCCGAAAGAAATGAGCGCCCTCACTGCGTCCCTAGATATCCTCGGAGCTGGACTCAGCCGCGGATCCTTGCGCCTCCTCATCTGAGGAATCTGTCTCATATTCGAAACTGGAGGCTGGCGGCACGACAGAAACTGCGACGGGCTAAGCCAAGAGGTCGTCCTCCGGGATGGGGTCCCAAAGTGAATCTGAGCTCGAACTAATGATGGGATCACCCTCAGAGGACCTCTGTACAGAAGGTTGCGCAGGGGGTGCTGCTGGTGTTCCTCTCCCGACAAGTGCCTTTGTTTAACTATGGTCAACGCTCAGCAAATGCCCAAAATCCAAACTCCGACTAACGCCTTGAAACTTTCACCCACAGGTCGCCTATCCTCCACCTACAAAACCCACTACCCAGAACTCCAAATGGTGCAGGCAAACTAGGTGCGATTTCAAACCTAGGGCAACTCCTCTATCGCACAAAACCCTACTGAATCGGCTCAAACTGGGGGGAAGGGTTACCTGGTGTGCATGCGATGGTAAGCTCTTCAAATCTCTCTAATCGGATGCCTGGTTGATTGCCGGACGGTGAGCGGAGGCTAAGGGCAGGAGCTTTCTTGATACGGTCGAATGTGAAAATGCTGAAATTTTTTCTAAGTCCTAGCCTTTTATACCCCCTGTCTGGCGCATCTGTTCTGTGCACCGAATTTGCGCACTGACATGTGCACTGCTGTGCGACTAAAAAAAAACTACAAGTCCTAAACTAGCTAAAAGACACTAGAAAAACTATATAAAGAAAAACGTGTAAAAGGAAAGCGTGTCGGGTTATCTCCCGACAAGTACCTTTGTTTAACGTCGTTGGCTCGACCGTACCTCATTACTTGCTTAAAAGTGTGCCAGAGACCCCCCCACTCTTGCTCCTGAGTGTCCCCGCGCTCGTGTGTGCGTTGCGTTCTTCTTTGTCCTGCGCAAAGGATCGGTAGAGTGGTCAGCATGGTTAATATCATGTAATAAATCATGAGTAACGAGGTTAGTGAAAGAGGGAGAAGAAATGTGAGCAATAGTTCCGAGTTCTCCCTCAGGTGCCTCTGGTGGCGACTCTGGCGCAGCAACCTGCGCATCTTCTATTTCTGGCTCTGCCAGGTCAACTTCGCGCGTTGTGCCATCCCAAGGTTCTCCTAAATACTTTTTGACTCTCTGCCCATTGACCTGAAAACGATGCTGGTGCTCGTTTTCTAACTAGATTGTTCCGTAAGGGAAAACCTTGGTAATCGTGTATGGTCCCGTCCATTTGCTGCGCAGCTTCCCAGGCATTAGCTTTAGGCGCGAGGAGAACAATAGGACCTGGTCTCTTGGCTCAAAGGTGCGTCTGAGGATGTGTTTGTCGTGAAATGCTTTTGTGCGCACCTTGTAGTCGCGCAGCCCCTCATACGCATCCAGGCGCAGCTCCTCTAACTCGCTTAGCTCCTTACCAGCCTCGTCTAGGTTCAGGTTGCAAATGCGCAATGCCCAGTATGCCTTGTGTTCCAACTCCACTGGCAGGTGGCACGCTTTTCCATAAACCAACCGAAACGGTGAAGTCCCAATCGGTGTCTTATGTGCAGTTCTGTATGCCCATAGCGCATCGTCAAGGCTCTGGCTCCATTCCTTGCGCGACGGTCTCACAGTTTTCTCCAGGATGCGCTTGATCTCTCGGTTGGAAACCTCGGCCTGGCCATTCGTCTGTGGGTGGTAAGCGGTGGACGTCTTGTGGCGCACCCCATAATGCTTGAATACCTGCGCCACTATCCTATTACAGCAATGCGTCCCCTGGTCGCTTATGACTGCCTTAGGCACCCCGTACCTGCAAAAAATGTTAGTTCTCAAAAAGTTAGCGAGTCCTCACGTGCCTGACTGGAGGCGCAACTGGTGCTGGGGCCTCGTCCTCCTCCATCTCCTGTGCAGCCTCGGCTGCTTGCGCGCTGCTCTCCGCTCTTGGCCTCGGCGCTCTGGCCGGCTGCAGTCGGTAGCACCACTCTAATGTGTCATCCTCTCTCACGGCTACCGCTCTTATCTGCAGCATGTGGGCCCGGTCCAGGGGAGCAGCCGGCACCACTGTGTGCTCTGGCACAGCAGGTGCGTTATCATCCCTCCGCAAGCCAGCGGCCCCTTACTGCTGACCCGACTCCAATGGATCACCATGTTCAAGATAAAAAGCACCCTCTTCCCATAATAAAAGCCCTTCAAAATCTCCATATCCAGCAAGCTGATCTTCGGCGCACCATTAAAACGCCCAATGATCGCATAGGTGACCATGCGCCACAGGTAGAACATCCACGGGTCGTGCAGCTCGCGTCCTCGGCTGCGCCCCGCGGCAAAAACTGGGCTGGTCGCCATCTCGCGCCACGCCTCCTAATTCGTGTGCGCGTCCATATCAGCTTCTCGCACCTTAGCGCACCTCAGTGTGCGCTTCTACCTCTTAGCCGAGGCAATGTACCACACCCCTCGGTGCCGGTACCTTATCTCCATGTCACTCGGTTCTAGCGACGCCAGAAACTCGCAGGTGTCCTCCTTGTCTGCGGCGCTGTTGAATTCCAACAGCGCCTCCCAACCCGCCAGCGCGAGCTTCTCCATGATGAGGTCCTCCATCCCGACCTCTCGCAGGAACTCCCTGCTGATGTACGGAGTCCCGTACATCTCAAGCCTCAGGAAGGCTTCGTACTTGCTGGCGAAGTGAGCTGGGGTTGCTTGCTCCATGGCAGGCTGCATCGTGCTCTGGTTTTTGCTGGTCAACTACGGTCAACACTCTCTAAAGCTCAAAAAATCCAAACTCCTCCAAATACCCTGAAACTTTCACCAATTGAGCGCCTACTGCCCGCCTAAAAAACCCACTAACCAAACCTCCAATCGGTGCACGCTAGCTCGGTGCGATTTCAGACCTAGGGTACCCCTCTTCTCGCACAAACCCTAATGCAATCGGCTCAAATCTGAAGGGAAAGGGTACCTGGAGGGCGTGCGACGGTGTGCTCCTCAAATCTCTCTAAACGGAAGCTGGGTTGAATGCCGGACGGTGAGTGGCGGCTGAGGGTGGGAGTTTCTCTTGCAACGGTCGAGTGAAAAGTGCTGAAATTTTCTAAGTACTGCCCTTATATACCCCTCTGACTGGCGCAGCTGTCCTGCGCACGGACCTGCGTCCTGCTGCTCGACTAAAAAACTACAAGTCCTAAACTTGCTAAAAGACACTACAGAAACTAAAAGAAAAACATGTAAAAGTAAAACGTGTCGGGTTACCTCCCGACAAGTGCCTTTGTTTAACGTCGTTGGCTCGACTGTACCTCGTTACTTGCATGAAAGTATACCAGCGACCTCCCCAACACTTGCTCCTGAGTGACCCTGCGCTCGTGCATGTGTTGTGTTCTTCTTGGTCATGCGCAAAGGGTCGGAAGGGTGGTCAGCATGGTTAGTGGTATGTGATAAATTATAAGTAACGAGGGTAGGTAAAGAGGGAGAAGAAATATGAGCAATAGTTCACAGTTCTCCCTCTGGTGCGTCTGGTGATGACTCTGGCGCAGCAACCTGCGCATCTGCTATCTCAGGCTCTGCCAATTCAATTTCGCGCGCTGTGCCATCCCAAGGTTCTCCTAAATACTTTTTGACTCTCTGCCCATTGACCTAAAAACGATGCCGGTGCTCGTTTTCTTACTCGATTGTTCCGTAGGGGAAAACCTTGGTGACTATGTACGGTCCCGTCCATTTGCTGCGCAGCTCTCCAGGCATGAGCTTTAGGCGTGATGAGAATAATAATACCTGGTCTCCTGGCTCAAAAGTGCGTCTGAGGATATGTTTGTCATGAAATGCTTTTGTGCGCGCCTTGTAATCGCGCAGTCCCTCATATGCATCTAGGCACAGCTCTTCTAATTCGCTTAGCTCAAATGCGCGCTCCTTTCTGGCCTCGTCTAGGTTCAGGCTGCAAATGCGTAATGCCCAATATGCTTTGTGCTCTAACTCTACGGGCAGGTGGCATGCTTTTCCGTAAACCAGCCGGAACGGTGAAGTCCCAATTGGCGTCTTATGCGCAGTGCGGTATGCCCACAGCGCATCGTCAAGGCGCTGGCTCCAGTCTTTGCGCGACGGTCTCACAGTTTTCTCCAGAATGCGCCTTATCTCTCTGTTGGAAACCTCGGCTTGTCCATTCGTCTGAGGGTGGTAAGCGGTGGACGTCTTATGGCGCACTCCATAATGCTTGAAAACCTGCGCCACAATCCTGTTGCAAAAGTGCGTCCCCTGGTCGCTAATGATTGCCTTAGGAACTCTGTACCTGCAAAATATGTTAGTCCTTAAAAAGTCAGCGACCGTCTTACCATCGTCCTTCCGGGTGGCCTTGGCCTCAACCCATTTGGAGACATAATCTACCGCGACCAAAATATACTCGTATCCGGAAGATGGAGAAAATGGCCCCATGAAGTCAATCCCCCAAATTTCGAATACTTCATTCACTAGGATTGGCGTCGGCGGCATCTCGTTGCGCGCTGATATGCCTCCTGTGCGCTGGCACCTGTCACAGTTCCTGCAGTAGTTATATGAATCACTGAACAGGCGCGGCCAATAAAATCCACAGTCCAGGATCTTTCTGCTCGTGCGTTTTGGACCAAAGTGTCCTCCACATGCGTGCGCATGACAAAACATCAAAACAGAGTTAATTTCAAGGTCAGGCACGCAGCGCCTTAAAATCTGATCAGGTCCTATTCTGAGCATATATGGATCATCCCAAAGGTAATGCTTGGACTCATGCTTTAATCTCATGCATTGGGTTTTAGTGAAATGAGGAGGAAACGTACCTGTGACCAGGTAACTTGCAATGTGCGCATACCATGGTACCTTACCTGTCAGCGCCATCAGATGCTCGTCAGGGAACGTCTCCGTGATCTACCCTGGCTCCTCCGCTTTCACGATCCTGCTCAAGTGGTCCGCGACTGTGTTTTCCGGGCCCTTCTTATCCTTGATCTCCAAGTCAAATTCCTGAAGTAGGAGCACCCAGCGCATCAGGCGCGGCTTAGTTTCCTTCTTGGACATTAGGTAACGAATTGTTGCGTGGTCTGTGTAGACGATGACTCTGGCGCCAAGAACATATGCACGAAACTTCTCCAGCGCAAACACAATTGCCAGAAGCTCCTTCTCCGTAGTGGTATAGTTCCTCTGTGCAGCGTCCAGTGTGCGCGATGCATAATAAATGGCGTGCGGCTTCTTGTCCACTCACTGCCCCAGGACTGCACCTACTGCATAATACCTTGCGTCACACATCTGTTCAAATGGCAGGTTCCAGTCTGGTGCGCGCATCACTGGCGCACTTAGTCACTCTCCCCGTCGGCCTTCATGTTCTCGTAGATAACTAGGAATTCGCGCACATGCTTGACTTGATTTTCGTTGTTCATCCCATGGAACTTCGGCATATGATGAATGAATGAGCTCCGTAGTTCAAAATGCCCATCGGGTGGGAGCACTATGCACCACGGTTGGTTGACTGTGATTGGAGCCGACATCTCGCGCACTGTTCTGCGTCGCACGATCTGTTGCGCGGGTTGCGCATTATATAGTTCAGTGGCCATCCTTGCTTCAACTTCGCGCTGCACTTCCTCTCTGAACCGAGCTGCACGGTTATCTGCCCTTGCATTGTTAGGTCCCTCTAGGGTTCTGTCCCCTAAGTTATCGCCAATGACACTGTTGTCCTCCATGTCCTGTTTTAGACTTCAAGCAAACGGAATTAAAAGAAACTAGGTTGTTGCCCCTGTCTGTGCGCAACTATGATCTGCGCAGCACAACTGTTTCAAGGTTGCGCAGGCGGATGTTGATTGCGTACTGGCAGAAACACCAACGAAAATAAAAAAGAAATAACTAGCTACTGTAAAAGAAAACTTGAACTAGTTAAAACTTATATGTGTTGCTCCTCGGCAACGGCGCCAAAATTTGATCGCGCGTCGTTGTACGCGCCAAATTAATCCTTCCTTCTCCACTTAGTATAGCGGCTAAGTCAGGGTCGATCCCACAAGAAGCAAGCAGACTCGTTTTAGCTAGCAACCTACAACTTATGAAATTGGGGTTGTGAGTGGTTGGGTTGAGCAGGTGCGCGAATGAACAGTGTGAAAGCAGAATTGCACGATACGTGCGCAGGCAGTAGAGTTAAGTACTATGACTATGAAGAGTATCGGTACAGACAATCCTCTATGAATGTATCCCTTATCATCGACTCTAAACATCTATAGTGCAGTTCTACTTAAGTTAGTGTCCGATCAAGGATTCCTAACGTGCGCGCATGTTCCGATCAAAGTTCATGAGCTATTAATTCCTGAAACTAGTCTAAACAGCCACGAATCCTATCACAGTAGCAGCTGAGAATCCTAGTGTGTTACTCCTAGTTGTCACCGTCAAGCTATCAACTAGTTTAACATACAATAACTAGCAATTAGAATAAGATTGCGGTTCAAGGCTTCCCTTATTCGCACAACTAATTATCACCCATATGCATAGAATTAATTAGATGTAGCAAGCATTAAGAACAAGTCTCAAAGGAAATACTTCATAGAATCATGCCCAACCGATACAATGTGTTTAGCTAGACATGCTAGAAACAAACATCATAGCAATAATAAATAAATACTAAAGTAGCAAAAGAAACGTAGCAGGTTGGCGCAATTGCGCGCTGGTGTTCTCGGCTGGCACAGGTGGTTCGCGCAGAGTCTGGCTGAAGTAGCTCGTGTGTTTTTCTGCCAAGTGTCCTTCTCTCTATCTGCTCTCTCTCTCTGTAACCCTAGCTTCCCTTCTCTTATATAGTGGTCTTGAAGCCCAAGGAATGCTTAGATTTGGCCCGAGAGACTTTTAGCAACTTCCCAAATCTAGGAGATCAATATTTAGAAACTCTGCCCTTCTACGCATGCTGATTGCGCTACTCGCTTTGCGCAGTCGGTTTGCGCACTGTAGTCCGAAACAGCTATCTCCTTTTGCGCTGCTAGCTTCGCGCAGTTGTGCATTGCGCTCTGAAACGTCCGTTAGCGCACATCTGACTTATGCTCATGTTTTATCCTGCAATATAAAAATACCGAAAACCAGTAATCTTGTACACAAAATAATGCAAAAAAGCACAGTGTTAAGATCTAAATAGCGCATATAAATAGGCTCTATCAATCAGCAATTGTGCAACACAAGGTACCACCTAAATGCCGGGATCCAGGTACGTTCACCATACCGTGCACCTTAGGTAAGACTACGGTAAGCAACTGCATGATTGATCTCGGTGCATCTATAAATGTGCTTCTTTACTCCTTGTATGTGTCATTGCACCTTGATCCACTAAAGCCTGCAGGTCTCACCATCCAATTAGCAGATCCGTCGTGCAAACAACCGACGGGCATGATAGAGGATGTTCTCGTCCAAGTGGGAGAGCTGGTGTTCCCAGCAGATTTCTACGTCTTGGAGATGGAGGGTGAGCCGAGCAAGGGAAGCGCGCAAATCCTACTGGGCAGACCATTTCTGATGACAGCGTGCACAAAGATAGACGTGTGGAAAGGTACGCTCTCAATGGAGTTAGATGGCGAGGAGATTCACTTTAACATTTTTAAGGGGATGCAGTATCCTCATGAGGACGCCACAGTGCACGCATTGGATAGTATGGACGACTTGGTTGCGCATGCGCAGTGTGCGTGCGCAACAGGGGAGCCTGCGCCACTGACACAGACAGAGATGGAGGCGCATGATGATGAGCTGAGCGGCACAGAACCAGTGTCCAGACAGGTAATGATCTAGTTAATGTATTGAACAGGCACCCAAAGTTGAGCTGAAGCAATTGCCCGAGCACTTAAAGTACATCTTCCTGGGTAATAAGGACACCCTGCCTGTCATTATAAAGAAAGGATTAGAGGAGGAGCAGGAGGCGCGATTACAGGAGGTGTTGAGCAAGAACCAGCGCTATAGGATGTACATTAGCTGACCTGCGCGGAGTAAGCCCTGATGTGTGTATGCACAGAATTCTGCTGGAAAATGGTGCCAAACCATCCAGGGAACCTCAGCGCAGACTGAATCCAATTATGATGGAGGTAGTGCAGAAGGAGATCCTTAAGCTTCTTGATGCAGGAGTAATATACCCGATCTCAGATAGTAAGTGGGTAAGTCCAGTGCACGTTGTGCCAAAGAAAGGAGGCATCACAGTGGAGGAAAAGGCACAGGGCGAGCTAGTTCCCAAGCGCATACAGACTGGATGGCGCATGTGCATTGACTACAGGAAGCTAAACGCAGTCACGCGCAAGGATCATTTTCCGCTACCGTTCATGGACCAGATGCTCGACCGTTTGGCAGGGAAACCGCACTTTTGCTTCCTGGACGGTTACTCAGGGTACAATCTGATACCTATAGCTGCGAAGGATCAGGAGAAGACAACCTTTACCTGCCCATTCGGTACCTTTGCATTCCGGCGCATGTCGTTTGGGCTGTGTAATGCGCCAGGTACGTTCCAACGCTTAGTCATGAGCATTTTCTCTAATATGATTGGTTTATGTATAGAGGTATTCATGGATGACTTTACTGTGCATGGTGAGACTTTTGATGCAAGTTTGGATAATCTTGATAGGGTCTTAGCGCGCTGCATTACCAAGAACCTAGTCCTCAATTATGAAAAATGTCACTTTATGGTATCACATGGAGTAGTACTAGGACATATTATCTCATAGGAAGGAATTAAGGTTGATAAAGCAAAAATAGATCTTATCTCAAATCTGCCTTATTCCACCAATGTGCGCGACGTTAAGTCGTTTCTTGGGCATGCAGGGTTCTACAGGCGTTTTATAAAAGTTTTTTCTAAAATATGCATTCCATTGTCTAACCTCCTACAAAAGGATGTGTGCTTTGAGTTCACTAATGAATGCAGGAATGCTTTTGATAAGTTGAAGGATGCGCGCACCAGACTGGAACTTACCCTATGAGCTGATGGGTGATGCAAGTGACTACGCCGTAGGCGCAGTATTGGGTCAGCGCGTGGATAAGAGGCCGCACGCTATCTATTATGCGTCGCGCACACTGGACACTGCGCAGAGGAACTACACCACGACTGAGAAGGAACTTCTGGCAATCGTATTTGCGCTGGAGAAGTTCCGCGCATATGTTCTGGGCGCTTGATAGAGCCTAGTTATATGCGCTATTTAGATCTTAACACTATGCTTGTTTGCATTATTTTGTGTACAAGATTACTGGTTATTTCAGGATAAAAGAGGAGCATAAGTCAGATGTGAGCTAACGGACGTTTTTATAGCGCAATGCACGACCTGCAGAGCGCAAAAGGAGATAGCTGATTCGGACTACAGTGCGCAAACCGACTGCGCGAAGCAAGTAGGGCAATCCGCGTGCGCAGAATGGCAGAGTTTCTAAATATTGATCTCCTAGATTTGGGAAGTTGCTAAAAGTCTCTCGGGCCAAATCTAAGCATTCCTTGGGCTTCAAGACCACTATATAAGAGGAGGGAAGCTAGGGTTTGGAGAGGAGAGAGAGCAGATAGAGAGAAGAACACACAGCAGCAAAACACACGAGCTACTTCAGCCCAGAATCTGCGCGAACCACCTGCGCCGGCCGAGAACAGCAACGCGCAATTGCGCCAACCTGCTACGTTTTCTCTTGCTGCTTTAGTTTTATTTATTATTGCTATGATGTTTGTTTCTAGCATGTCTAGCTAAACACTTTGTATCGGTTGGGCATGATTCTATGAAGTATTTCCTTTGAGACTTGTGCTTAATGCTTAGTTCGTCTACTTATATTAATTCTATGCATATGGGTGATAATTAGTTGTGCGAATAGGAGAAGCCTTGAACCGCAATCTTATTCTAACTGCTCGTTATTGTATGTTAAACTAGTTGATAGCTTGACGGTGACAACTAGGAGTAACGCACTAGGATAATCAGCTGCTACTGTGATAGGATTCGTAGCTGCTTAGACTAGTTTCTGGAATTAATAGCTCATAGACTTTGATCGGACCATGCGCGCACGTTAGGAAGCCTTGATCGGACACTAACTTAAGTAGAATTGCACTATAGATGCTGAGAGTCGATGATAAGGGATACATTCATAGAGGATTGTCTGTACCAATACTCTTCATAGTAATAGTACTTAAAATCTACTGCCTGCGCACGTATCGTGCAATTCTGCTTTCACTACTGTTCATTCGCGCACCTGCGCAAACCAATCACTCACAACCCCAATTTCGTAAGTTGTAGGTTGCTAGCTAAAACGAGTCTGCACGCTCCTTGTGGGATCGACCCTGACTTAGCCGCTATACTAAGTGGAGAAGGAAGGATTAATTTGACGCGTACAACGACGCGCGATCAAATTTTGGCGCCGTTGCCGGGGAGCAACACAGATAAGTTTTAACTAGTCCAAGTTTTCTTTTACAGTAGTTACTTATTTCTTTTTATTTTTCGTTGGTGTTTCTGCCAGTACACAATAAACATCAGCCTGCGCAACCTTGAAACAGTTGCGCTGCGCAGATCATAGTTACGCACCGACAGGGGCAACAACCTAGTTTCTTTTAATTCCGTTTACTTGAAGTTTAGAACAAGGCATGGAGAATAATAGTGGCATCGGCGATAACTTAGGGGACAGAACCCCAGAGGGACCTAACAATGCAAGGGCAGATAACCACGCAGCTTGATTCAGAGAGGAAGTGCAGCGCGAAGTTGAAGCTCGGATGGCCGCTGAAGCAGTATATAATGCGCAACCCGCGCAACAGATCGGGAGACGAAGAACAGTGCGCGAGATGTCGGCTCCAATCACAGTCAACCAACCGTGGTGTATAGTGCTTCCACCCGATGGGCATTTTGAACTACGGAGCTCATTCATTCATCATATGCCTAAGTTTCATGGGATGAACAACGAGAACCCAGTACAGCATGTGCGCGAATTCCTAGTTATCTGCAAGAACATGAAGATCGACGGGGAGAGTGAAGAAGCGCTGAAGCTGAAGGCGTTCCCTTTTTCATTGTGTGATACAGCCAGGCATTGGCTGATGAGCTTACCAGTAGGATCTGTTCGCACATGGGAGCAGCTCATGAAGAAGTTCTTGGATAAGTTCTACCCCGCAGCAAAGATTGCGCTACTCAGGAGGGAATTGGCCGCACCTAGACAGGGCATAGGAGAGTCACTATCAGAGTACTATGAGCGTTTCAGGGAGCTGGAAGCCAACTGCTATAATCATGGCCTGCCCCAAAATGTGCTGATAGAGAATTTCCTGAACGGGCTACAACCGATGGAACTTAGATTGTTAAATGCATGCGCAGGTCGTGACATATGCAACATGTACCCGGAGGATGTATGGCAGATGATCGAGGACTCTGCTGGACAGGTGATAGAGCCTAGTTATACACGTTATTTAGATCATAACCCCTTGCTTATTTGCAATATTTTATGGGCAAGATTACTCGTTTCCAATGTTTTTTGTATATCAGGTCAGAACGAGCCCCTGAGTCGGATACGCGCTAACAGGCAGCGTTCTAGGAGTGAAAGATCAGCCTGTGGAGCTAGCGGCGCAAACAAAAGAAGAGATGGCGAAAGACAGCAGAGGTGCGCTACCCGATTGCGCCGACCAATGCTGTGCGCCAAGCGCAAAATCCCAGTGACCAGATTTGGAAGCTGCCAAAAGATGAACCTCCTGAGCAGTATAAGAAGAAAGAGAGTCTAGGGTTTCAAGGAGTTCGAAAGACTGCTGTTCCAGAGGCACCAGAGGACGCAAGGAGGCACTGTGCAGCAGGACTGGAAAACACACGGACCTGTTGAGAGGATTTGCGCCAGCCGACTGCGCCAGCCGAGAAGACAAACTGCACGCTCTGTTTGCTACCGTTTTCTCCGATACATTAGATGTTATCTTACTATTTTATGATGTTTACCACTAGCATGTCTAGCTAAACACTTAGTGTTGGTCGGGCATGAATCTGTGATGTATTCCTTTGAGACTTGAGCTTAATGCATAGTTTATTTACTTGTATTAATTCTGTGCGTATTGAGACAGTTAGTTGCATAAGTAGGGGAAGCCTTGAACCGCAAACTTGCCTGTGTAGCTCGCTTGTCACATGTTAAACTAGTTGCATGCGTAGGGGAAGCCTTGAACCGCAAACTTACCGTGACAATTAGGAGTAACGAGTTAGGGTAGGCAGCTGCTACTGTGACAGGATTCGCAGCTATTTAACCTAGTTCTAAGGATTAATAGCACATGAACTTTGAACGGAACATGCGCATGTGTTAGGAAGCCTTTACCGGACACTAACCCAAGTAAAACACAAGCTATAGACGTTTAGAGTCGATGATAAGGAATGCATTCATAGAGGATTGTCTGCCCAATACTTCTCATAAATATAGTACTTCATCTCTACTGCTTGCGCACGTCTAGTGCAATTTCCCGCGTTACGATATTTGCTGTTACTCGCGCATCGCGCAAAACCCCCCAATCGCTCACGCAACCCCCGTTTTCTTAAGTGTAGGTTACTGGCTAAGACTCACTGCTTGCTCCCTGTGGAGATCGACCCTTACTTAACCGCTGTACTAGTGGGAGAGGAAGGAATTATATTTGACGCGCACAACGACGCGCGATCAAATTTTGGCGCCGTTGCCGGGGAGCAACACAGCTAAGTGTTAGCTACCTTACATTTCTCATTTTAGTAACTAGCTATTTCATTTTGTCTTGTTTTCTCGTTGTTGTTTCTGACAGCGCACAATTACATCAGCCTGCGCAACCTTGAAACAGTTGCGCTGCGCAGATTCTAGTTGCGCACTGACAGACGCAACAACTTCGTCGCCATTTAATTTCGTTTCTTGAGTTTGGATCAGGACATAGAGGATAACAGTGTGGTTGGAGATAACCTGGGAGACAGAACCCCAGAGGAAGCAAGGGCGCATAACCGCGCAGCCCTATTCAGAGAGGAAGTGCAGCGCGAGGTTGAGGCAAGGAGGGCCGCTGAAGTGTATCATGCGCCGCCCGTGCCACAAGTCGCGCGACGCAGAACAGTGCGCGAGATGTCGGCCCCTATCACTGTTAACCAGCCATGGTGCATCGTGCTTCCACCTGGCGGTCACTTCGAGCTAAGGAGCTCACTCATCCATCACATGCCCAAGTTCCACGGAATGAACAATGAAAATCCAGTCAAGCATGTGCGGGAGTTCCTGGTCATTTGCGAAAACATGAAGACCGAAGGGGAAAGCGATGAAGCGCTAAAAATGAAGGCATTTCCATTCTCACTAAATGATACAGCTAGACACTGGCTAATGAATTTACCTGCAGGATCTATTCACACATGGGAGCAGCTGCAGAAGAAATTCTTAGACAAATTTTATCCAGCAGCAAAGATTGCGCTGCTCAGAAGGGAATTGGCCGCGCCAAGGCAAGGCGCAGGGGAGTCTCTGTCAGAATACTACGAGCGTTTCAGGGAGCTAGAAGCCAACTGCTACAATCACGGGCTTCCCCAGAATGTGCTGATAGAGAACTTTCTGAATGGACTGCTGCCCATGGAGCTGCGACTACTGAATGCGTGCGCAGGAGGGGACATTTGCAACATGTACCCGGAGGATGCATGGCAGCTGATAGAAGATTCTGCTGGGCAGGTAAGACATCAATTAACACTTGAAAGTAGTCGTAATCGTTCTGTGCATCAGGTAGAGGCAAGCGCTGAGATCAAAGAAATGAAGGCCATGCTACAGAAGCTGATGAGTGCGCAGAGCGCACAACCAGTTGCGCCAAAGGTATGTGAATTCTGCAGGTCCACTGAGCACAAGACAGACGAGTGCCCAACACTTTTTGAAGAAACTGGAGATGTGAATGCCCTAGGAGGATAGGACAACAGAGGACCGCAGAGGCAGAATCAGCCGCGCTTTGGGCTTGCTGCAAATGGTTTCAGATGGAGAGAAGAGAACAATTTCCAGAGGCAGCCCATTGATCAGCGCGCACCACAGCAGACGCAACAAGCTGCACCCTACAATCCACCGCATCGCCGCACAGACGCACCAGCGCAGAACCATCAGCAACCAAAGCGATCCTTGGAAGATATCATGGGGCAGCTAGCAGACACAGTGCGCAAGAATGACGAAAAGTATGACAAGAGGTTCGAATCCATAGAAAAGCATCTATCACAAATTGCAACCACGGTGTATGAGCTGAAAAAGAGCGATGGCAACCTGCCTTCGCAAGTGATTCAGAACCCTAAGGGAGGAGTTAATGCAGTAACACTGAGGACTGGGCGCACAGTGGGAACAGAGCAGACCGCGCAGGCGCCCGCGCAACCAGTTGCGCAAGTCCCAGATCCAGCAGCTCAGAGTGCGCAACCAGAGCCAGAGGCGCAATCAGAAGCGCCAACCACGAACCAGCAGGGCAATGCGCCAGGTATGTCTCACTCGAAAAACAAGGACAAAAATTGTACTAACATACCTGCTCCTTTCCCTGTGCAGGCACCACTGGCGAGAAAAGAAGCACTGGACAAGGAACTGTATGAGCTGTTCAGCAAGGTGGAAATCAACATACCTCTCATAGAAGCTATTCGACAGATTCCCAGGTATGCGAAGTTTTTAAAAGAGCTGTGCACGAATAAAAGAAGGACAGGCGAATGCGCACAAGTAATGCTAAATGCGCAAGCCTCAGCAATCGTGCAGCAAAAGGTACCACCTAAGTGCCGAGATCCAGGTACATTCACTATCCCTTGCACCTTAGGTAGAACCACGGTGAGCAACTGCATGATCGATTTAGGTGCATCAATCAATTTATTACCATATTCTCTCTATGCGACCTTGCGCCTTGGACCACTAAAACCTGCAGGTCTCACAATTCAGCTAGCAGATAGATCGTGCAAACAACCTGCAGGCATGATAGAAGATGTCCTAGTTCGAGTAGGGGAGCTGGTGTTCCCAGCAGACTTTTATGTGCTCGAAATGGAGGGTGAATCAAGCGCCAGCGGTGCGCAGATCCTCCTAGGCAGACCGTTTCTGATGACTGCGCGCACGAAGATAGACGTGTGGAGGGGCACGCTCTCCATGGAGGTAGATGGCGAAGAAATCCATTTCAACATCTTCGAAGGGATGCAGCACCCACATGAGGACGCTACCGTGCACGCAATGGACAGCTTTGACGATTTAGTCACGGAAGCGCAGTGTGCAAGCGCGACCATAGGACCAGAGCTACTGACACAGGCAGAACTGGAGGAGCAAGAGAAGGAGCTAAGCAGTGCCGAACCAGCATCCACACAGGTACGTGATATAGTTCATATTTGCACTGCTAACAAAATCTTGCCCTCTGTTGAGCAGGCACCCAAGATCGAACTGAAGCAACTCCCGGAGCATCTCAAGTACATTTTCTTGGGAGATGAGGACACCCTGCCAGTGATCATCAAGAGGGGATTGGAAGAAGGGCAGGAGGCGCGCTTACAACAGGTGCTGCGCAGGAACCAGCGCGCCATTGGATGGACTCTTGCTGATCTGCGCGGAGTGAGCCCAGACGTGTGCATGCACCGAATTCTGTTGGAAGATGGCGCCAAACCATCCAGGGAGGCTCAGCGCAGGTTAAACCCAAATATGATGGAGGTCGTGCAAAAGGAAGTTCTGAAGTTGCTTGACGCAGGGGTCATTTACCCAATCTCAGACAGCAGATGGGTCAGCCCGGTGCACGTTGTGCCAAAGAAAGGAGGAATCACGGTGGAGGAGAATGCGCAGGGCGAGCTAGTTCCCAAGCGCATACAGACTGGCTGGCGCATGTGCATCGACTACAGGAAGCTGAACGCTGTAACGCGCAAGGACCACTTCCCGCTACCCTTCATGGACCAAATGCTGGATCGCTTGGCAGGTAAGCCTTACTTTTGTTTTTTGGACGGATATTCAGGTTACAATCAGATACCCATAGCTGCGGAGGATCAAGAGAAGACCACGTTCACATGCCCCTTCGGAACTTTTGCGTTTCGGCGTATGTCTTTTGGGCTGTGCAACGCGCCAGGTACGTTCCAACGCCTCGTCATGAGCATTTTCTCTGATATGATTGGTATATGTATAGAAGTGTTCATGGATGATTTCACTGTATATGGGAGTACCTTTGATGCATGCTTAATACATCTAGATAAAGTCTTAGCGCGCTGCATCTCTAAGAACTTAGTGCTAAACTACGAGAAGTGTCATTTCATGGTAACGCACGGAGTAGTACTAGGTCATATCATTTCAGAGGAGGGTATTAAGGTAGACAAAGCTAAGATAGATATTATTTCTAATCTGCCTTATGCCACCAACGTGCGCGACGTGAAATCGTTCTTAGGACATGCTGGGTTTTACAGGCGTTTTATTAAGGATTTCTCTAAGATTTGCATACCCCTGTCTAACCTGTTGCAAAAAGACGTGTGCTTCGATTTTACTGATGAGTGCAGGGCGGCGTTCGATAAGCTGAAAGAAGCACTGACCAGTGCGCCAGTGATGCGCGCACCAGACTGGAACCTGCCATTTGAGCTGATGTGTGACGCAAGTGACTACGCAGTGGGAGCAGTTTTGGGGCAGCGCGAGGACAAGAAGCCGCATGCCATCTACTATGCATCGCGCACACTAGACTCCGCGCAGAAGAACTACACCACCACGGAGAAGGAGCTTCTGGCAATTGTATTTGCGCTGGAGAAGTTCCGAGCATACGTTCTAGGCGCCAGAGTCATCATCTACACGGACCACGCAGCTATCCGCTACCTCATATCCAAGAAAGAGACCAAGCCGCGCCTGATGCGCTGGGTACTTTTGCTTCAGGAATTCGATCTGGAGATCAAAGATAAGAAGGGCACGGAAAATACCGTCGCTGATCACCTGAGCAGGATCGTAAAGGATGAGGAGCCGGGGCAGATCAAGGAGACGTTCCCTGACGAGCACCTAATGGCGCTAACAGGTAAGGTACCATGGTATGCGCATATCGCAAATTACCTGGTCACAGGTGCGTTCCCTCCTCATTTCAATAAAACTCAGTGCATGCGATTGAAACATGAGTCCAAGCATTACCTTTGGGATGATCCTTACATGCTTAGAATAGGTCCAGATCGGATATTAAGACGTTGCGTGCCTGACCATGAGATTAACTCTGTATTGATGTTTTGTCATGCGCACGCCTGTGGAGGACATTTCGGTCCCAAGCGCACGAGCAGGAAGATCTTGGACTGTGGATTCTACTGGCCGCACCTATTCAGAGATGCCTATAACCACTGCAGGAAGTGTGACAGGTGCCAGCGCACTGGAGGAATCTCCGCGCGCAACGAGATGCCGCAGACCCCGATTCTGGTGGATGAAGTGTTCGATGTTTGGGGAATCGACTTCATGGGTCCATTTCCCCCATCTGCCGGGTACGAGTACATACTGGTGGCCGTGGATTACGTATCCAAATGGGTCGAAGCTAAGGCCACGCGCAAGGATGATGGTAAGACTGTCGCTGATTTTCTCAGAACTAACATATTTTGCAGGTACGGAGTGCCTAAGGCAGTTATCAGCGACCAGGGGACGCACTTCTGCAACAGAGTTGTGGCGCAAGTCTTCAAGCACTATGGGGTGCGCCACAAGACGTCCACCGCTTACCATCCGCAGACGAATGGACAGGCCGAAGTTTCTAACAGAGAGATCAAGCGCATCTTGGAAAAGACTGTGAGGCCGTCGCGCAAGGATTGGAGCCAGCGCCTGGATGATGCGCTATGGGCATACCGCACGGCACACAAGACACCCATTGGAACCTCACCATTCCGGCTGGTCTATGGGAAGGCATGCCACCTGCCAGTGGAGCTCGAGCACAAGGCATATTGGGCCTTACGTATTTGCAACCTGAACTTGGAAGAGGCAGGCCAAGAACGCGCATTTGAGCTGAGCGAACTAGAAGAGCTGCGCCTGGACGCCTATGAGGGACTGCGCGATTACAAAGCACGCACCAAGACGTTTCATGACAAGCACATCCTCCGGCGCACATTTGAACCAGGCGATCGGGTATTATTATTTTCATCACGCCTGAAGCTCATGCCTGGGAAGCTGCGCAGCAAGTGGACGGGACCATACACCGTCACCAAGGTTTTCCCCTACGGCACAATTGAATTAGAAGACGGGCACCAACATCGTTTTCAGGTTAACGGGCAGAGAGTCAAACGGTACTTGGGCGAACCTTGGGATGGCGCAGCACGCAACATTGACTTGGCCGAGCCAGAGATAGTAGACGAGCAAGCTGCTGCGCCAGACGCACCACCAGATGTTGCAGAGGGAGAACTAGCACCCATCGCCTATATCTCCTCTTCCTCTGCATCTGCCCTCCTTACGAATAATGTATCACATGCTGACCTCCCCTTTTATCCTTTGCGCAGGACCACTGAGATCGTAACACGAGCACTGGCGCAGGGACACTCAGGAGCAAGAGTGGGGGAGGCTGCAGACGCACTACTTGGCACGTAACGAGGTACCGTCGAGCCAACGACGTTAAACAAAGGCACTTGTCGGGAGGTAACCCGACACATTTTATTTTGGCACATTTTATTCTGCTTGTTTTGTTTTTTTTTTTTTTTTTTTTTTTTTTTTTGAGTGTTTTTAGCTTAGTTTAGGGTTTGGTAGTTTTTAGTCACACAAGTGCGCAGGACCGTGCGCCTCTCAATGCGCAGGTCAGTTGCGCCAGCCATAGGGGGTATATAAGGCCAGACTTAGAAAAATTCCCAGCACTTTTTCACTCGACCGTTACACACAAGCTCCCGCCCTCAGACCTCTGCCGTCGATCAGCGCCCATCCCACCGTCCGTCTAGAGAGATTCAAGGACAACACGACCGCACAGCACCCAGGTAACCCCCGATCCCGCTTTGAGCCGCTTCTGTTAGGGTTTGCGCGGAGAAGACAGTTTTTAGGGTTTTGAAATCGCACCAGGCTAGAGTGCGCGGCTTAGAGTGCTGTTTTGTGCGTTGTGTAGGCGACCAGTAGGCGCTCGTTCGGTGCAAATTTCGGAGGATTCTGAGCAGTTTCGATTTTTAGGGTTTTGGGGAGCATTGACCACGATTGACCGGAGCCAGCGCACGATGAGACCCGCCGCAGACCAGGTAACCCCAGCGGCTTTCGCTAACAAGTACGCAGCATTCATTAGCTTGGACATGTACGGGACACCGTACATCTGTCGAGATTTCCTGCGCGAGGTAGGGTTAGAGGACCTCGTGGCGCAGAGGCTAGCGATTGCCGGCTGGGAGGCGCTAATGGACCTCCGCAGCGCATCAGACCAGGAGGACACGTGTGAGTTCCTGGCATCTATGGAGGCGGGGGACAGGGAGATTAGATATAGACACAGGGGTGTCTGGTTCATAGCCTCGGAAAGGAGGCTGAGGCGCGCATTTGGGTGCGCCAAGGTGCGTGATGAAGAGTTAGACACGCACACTAACCAGGAGGCTTGGAGGGACATGGCAACAGGGCCAGCGTTCGCCGCGGGGCGCAGCAGGGGCCGAGAGCTGCGCGACCCGTGGCTGTTCTACTTATGGCGCATCGTGGCCTACGCAATCATTGGCCGTTTCAATGGCGCACCAAAGATCAGCCTCCTGGATATGGAGATTTTGACGGGGCTTTATTATGAGCGGAAGGTGCTGTTCATCCTGAACATGGTGCACCATTGGAGCCGAGTCAGCATGAGAGGGCCGCTGACGTGTGGAGGGCTTATCACGCACTTGCTGCGGAGCTTACATGGAGAGCCCGAGGTGCCCGAGCACACCTTGGTGCAGCCTATACCTCTGGACCGCGCTCACATGCTGCAAATCAGGGCGGTAGCCGTTCGGGACGATGGCACACTAGAGTGGTGCTACCATCTGCAGCCAGCCAGACCACCGCGGGCCAGAGTAGAGAGCAGTGCGCGGGCCAGGGCGGAGAGCAGTGCGCAGGGCGCAGCTGCAGGCGCAGCAGCAGCTGCAGCAGCCGCAGCAGCAGACGAAGAGATGGAGGAGGCCCTAGAACCAGAGGTGCCTCTAGTCAGGCGCCCAAGGACTCGGGCGCAGACTGGAGCACAACAGAGGGCCCGTGCACCACAAGGGGAGCCAGTAACCATTGCCATAGAGGACTCTCCCCCGCGTGCACCTGCCAAGCGCCCAAGGACTGAGACTGAGGCGGCGCCTGAGGAGGCCACTGCCGAGCAGCGCATGTTGTTCAACGTCATGCGCGTGCTCGAATACTTAGCGCCAGAGGGGGCGGATTTAAGTATGAGTCCACCATCCGGGTGGAAATTTGGAGACGCAATTCCCCCTCTCCTCAGCCTGCACCATCCACCTCCTACCCGTACCCCAGAAACTTCAGCAGCTCCAGCTCCAGCACCCTCTCCAGCTCCAGCACCCTCTCCAGCTCCAGCACCAGCTCCAACCCCAGCCCCAGCAGAGCCCACCCCTGCACCTGCACCGGCACCGATACCTTCACCAGTAGTTTCCCCTGCCCGGCCTTCTGTTCCGGAGTCCCCAATTAACTTTCCCAGCGTCAACTCCGATTCCTTATGGGAGTCACTCTCCGAGGACGAGCAGCCTGACCCCCTCACCATTGTACCCCCATCCTCCAGCACCGCCTCCACGACTGATTCTTCAGAGGCTGTAGCGCAGGATTCAGAGGCTGCATCTAGCTCGGAGGACTTCTAAGGCCAAGGGCAGGCGCAGTGATTTTACTTTAGGGTGGTGTCTTTTATTAATTGCTGCGTCTAGTGACTATTTTGTGCGCTGAATATTTGAGCCCTACATTCTGTGAACCCCTTGCTATATTTTGTGTGACTGTTCGTGTTTACTCTTATGTTCTTTATTGTCGTTGCATTGCATGCATGTGCGCCGCCTCCGTGCGCTTGAGCTTGAGTCGTGGGGACACGTCTCTGTTCAAGTGTGGGGGGGGGCGTTACTCTTACATTTTATGTTTCTGAGCATTTTTTAGTATAGCTTAGTTTAGTTGAAGAGAATTAGTAGCAGTAGTGCGCTAAGGTGCAGGATGCGCATGCGCTCTAGCTTGTTTTGCGCTATCCGTATTGTGTGCACTGCTATCTACTGTTTTAGCATAATTTTTTCGTTTTTTCTGCTCCTGTTAGTTGGGATATACAGGGGATGTGGAGTTGATAGAAATGCTCCAGAGAGGCGGTTAGTCGCTTCTGCTTCGAAGGCGAGGTATATGGTTGAGTGCGCTAGTGGAGGCCGGTGCTTCGCAACCTTCGGAACAACAGAGCGCGCTCAGTCACGCAGATGCAAAAAGGCAAAATACCCAAGCGTGGCGAGGTGGGAAAACAGACCACCTTCTCTCTGGAAATCAAGCTAAGGAAAGCGGGCGCGGATGTAAACGCGTGCGCCGACCGGCGCAGACAGACCAAGGAGGGAGAGCGGAACGAGTTCCATAGCTGCTATCCGAAGGCTGAGATTGGAACTGTTCTGGGAATAAAAAAAAATTGGAAAGGAAGCTGTACAAAAGAAAAAATACCAGCAGAAGCAGATGATTTGCGTTACAAAGAATCAGCATGCGCACTACTTAGTACCTGCGTGCGCAAGACCACAAGGATATCATCAAAGGCTCAGGTTCCCAGGAAGTGTGCGAATGAATCACGCACTGGAAGAAGCTCACGCAAGAAACCATATACCTATCTTCGGAGCGGGAGCTGACGACCAGGAGCCTAAGAAGAGCTATCTCCCAGTCATCCAAAGATCTTCATCCTGGCTGAGAGGTAATGAATTTTCGGAATTATTATACTAGAACTATTGAGTGCAGCTGTGCGCAGGTGATAGAGCAGCACAAGTTGAGCAACTGTGCATCTTGCGCCAGAATGCAAGGCTGTGCGCTAGTCTCCAGAAAAGGTAATTGTATCCACGTTTCAGTACTTGTTCGGGACGAACAAGGGGCAAGTGTGGGGGGTTTGATAGAGCCTAGTTATACACGTTATTTAGATCATAACCCCTTGCTTATTTGCAATATTTTATGGGCAAGATTACTCGTTTCCAATGTTTTTTGTATATCAGGTCAGAACGAGCCCCTGAGTCGGATACGCGCTAACAGGCAGTGTTCTAGGAGTGAAAGATCAGCCTGTGGAGCTAGCGGCGCAAACAAAAGAAGAGATGGCGAAAGACAGCAGAGGTGCGCTACCCGATTGCGCCGACCAATGCTGTGCGCCAAGCGCAAAATCCCAGTGACCAGATTTGGAAGCTGCCAAAAGATGAACCTCCTGAGCAGTATAAGAAGAAAGAGAGTCTAGGGTTTCAAGGAGTTCGAAAGACTGCTGTTCCAGAGGCACCAGAGGACGCAAGGAGGCACTGTGCAGCAGGACTGGAAAACACACGGACCTGTTGAGAGGATTTGCGCCAGCCGACTGCGCCAGCCGAGAAGACAAACTGCACGCTCTGTTTGCTACCGTTTTCTCCGATACATTAGATGTTATCTTACTATTTTATGATGTTTACCACTAGCATGTCTAGCTAAACACTTAGTGTTGGTCGGGCATGAATCTGTGATGTATTCCTTTGAGACTTGAGCTTAATGCATAGTTTATTTACTTGTATTAATTCTGTGCGTATTGAGACAGTTAGTTGCATAAGTAGGGGAAGCCTTGAACCGCAAACTTGCCTGTGTAGCTCGCTTGTCACATGTTAAACTAGTTGCATGCGTAGGGGAAGCCTTGAACCGCAAACTTACCGTGACAATTAGGAGTAACGAGTTAGGGTAGGCAGCTGCTACTGTGACAGGATTCGCAGCTATTTAACCTAGTTCTAAGGATTAATAGCACATGAACTTTGAACGGAACATGCGCATGTGTTAGGAAGCCTTTACCAGACACTAACCCAAGTAAAACACAAGCTATAGACGTTTAGAGTCGATGATAAGGAATGCATTCATAGAGGATTGTCTGCCCAATACTTCTCATAAATATAGTACTTCATCTCTACTGCTTGCGCACGTCTAGTGCAATTTCCCGCGTTACGATATTTGCTGTTACTCGCGCATCGCGCAAAACCCCCCAATCGCTCACGCAACCCCCGTTTTCTTAAGTGTAGGTTACTGGCTAAGACTCACTGCTTGCTCCCTGTGGAGATCGACCCTTACTTAACCGCTGTACTAGTGGGAGAGGAAGGAATTATATTTGACGCGCACAACGACGCGCGATCAACAGGTGAGGCATCAATTGATGCTCGAGAACAGCCGTGCGCGCACTGTGCATCAGGTGGATTCCAGTGCGGAAATAAAGGAAATGAAAGCCATGCTGCAGAAGCTGATGAGTGCGCAAGGCACGCAACCAGTTGCGCCGAAGGCATGCGAGTTCTGTACGTCCACTGAGCACAAAACCGACGCATGTCCCACACTTTTCGAGGAATCAGGAGATGTAAATGCTCTAGGAGGATGGGACAATAGAGGACCGCAGAGGCAGAATCAGCCGCGCTTTGGACTGGCCGCAAATGGATTCAGATGGAGGGAGGACAGCAATCTCCAAAGGCAGCCAGCGGAATATCGTGCACCTCAGCAGGCGCAGCAAGCATACAACCCACCGCACCGCCACAATGAAGCACCAGCACAGAATAACCAGCAACCGCGGCGCTCCTTAGATGACATAGTGAGTCAGTTGGCAGACACCGTGCGCAAGAATGATGAAAAGTATGACAAGAGGTTCCAGTCAATTGAGAAGCAGTTGTCGCAGATTGCCACCACGGTCTATGAGCTGAAAAAGAGCGATGGCAACCTGCATTCGCAAGTGATTCAAAACCCTAAGGGAGGAGTTAACGCCGTAACACTGAGGACTGGGCGCACAATTGGGACAGCTCCGACCGCGAAGGTGCCCGCGCAACAAGTTGCGCAACCCCCAGAGCCAGAACAGCCTGATGCGCAACCAGCCGCGCCAGCTACAAACCAATAGGGGGGTGGCGCCAGGTATGATACAATCAGCAGAAAAGAGTACCAGTCATACTAATGCACCTGCACCTTTTCTTGTGTAGGCACCTTTAGCAAGAAAAGAGGCGCTAGACAAGGGGTTATACGAATTATTCAGTAAGGTGGAAATAAACATTCCCCTGATTGAGGCAGTTCGGCAGATTCCCAAACATTCCCCTGAGTGCGCACAAGTAATGCTTAACGCACATGCATCAGCAATTGTGCAACAAAAGGTACACCTAAATGCCGGGATCCAGGTACGTTCACCATACCGTGCACCTTAGGTAAGATCACGGTAGGCAACTGCATGACTGATCTCGGTGCATCTATAAATGTGCTTCCTTACTCCTTGTATGTGTCATTGCACCTTGGTCCACTAAAGCCTGCAGGTCTCACCATCCAATTAGCAGATCGGTCGTGCAAACAACCGACGGGCATGATAGAGGACGTTCTCGTCCGAGTGGGAGAGCTGGTGTTCCCAGCAGATTTCTACGTCTTGGAAATGGAGGGTGAGCCGAGAATAGGAAGCGCGTAGATCCTACTGGGCAGACCATTTCTAATGACAGCACGCACAAAGATAGACGTGTGGAAAGGCACGCTCTCAATGGAGGTAGATGGCGAGGAGATTCACTTTAACATTTTTAAGGGGATGCAGCACCCTCATGAGGACGCCACAGTGCACGCATTAGACAGTATGGACGACTTGGTTGCGCATGCACAGTGTGCGTGCGCAACAGGGGAGCCTGCGCCACTGGCACAGACAGAGATGGAGGCACAAGATGATGAGCTGAGCAGCACAGAACCAGTGTCCAGACAGGTATGTGATCTGGTTAATGTTTGCGCTTCTAATAAAATCCTGCCTTCTATTGAACAGGCACCCAAGGTTGAGCTAAAGCAATTGCCCGAGCACTTAAAGTACATCTTCCTGGGCAATGAGGACACCCTGCCTGTCATTATAAAGAAAGGATTAGAGGAGGAGCAGGAGGCGCGATTACAGGAGGTGTTGTGCAAGAACCAGCCCGCTATAGGATGGACATTAGCTGACCTGCGCGGAGTAAGCCCTGATGTGTGCATGCACAGAATTCTGCTGGAAAATGATGCCAAACCATCCAGGGACCTCAGCGCAGACTGAATCCGATTATGATGGAGGTAGTGCAGAAGGAGATCCTGAAGCTGCTTGACGCAGGTGTAATATACCCGATTTCAGACAGTAAGTGGGTAAGTCCAGTGCACGGTGTGCCAAAGAAAGGAGGCATCACAGTAGAGGAGAATGCGCAGGGGGAGCTAGTTCCCAAGCGCATACAAACTGTGATGATGTAGTATGGCAGTGTTGCACAAGTGAACAAGGAGCAGCTACAGCAGGGGATGCTATAGCAGGAGCTTGTTCAAGTTGCTGCAACACCTGTCCGAGTAGCAGCAGCAACCTGGGCTTGGCTAGAAAGCCTGGCAGCTCTGCGGAGAGCATCAGAAGAATCTTTTAAAGTGCTGCGGAGAATATTCCAGTGGGGAATTCCTAGCTAGAGAAGGAGATTTGTTTTGGAGATCAAAAACAAATCTAATCTTATAAAAATTAGGAGATAACTGATTCTTTGTGGGACATTGCTAAATTCTGTTCTTGATTGAAGCTGGCGTTGCTATTTAAGGGAGAACAGGTCAGAGCAGAAAGGTTGATCGAACCTGAGGGATACACGAGTGCATACACAGAATTCTGAGAGAGCAATTTTGGTGTGCGACGAGTTCTTCGATCATCATCCGAAAGCAGAGCGTGAGCGCAGAGCTGTGGTGACAGAAGCAGAAGGAGATCAGGACTTGCGTAGTCTGATCCGAGCTTGATCTAGAAGCCAATTCAGAGCAGTGGTGCTTGTTGGTTGATCAAGGAAGGCCGCGGAAGAACTGACGAGTGTGTGGCTCGGTCGAGTGTCTAGGCGGCAGTTCTCGCTAGTGGCAGGAGGTCACTGAGTGAGGGGGAGTATTCCAGAGTGTGCAGCGCTCGTGGAATCGTTCGATCGGCTCGGCAGAAGGCTTTGGAGCGACGCGGACAATTGTGCATTAGCTGTGTGTTACAGCAGGTGCTGCAGCAACCCTGCAGAGTTGATTATAGTTTAGAATAGACTGAGTTTCGAGGAGACAGTAGCTATTCTAGATTGACATTTGTAAAGGGTGTGCAGACACAAGTCAGAGCCTGTTCTGATTGTGTTCAGTGATCCACACAAGGTTGAGTAGCATAGGTTGCGTGGAGTTGTAACCGAGTGTACTTGGAGACCTTTGTGTTTAGTGGATTGAGGACTGGAGAATAGTCCTCCCCAGACGTAGGCAGTTGGCCGAACTTGGTGAACAATCTTCTGTCTTGTTCATTGTTTGCTGAGACAATTTCCGAGTGAACAAGAGTGTGCTGCAGCAACTGCTTGTTCACAAATCTGTCTGTCAAGAGACGCTGCGAATTTCAATTGGTATCAGAGCAGGAGCTCAACACACAGAGTAAAAGATCCTACAATGTCTCTGAAGAAAACAAGACAGTGAAGGAAGGACAGAGCACAAGCAGACCTCCATTGTTGGAAGAAAGCAACTATGGATATTGGAAGGCTAGGATGAAAGCCTTTCTTAAGGCCATTGATGAGAAGACCTGGAGAGCTATCGTGGTCCAGTGGTCTCCCCCAATCACCATGGATGAACAGGGAGTCACACGGATAAAGGCTGAAGAACAATGGACTGCTGAAGAGGGAGCTGCAGCAACTGGTAATTCAAAGGCTCTGAATGCGATTTTTGCTGCAGTTGATGCTAACAATTTCAGATTGATATCAAATTGTGATATGGCCAAACAAGCTTGGGAAATTCTGCAAACTGCACATGAAGGAACTGATAGAGTAAAGCTGTCAAGATTACAGATCATTGCCACGCAGTTTGAGAATCTGAGACTGTCACTGAGTTTAATGCAAAACTTTGTGATCTAGCAAATGAAGCCCATGCTCTTGGTGAATCTATTCCTGAAGAGAAGCTGATCAGGAAGGTCCTCAGATCGTTGCTCACAAGATTTGACATGAAAGTGACGGCCATTGAAGAAGCCCAAAATGTTGGTTCTACCACAAGAAGCCCATGCTCTTTACCACAAATTGGTTCTACCGCTAAGTTTTCCCAACAATGCAATCTAGTCAAGTATAACACAATTGATATCAAATTAGCTCACCGCTAAGCTGCGCTAAATTGACAATCAAAGCATTCGTTTCACTCATACAAGGACAGCAAATCAATAGCTCAAATCATGTTGTCATTGACCTCAAACTAAATGTCGCAATGCAAACCCCAAACTGAAATATTGATTTAGCTACCCATCATATCCATGGTATACAATAGACACTAGGTTAAGTAGCTACAAACTGAAGTAGAACAAAACTGAACTAAAATGGAAATTCGGTGAATAGTGTTTTCCGGCAGTGAATAGTAAATTCGGCGACTTCTCTCTCAAGCTCTTCAACCTTCTCCTCCACTCCGTCACTGTAGCTCGTGAATAGTAGCTGTCAATAGTGTCTAGTGAAGTGTGTTTGAAGTGAGAGGATTCTTTTCCTCTTTTGTCCATCTTTTAGGTTTAGGGTTTTTGGGTTGAACCAGGATGAACCGCATTGAACCACATCTGATTTCTGATTGAACCAGCTGACTTTGACTGTTGTTGACTTCTTGAACTTGGATGAATGCTTCAAATATGCGATAAATTCAATGCGATCTTGAACATTCCTGCGATACGAAAACACTACAAAAGAGTGATCGATTCACACAAAATGTAATAAAATTATGGGAATAAAAAACTTAATGGAGCGTATAAATACGCTCTATCAAGACCCTTCAGAGCAATGAAGGTTGATCGAAGAAGCGAGCGTGAATGAGTATACACACAGAATTCCGAGAGAGTAATTTGTGGTGTGCGAGAAAATCTTTGATCTTCACCGAGAGCAGAGCGTGAGCGCAGAGCTGTGGTGACTGAAGCAGAGGGTGATCAGGACTTGCGTAGTCTGATCCAAGCTTGATCGGGAAAGCCAATTCAGAGCAGTGGTGCTTGTCGGTTGATCAAGGGCTACCGCGGAAGAACTGACGGGTGAGTGACTCGGTCGAGTGTCTAGACGGCAGTGCTTGCTAGTGACAGGAGTCACTGAGTGAGGGGGAGTATTCCAGAGTGTGCAGCGCTCGTGGAATCGTTCGATCGGCTCAGCGGAAGGCTTTGGAGCGACGCGGACAGTTTGTGCATCAGCTGTGTGCTACAGCAGATGCTATAGCAACCCTACAGAATCTGAGTATTGTTAGAATAGGCTGAGTTTCGAGGAGACAGTAGCTATTCTAGATAGATATCAGTAGAGGGTGTGCAAACACAAGTCAGAGCCTGTTCTGATTGTGTACGTGGATCCACTTGTGGTTGAGTAGCATAGGTTGCGTGAGTTGTAACCGTGTGTACTTGGAAACCTTGAGATTAGTGGATTGAGGACTGAAAAGAGTCCTCCCCAAACGTAGGCAGTTTGCCGAACTGGGTGAAGAAACCTTTGTCCTTGTTCATTCTTGCTGAAACAGTTTTCGGGTGAACAAGAGTGTGCTGTAGCAACTGCTTGTTTACAAATCTGTTTATCAGAGGCGCTGCGAATTTCAATTGGTATCAGAGCGGGAGCTCGACACACCGAGTAAAAGATCCTACATTGCCTATGAAGTCAAGGAACAATGAAGGAAGGACAGAGCACGAGCAAACCTCCATTGTTGGAAGAAAGCAACTATGGATATTGGAAGGTTAGGATGAAGGCCTTTCTCAAAGCCATTGATGAGAAGACCTGGAGAGCTATCGTGATCCAGTGGTCTCCTCCGATCACCATGGATGAATAGGGAGTTACACGGATAAAACCTGAAGAACAATGGACTGCTGAAGAGGGAGCTGCAGCAACTGGTAATTCAAAGGCTCTGAATGCTATCTTTGCTGCGGTTGATGCTAACAATTTCAGGTTGATATCAAACTGTGATATGGCCAAGCAAGCTTGGGAAATCCTGCAAACTGCCCATGAAGGAACTGATAAAGTAAAGCTGTCAAGATTACAGATTATTGCTACTCAGTTTGAGAACCTGAGAATGCTAGAAGAGGAGACGATCACTGAGTTAAATGCGAAACTGTGTGACCTGACTAATGAAGCCCATGCTCTTGGAGAACCTATTCCTGAAGAGAAACTGACTAGGAAGGTCCTCAGATCGTTGCCCACAAGATTTGACATGAAAGTGACGGCCGTTGAAGAAGCTCAAAATGTCAGACACTTGAGGCTGGAAGAATTGGTTGGATCCCTCAAACAATTTGAGATGAAGCTGGTTAAAGAAGAGCCTACTCCTAAGGAGAATATAGGACTGAAGGCAGAAACAGAAGTGAAGAAGCCAGCTCTAGATGATCAACTGAGTATGCTAGTAAAGAACCTTGGGAAACTCCTGAAGAACATGGACTCAAGAACTGGGCAAAGCTCATCCACACGAAAACAATTCAGAAGAGGTGGAGAAAATAAAAGGAGAGGGAAGGAACCTGCTCAGAATGAATATGAGAAGAAAGAAATGAGAAAGGGTGTTCAATGCTGGAATTGTGAAGGGTATGGACATATTGAAGCTGACTGTCCGAGCAAACCCCTCAAAAACTAGGAGAAGAAGGATAACAAGTCCCTGACAGCTAAGTGGAGTGACTCTGAAGAAAGTGAAGAAGAAAATTGTGTTGTGCTAACCAGTGTGTCAGACTTCAACCACAAAGAGTTACTAAAGAATGAATTATACTATGGGGTTGTTGTGTCCGAAAGTGAAGATGAGGAGGACTCAACTATCAGCCTAATTGACTATCTGGGAGAGATACTTAAACAGTGTGAGGAAGCTCTGCAAACGAATCAAGCCTTGGCTGACAGAGTCAAGCTACTGGAAGAAGAACGAGGACAATTTCTCTCCTCAGCTAACAGACAAGTCACCATACTAAAAAGGGAAGACACAAGAAGCCAAGCCACTGACATTGGGGGCTCTCTAGCTACAGCAAAGGCAGCCGAACCTTAGAAAAATATCCTAGATGAAATTCTTTCATATCAAAGACTTGGAAGAGGAAGATTAGGGCTCGGATACACTGGTGAAGAAAGTTCAAGAGGAACAATTTTCATAAAAGTACCGGATGCTTGCCCAAAACCTGCAGAGGAAGATGGAACCAGACACTTGAACAAGAGGATGCTACAGCACCTGATCCATCATCCATCTGTAGCTAAGCCAGAGCCTCAGAATAAAAGGAGATCATGCACAAATAATTATGGTCAGAAGAAAGAGAATCAGAAGATACCCTCGAACCTGAAGCGGCAGCAGAGAACCCAAAGAACCTTCATAGCTGGAAAAAGGGGAATAAAATCCAGGGCCAACACATATTGCACAAAATCCCCTAGCTCAGGAGATCCGGGAAATGCTCATTACTGGAAAGAACCACGAGGGAGTAGTGCAAAGACCGCTGTACCAGCCCACTGGAATGAACAACACAAGAGAAAGCCATAGAAGATACAGGTGTGGAGACCCAAAGCTGAAAAACGAAAAGACAGGAGCCTTGAGGGTCAGAAGAGGAGGAAATCAAGACAAACCCAAGTATGGGTGAAGAAACAATCAACAGAGCCTCACGAGAATTCTCCTTACAAAGCAGTCATCCGGAATGAACAGGAGAACCAGCTCCTGTCTGCTATAGCAACCTGACCGGTAAAAGCTTGTTCATAGGTTTTGGTCGCTAAAGAAGGAAGAGGTCACATGCATGGCACGTGAGTCCAAATCTCAAATCAAAAGAGAAAAGTCAGTGGGTAAATCAAATTCTATGGCAAAACTCAGTCCAAGACGCTTTCCCCAAATCGTTGCTGATCAACATTCCCGTGTGCTCCTCTCACCCTCCGCAAACCAGCAACCATGGTGAAAACTCGAGGCCTGAAGAAAAACCTAGCAGCGTCACAGCAAGGTAGAACTGAAAGGAGGACCAAGTTCTGCAATGAAGCACCTCCTCAGCGTTTAGACTTTTGGTTTGGGAGCCTGCACCTCTCCCTATGTCACACAACACTTCCTCTCCACAAAGAGGAACCTCGCAGAAAATGAGGCGTCTAGTACATGTCGGGGAGCCTGCTACCAGCGCTGCAGTTGTTGCTGGAGAGGAAGTACTTGAAGAACCCTCTATAGAAGTCCAAGATGCAGAAAATGCTAAGAAGGTCCATCCTGAAGAGAGCTGTAGAACACTGGTCACATCCCCTGGCATAGAAGGAGAAGGGGAGGAGAATCTGCTGCAGCACATGCTCCTCCACCTTCTGACAAAGATAAAGCTCCAATCATCATTGCTGATACCAGTAGTGAAGAAGCGGAGTCCAGTGATGAAGAGGAGTCAAATGAGGATGCTTTGGGTGAACCTTCGGAGAGAAGACCTATGGGGCAGAAGTCCAGCGGAGGAGATGTCACAACAGCAATCACTGTCGAAGGAACATGGTTCAGAAACAAGAATGCCTCCCAATCCTGGAGCTCAGTAGAGAGGAAGCACATTGTTTCTGAGAAGAGGCTGGATGTGGAGAAATATAAGTCCTCGGCAATCATCCAAATTCTAACTGAGGTAAATCTACTGAAATACCTAACCTATCCTTATAGATACAATAGCAGGTTAGTTAGGGAGTTTATAGTTAACATGGAAGAGAAGTTTGGTCAAGATGGGGGAGATGAGTATGGGAGAAGCTGGGTTAGGGGTAAGGTGGTACTGGTTACCCCAGAAAAAATAGATGAATTCCTTGGAATAAGTAGTGATGCCAGAGAGCCCATAACGGGAGGTGTTGGCCAAGGTCCTCACAGGAGGTGTGTGTCAATCCTGGGAAGGACCAAACCCCAGTGCATCTGAGCTCACCTCTATGTATAAGCTGCTGTACAATCTGGGAAGTAGGAACTGGATCCCCAGCTCTCACAGTGGAAAGGTCAGCAAACCCTTTGCTGACCTCTTGCACTCGGTGGGGAAAAGGAGAAGTATCAGCCTGGGGAGTGTGATGTTTCCTCAGATTGCTGCACATGCCGACAGCTCTACCTCCAGCAAACCCATTGTGCTACCTTCTCTTATCTATGGGTTGATGGTTGCTCAGCATCCAGAGCTAGGAGAGATCGCTGAAATGTTGTCTGAGGAGTTGCAAGTGTTTACTGTTGATCACAAGCTGTTCAAGGGCAAACATGCAGTCGACATAGCTCAAGAGGATTCTCTTTTGACGGTCTCGGCTGATCCAATCTTTCCCAGAGAAAACTTACCTTCCGCTTCCTTCATTGATGCAGCCCTTCGAGCCAGGATTGTGAGCCTTCTGAAGTCAGAGCTGATGAGTTTGGAGGCTGAAGCCAAACGAAGGGACATCAGGCGTGCTCAACTCAGAAGTGTCCTTAAAGACTTAGAGTATCCGGAGGATGGAGGACAGGCCCCTTGAGCATCTGTGACAAAAAGGGGGAGAGAAAGTAAGGAGCAGCCTCTGATGAACCTGCAACCTGCACTGATGAACTTTGAACTCTTATCTGCTTTTGGCCCTGCGTGGCTTAGCTAAGGCCGAATGTGGCCATTACTTACTCTTGTTCTAAAAATATTTTTTTGTAGTAAGTTCCTTTTTCTTGCTTGTTCATGGAAGTGTGCATCAGTGGCCTAGGATTTTGTCAAAATGCCAAGGGAGAGATTGATGTTGCAGTATGGCAGTGTTTGACAAAACCAGCACAAGTGAACAAGCAAGTGAACAAGATGCTGCTATAGCCCGTGTCCAGTGTTGTTGAACAAGACCAGTGACCAAGGAGCAGCTGTAGCAGGAGCTTGTTCAGAAGGGTTGTAGCGTCTGTCCGAGTAGTAGCTATCTGGGTCTTTGGAAAGAGGGCTTGGCAATCCTTCTAAGAGCATCAGAGGAGTTTCTAAGTTGCTGCAGAGAATTTTCCAGTGGAGATTCCTAGCTGAAGTAGGAGATTTGATTGTGGGAGATTTGAATCTCAAATCAAATCAAATCTCCTAAAAATTAGGAGATATTGATATTGCTAACGGAATTGCTAAATCCTGATAATGATGGCAGTGGGCGCGCCTATATAATGGAGACCCTTCAGAGCAATGAAGGTCGATTGAAGAAGCGAGCGTGAACGAGTATATACACAAAATTCCGAGAGAGTAATTTGTGGTGTGCGAGAAAATCTTTGATCTTCACCGAGAGCATAGCGTGAGCGCAGAGCTGTGGTGACTGAAGCAGAGGGTGATCAGGACTTGCGTAGTCTGATCCAAGCTTGATCGGGAAAGCCAATTCAGAGCAGTGGTGCTTGTTGGTTGATCAAGGACAGCCGCGGAAGATCTGACGGGTGAGTGACTCGGTCGAGTGTCTGGACGGCAGTGCTTGCTAGTGACAGGAGGTCACTGAGTGAGGGGGGGTATTCCAGAGTGTGCAGCGCTCGTGGAATCGTTCGATCGGCTCAGCGAAAGGCTTTGGAGCGACGCGGACGGTTTGTGCATCAGCTGTGTGCTACAGCAGATGCTATAGCAACCCTGTAGAATCTGAGTATTGTTTGACCCTTTAAACCTTCTAATCATGTCTTAATGTAATCTATAAAGTTGTAGATATTTGAATTAGCTTTTCAACAAGATATGGAACGCCTCAAACGGATAAGAATCGCATGCTCGACTAGCCTTCAATGATGAATAGGTCAGTCTACCCAGATTTGATCTACAAGCGAATTCTCCTCGAATCAAGTGATTCGGGCAGCCCCATAATTTGATTCGGCCGAATCATAATGTCAATGCTGTAATGAAGCTGGGCGAATCACTTTTCTTTGGCCGATCCAAAAGTGATTCGGCCTAGCCTGGATTCCTCTTTGGGCGAATCAACTTTGCAATGCTAGCATCTCACCTGTTTTGACCCTTCAAACCTTCGAATTACGTCTTGATATAAACTATGAAGTTGTAGCCCTTTGAGTTAGCTTTTCAACAAGATATGGCACGCCTTAACCGGATAAGAATCGTGTGCTCGGCGAGCCTTCGAAGATGAATATGTCAATCAGCCTGGACGAATCAAACTAGCCTGGGGGAATAAAATCTGCCTTTTGCTTGATTTTGGTCTCTTTTGCTCTCGATCGACTAAAATTCACCCGAAACTTCTTCGGACCACTTCATATCATGTAGTACGCATTTTCAACCTGAAATGGACAAAGAAAACATCAAATGACTTTATAAAATAACGGAACAAACGTGAAGTAAAGTGAAAATATGAACAAACATAAGATTATTTGTCCGCTCATCACTATGAAAATGAGCATTAAGTACTGGTGTTTTTTTAAGTTCTAAGTATAATTTAATAATGCAAAACTCATAATAAAAAAAGATGATAAAGTATTTGACTAAATTATTTAACACTCGTATGGACTAATTTAAGGTCTAGATTCAGAATTGAATACACTGTAATAGAAACCAAGCTAACCCATAAAGTGTAGGAAATTTTGCAAAACAACCAAGATAAATTATCATATGCAAGTGTTCCTGAGTAAATATTAGAGATGGAAATGGGTTAGGCAATTCATGGGCTAGCTCGGGTGGGTCGTGGGCTGGCCAGACCCATCCCGGTCCCGACACATCAACCCATGGGTCGACTGGGCTGGGTTACAACTCGCGGGTCGGGCTGGATCAGATCCACGGATTTGACCCACGAGCTCAACCCACGAGTTCAACCTACGGGCTCGACCCACGAGCTAAAATTCAAAAATATAGCCTTGGAAGTTCAAAAATATCAAAATTTAAAATTTGATCTCATTCCCAAATTCTATAAACACCTCATCTTTATATCATATTTTACACACCAACAGCTCTCTAAAACCTCTCTTCTTCTCAAGTGCTCAAGTCTCAATTTTGCAAGCAACGGGCTTCTCAAATCTTCATTTCGGTATGTTTTATTTTACTATTTAGATATTAATTGTTGTTGTATTCGTTTACCATGGAAATTAATCTCTATAATTTTGAAAAACTTTTTCCCAATGATGAGAATGAAATGAAAAACAGTGAACGTGTGGATAGTGTTCCGAGGATGGACGAAGCTCCAAATTCATTATCGAGTACTCACACCGTCACACTATCATCCACCTCTACCTCTAGGAAAAATGAACACATGTATAAATCTTCTGTTTGGGCTTACTTTAAAACCATTTGGAAAGATAATGTAAGAATTGCCAAATGTAAAAAATGTGGACAAGTGTATAAAATTTCAGTTGGAGGGGGTACGGGTTTTTTTCAAGACATATTGCTAAAAAGCATCCGGATTGAGTTACTGATTCAAATAAAACTACTTTAGTTGTTGAGTCAGTCGGAACTGGTAGTGCACAACTTTGTGAACAACCGGGACCAACATGGCTTTACTCAGAAGTTAAAGCTCGTATTGGTCTAGGTAAATATATAATAGAGGTCAAACAACCTTTTTCAATGGGTGATGATCCTATTTTTATTAGTTTTATTAAAAATAATTAAAACCATATTTAAAGGGGGGTTTCAGGAAAAAAAATTCGAGAAGATGTTTTTTGTACATTTAACTTTAAAAAACAAACGCTAATTAATATGTTTTTAGATATGAATTGTATGATTTTTCTAACGTTTGATATTTGGACTTCTCCTTTTGGATATAGATATATTTGTTTAACTGGTCATTGGATTGATATTGATTGAGTGATGCAAAAAAAAAATTCTTATGTTTAAACCTATGGAGCATCCACATACGGGACTTTTTATAGCACATATGATTTAAAATATTGTAAATGAGTTTGGATTAGGTAGAAAAGTTTTTTCAATATCATTTGACAATCCTTCTAATAATAATGTTGCGGTCGCACATTTAATCATTCGCCTCAAACCAATTCTTGGTGGTAAATTGTTACATATTAGATGTGCATGTCATATTATTAATTTGTGTGTGCAATCCGGCTTAGAAATTATCAAGCCATACATAGAGAAAATTAGAGGCGCACTTAAATATATTCAATCAAATGGTCATCACAAGCAAGAATTTAAAGATCTTTGTAAATTTCATAACTTGCGGTATAAATAATTTTATCTAGATGTGATCACTATATGGAATTCGACACGAGATATGCTTAAATGTTGTATGTTTTATAAAGATGTTATTACAAGTTTTTTGAATGAAAGAAACTTTCAAAATTCAATTGATGAAGAAGATTGGCATAAGGCCGAATTTATTATTTCATATTTAGAAGTTTTTTTATATTGCTACTAACAAATTGGGTGGTACTTATTTTTCCACTTTTCCTTTTTTATAAACATCAATTATTTACTATGTCTACAGGTTTTCAAAAATATAGGAGTTCAGATTTTTATATTGACATTTTCTCTCCCATGAAAGCAAAATTTAAAAAATATTGGTTGTTTAGCCTCTTGTATGGATCCTAAACTTAAGGTGGCGGGCGGGTGTATAATATTTTGTTGAACAAGTATATCTAACACTTGGTTTGAATAATGATATTACTTGTATTAAACAACAAATTTATGATGCTTTATTTGAATTAAATGATTTGTATGTTGCAAAAGTAGGTTTGATTGTGGTTTATCCTCACAACAAGATACAACTAATGTGCCTTTCGTTTGTGAGGCAGATTTTGCATTGTATCAATGACAAACATATAAAAGGCAACCCACAGGTGAGTGTAGTACCTCCTTTTAATCAAACGCGGGGAGTTCAAATTACAATGAGTTTCAGTTTTATTTGTCCCGATTTGAGCCTCCAATAGACCCAAAACTGGATTTCTTGGCGTGGTGGAAGGTAAACGGTCATACTTGGCATATACTATCTGCTATAGCTAGGGACCTACTAACCGCTCTGATGTCAACTGTGTCGTCTGAAGCTTGTTTTTCTGCAATTGCAAGGGTATTGGATGACAAAAGATCACGGTTGAATGATACTTCAATTGAAATGTGCATTTGCCTAAAAGATTGGCTTGCTGCTGAAAGAAGAGAACAAGACAGTAAGACAAATTTTGATTATGAAACTGGAGATGAATTAGAATAATATATCGTTGTCTTTTTTAGCATGTTTTATATTCAATTGGTGTTAGGCTATTGTAAGATTGAATTATTTATAAAGTTTCAGTTTAAATACTTAAGGTCCAGGATGTTTGGTTCACAATTAATAAATGAGCGAATTTCTAATTAAAATTAAGAGAATAATATTTTCTTTACTCACAAGTATTTTACTACTATCTTCTAAATATAATTTAAATAAAAATATATGTACAAGTTCCCTAAATCCTAAATCCTATTCCCTTAAACCCTATACTCCAAATCCTTAAACCCTTGCACAAGAACCCTAAACTCGTTGGCTCAATTCGTGGGTCCAATCCGTGGGCTCAATTCTTGGGTCCAATCTGTGGGTCAGCCCGAACTAACTTGTTCGGAGCGAGCTGACTTATAACCCATTGGTCGGGCTGGGTTCAGATTTTTTTACTTGACTCACCTCGTGGGCCAACTCATTTTTTCTTAACCCACCCTGACCAACGGGTTAACCCGTGGCCCGACGGGCCCGACCTACTTGCATCTCTAGTAAATATACAATAACTAATCTACATCGGATGAAATTAAATAAATAGTAGCATGACATGTACAAAAGAGTGATTGGCACACGCATTTCATGCTTCGAAAGAAAAGTAATAATTGCATAAGAACTTCCCTAGTTTAATTATCGCAACTGATGTACATGTACCTTGGCTTTCATCACTTCCCATGCTTTGTCTTTTGCCAATCTCTATATTGTGTAAGAGGACAAATTGGGATACTAACATGTAGTTTTGCAATGATATAATATAAGGTGGGATTGTAGAATACGCATCACCACAAGCATCGTTCAACACATATCACACAATGAAAGATAAGCATGTGAAAGTAGATAATCCAAATTTAGAAATGAGTTCATTCATACAAGTGAAAATTAAAGTATATAACTCCATAAGATAAAAGTCTAAATAACTTTATTATGGGTCAAAGAGTGAAAGAGAAAAGTTTTTTTTTAAAAAAAAAAAATTATTTATTATTCCTATTCTACCCCAAAACCCTCCACCAGAGCTCCTGCTCTGGCCCCATCAGGAATCAAACCCTAGTCGCTGAGATGTTTGATGTCCCTTTTGCCACTAAACCATACCCTGATGGACTAAAAGAGAAAAGACTAGTCGTCAGATTCACCCATAACGACCTGAAGTATAACGTATTACAAAGATGAAATGGTGTATTAGAGAACAAGATATGAAAAATTGATATGGACACGATCACAAACAAAAAAATCCAAAATCCACTTAGGTTGCATCAACGACTATTTTCAACATTGATACTATGTATCAAAGACACCGATGCTCCGCATCGGCTGTCTAAGATACCCAAAATAACAAAACATGGTTTTGCGAGAAAAAAATACTGCAACATTAAAAAAATAAAATTTTCAAAACAATTCTAATAAAAAATGTCTTATTTCCATATCACAAAGTTCATTTATTACATCATGTATTGACTCCTTACCTATTTAATTGTTTGAACAACACTAACCAACAAGTCCTAATTCACACAACTCACACCACCGAAAGTCAAAACAAAAAAAATTTTAATTCCCAAAAACCACCCCACATGGCTGAGTTAATAGAACAAAGCGCACACTCATTTACTATGAAATATCATAAATTGAACAAAAAGAAAGAAGAAAATAATTTGGATGAAGGAGAGGGCGGATAAATTGGTGCCGGATGTGTTAGAATGCATGACGCCCACACTCATTTACTACGAAATATCATAAATTGAACAAAAAGAAAGAAGAAAATAACTTGGATGAAGGAGAGGGCGGATAATTTGGTGCCGGATGTGTTAGAATGCATGACAGACAAATTATTTTTTAACTATAACTTAATAAAATTTAAATTGAAACATAAAATTATTTTCTTATATAAATTTATTATATTTTAAAAAATTGGGGGTGACACAGCCTACGCTAGTTCCATCCCTGGTTAATCGCTCATTGAAATCCGACTTGAATTTATGGAAGTTCCTGTGATTGCCGAATTCAAGCTTTATGTAGAAGCTTCTTTAGAATTGAACTCGAGTAGGATAAACATATGATGCATGCGTCCTCCAAATGGATTTAAATGGTTGTATAGGAGACTCGTCTGAAGGCCTAAATGGTATAGGGTGCACAACGGCCTCTATAAGGGCGTTGAGTTGTATGGGTGTGCCCGTTTTTGGTTCTTCAGTTATGGTAGCAATTGGATTGGGATGCCTTTCACTATCATGTTCATTTGGTTGCGAGGATATATTGTTGCATGAAAATGTAATAATATGTGTGCGAATAATAATAAAATAAATATTAAAATTATATAAATTAGACATAACTAGAGTAATGATGACAGGAAGTTGTCATCAAATTCAAAATATATTATGAGATATATTTTGGACACAGATTCTCTCTAACAAGATTTCGGATAGATCTTAAAGAATATTTTAAGAAGATCCGAAGATATTGATGACAACTTTATGAGAAGTTGTCATCATATCCAAAATATATTATGGGATATATTTTGGACATAACGAATATATCTCCCTAATAAATATGGAAACAAATTTAATTTATTAGATAATACTTTTCTATTTAAATAAAGGAGATAATATTCCGGGAGTGGGAACATTTTTTTTTGATTGAAAAATCCTAATCAAATATTTTTAGACAAGATATCCATGATGCAAAAAGGAACTATAAATAGACGAGCTAGAGCTTTGGATCCACCATGCGAAAAAGAGAAAAAAAAAAAAAAAAAAAGGAAGAGCATGCAAAACAAAAAAGAGCTTCTTATGGGCATCAAAAGCTCGGACAGTCAAGTTCGAGAGTGAGATAAATCTATTCGAGGGTTGGATTGAGCCAAAGTATCAAAGATAAGTCAGAACTTGTACTAGTGTATTAGTGAGTAACTTAGTCGTTTGTACTTGGCAATCATATCCTAAATACAGAATAAATCTTTTCACAAATATTTACAGGGGATACTGGAAGGTAGTGGTTTTACTTAGTTACTTGATTAAATACTGAGGTTTCCACTCTAAATCATTGAGTAAGGAACTTTACTTTTTCTACATTTAATAGTCCGCTGGTGCTATACCTGCCGGGTAACACATCTCGCTGGTGCTATACCTGCCAGGTATCGCACAACTCTGTTACCTCTGAGAGAAAGCTAACTGACGATCCAACAATTGGTATCAGAGCCTTGGCTCTAGATTTTTGTTAGCTTTTGCAAGAAATGCAAACAACTCGACACGCGACTCCTTCTGAAAACCACCAAAGCTAAACCCAGGAGAGTATGACTGGTGGACTCAACAGATTGATGCCCACATCTATTCCTTGGATGGACAACTCTGGAGGGTAATTGAACAAGGACCAATACCCATAAGGGACAGCACCGATCCTGCCAAAGATAAAAAGAAAGAAGATTACAGGGATGCGGACTATAGAGCTCTAGAAAAGAATTATCGAGCAAAGAAAGTACTATACGCAGCTCTCCCCCCGGTGATCTGAAAAAGGTCTTAAATACAAAACGGCGCAAGACATCTGGAACGAACTTTATACGGAGGAATTGAGGACATCAAAAAGAACAGGATACTCGCTGCCTCCAGAGACTATGAGAATGCCATACAGGGAAAGAACGAGTCATTAAAAGACTTCCACACTCGATTCCAGACATACGTTGGTCAGATGAAGTTTCTTGGGGAAACTCTCCTTGAGTGGAAAGTGACACATCACTTTGTACAAGCATTGAATGACAAATGGGATGCCGTTACATTGGCGCTGCAAGCTTAGAGCAACATCAAGAAAATCACTCTGGAAGAACTAGTTGCAAGTCTCCAAAGCATCTTCTCGTGGTTTGTTTTGTCAACTTCAGAAACTTGCTCCAGCTTCTATTGTCACGGGATATTGTAGCAACTTCTTGCGGTTGTTATTTTTTGTCAATGATGCCAAAACCTTAACACGGCGCATAAACTTGTGATACCATGTTTTGAGGCTTGTACTTAATTCATATGTTATCTTTTATATTACTAGTTCTCCATGCTTCTTTCTTTGAATTAAATTGATACGATAAGTGGAAACTTTGTAAAGCTTTTTCTACTTGTTTAGTTCTTACCGTTAATACTTATTAGAAACTATGTGGTAAAGGTAAGTAGTAATTACTAGGTTGAATATTACCTTTGTAGGAATATGCATACCTAGGAGAACTAGACTATATCATTTTTGTCGGGATGCATTGATCAGTGTAGTACATCTATCGTTTTGTGACATATGATAGTGCTTGTGTGAAATGTAGTGATTATTCTGAATTGATACTTCTTATAATTGGAAGGCTTCTTGTATCCAAAAATCACTCACAACCTCTCTTTTTCATTATTGTTGCAGGAATAACTTACGGAATCAGTTTCTCATGGGATTGACCTTGCTTGCCACTGCACTAAAGTTAAGAATTTAAACTAATTTGGCGCGTATAACGACGCGCGTCATCCTCTAGGGGGCATTGGGACATCATCATCGATGTTCGTGCCTTTGCTCTAGTATTGGCGTTTCACTTCTACAAGAAAACAAAAATTGTTAGTAATTTCAATATAATTCTTATATCTCACAATAACACTTTGAAATTATTAAATAAAAATTCGATAATTTGTGTGAGATAATAAAAGAAATTAATATTGAAAAATTAATAAAACTATCCAAAATCAGAGTAGGAGCCGATGCTCGTTTAACGATCTCCTTAAAGCGTTGGCCTCCCTTCAGTGCTGAGATTCTTTGGTCAATCACTTCCTGGGATATAACGACTCAGCTAGATTTCATCGTGCACCAAAGAATTGCTCATCGAACTATCTTGTGCCCTTCGCTATCACCACAACTTGGAAAATTCAAGGAAGAGAAGAGAAACTCAAAATCAGCCGGCTAGGACTTCAATGTGCACAGCTAGAGAGATGTATTGGTTTGATGTGTTTTACAAGTGAGAAGAGCCTCTCCTTCTATAGCTTTTGAAAAATCTTACCAAAGATTGCCTCAAATATGCTTTTGAAAAGTCACAACCAGGCATCGCATCGACATTTAAGCCTAAAGCAACGCTTCATTCTTAAATGTCATTAAATAGAATTAATGATCATTCAAATGTCGCGTCGCTTTAAGTCCAAACTCAAGCGACGCCTCGACCGTAAGTACGTTGAGGGGCCGCCTCATTTTGCATGCTTTAAAATTCGATATTTGTGTAGGAATTAGTGGAAAAGGAGCATGTAGCGACCCGTAAGTAGCGGGCGTACCCGCACATAAAGAGAGTCTTTTTTATTATTTTACCAAGTATGTAGAATGAGTATATATATAAACTCAAATTTCTTCATTTTCTAAAAAAATATGAGATACTTGCACATTGCTTATATTTCTACATCAAAAGGCTGAGTGTTCTATTCTTAATAGACCATTCTTTGAGCATCAAAATCTCATTCAATTTAAATTGGATTTTAGCTTACGAATAAACGATTTTATAACTCTCATCTTAAGGTATTTAATTACAATTAATGCATCTTAATTTGAGGTGTACTTCACCCTTAGTTTTAGTTCATAAAATGAAATTACATCATCATTTTTTTCCACACTTATTACACATTTTTCTAATTCAATCAAGCTGCTAAGATTTCATTTTAATGAAAGCCCTGTTTGCAAAAACAAAACAATCAAAATCAAAATCCTAGTCACGTCACTCTGGCATCATTCTCTTTTGTCTCTCCATATCATGCCTGGTTTTGAATTTAGCGGGTGATTTGCTTCTTTGACTCTGCTTGCCTACACTATTGATTTCTTTCGTTGTAATGAAATGATGGGTCGAGTGGATTGACGGGATCAGAGAGCCAATAGCTGGTGTAAATGCCAATGGAGACTGGGTAGTTAACTGGGCCCCGCACCCACCTGCTCTTCAACATTTATAATTGCAACTTGCTTTCGCATTGAATGTCTTCCTTCCCCGATCGGAAACCCTATACTATACTAATCGTTAAATATACCCTTTTTCATTGAAAATGGGGAAGAATAGGGTTTTGTTGTTTGCGTATGGTGGATCAGACTTTGACTTATTCAAGAACTAGCTGCTGCCTTGGAGTGGGAGGTGTTTTCTGCAATCTCCCTTTTGGTAATTGCAAGAGGAAGAGGTATAAAGTCAAGCTTGATTAAAATATTCAAAAACTATGGAAGGAGAGGGAGGAGATGTTCTTTGGATGCACACGATAAGAGCTGATTCAGCTTTGGTGACTGCTACAAGACTACGCTAATCAATTTTGAAGGTTTGTTTCTGCATCTCATATATCTTCATCTATTCAGCTGTGATCTGTATGCTCAGTTGATATTTGAAGGAGGAGGAGCCAAAGCCATTATTTATCCATGGCAGCTGCGGGGCTGCTGTTGTTTATCTCCGTAATTTGTATCTCGATTCGTATAGCAGCGCCTGCCACGGACTCCATAGATAGTAAGTGACTCCTGATTTTCAACCTCATTTTTCAGAAACATAATTTTCTTATACAAGGAAATTTGAAACATTGTTTTCTGTTACGCTTTTGACTTGATTTTTGGATTACTCAAGAGATAGATTTGAGGTTAAACTTGTTGGTGCAGCTGGAATCCTACATTCCTTGATGCAAGAGTGGCAAAATCTACCACCAAGCTGGGCAACTTCCAGTGATCCTTGTGCAGCATGGGATGGGGTTTCCTGCACAGACTCAAGGGTGACTGCACTGTGAGAGAGTCATCAATTTGTTCCTTGATTTTTCTTTTTTATGTGATTAGTCATGATTTTCTGTTATTGCTCCTCTTCAGCCACAACTATAACTGTCTACTTTTTCATAGGGGATTATCAACAATGTCCCTCAAAGGAGCAGTGAGTGGTAGCATTGGTGGCCTCACTGAATTAATATCACTGTAGGTTATATTTCTATATTTCTGTGCATAACTTCAATGATGACATTTAGATTAATGATTGTAAATGTTGCACAATTATCTTAGTACATACCTGCAATTTTGTTTTTGAAGGGACTTGTCATACAATCCAGGCCTTACCGGTACACTTTCTTCAGCAGTCGGGAAGCTGCTAAAACTGAACTCGCTGTAAGAATTCATCAAATTTCTCCTCTTAAACAATCCCACGCTATGAATTCTTATAGGGCCATCTGCATTGTAACTCAATTATATGGGCATTTCGTTCCTCCAGTATGAACCATTCTACTTCACAGAATTCTTATAGGTTGTAGCTTCACTGGTAATATCCCCGATGAGATTGGCAATCTTGCAAGCCTGACGTTCTTGTAAGAATTCACTTGATTTCTATGAACTTCATGACAATTATGAAGAGATTTTACACAACTAATAATAACTTCTCACAGGGCTCTGAACAATAACAGTTTCACGGGTTCAATACCTCCTTCTTTTGGAATGTTGTCCAACTTACAGTGGCTGGACCTCGCAGACAATAAGCTGACTGGCTCCCTCCCGGTATCAAACAGTACCACTTCAGGATTGGACCTGCTATTTAAAGCATTACACTTGTGAGTGTCTTTGTCAATTAAACTTTTTTCATATTGAGTTAACTGGACATGGAAAATCTCACTGGATGAACTTGCTTGCAGCCATCTAAACAATAACCAGCTCACAGGAGCCATTCCCGAGACACTCTTTAGCCCTCGGATGCAACTGATACACGTGTAAGCTGACACAGGATGATGCATTTTTACTGTGTTCGTTCTGAGTTCTGACTGGTTAACATCTTCTGGCAGCCTATTTGATGGAAACAATTTGACTGGCAGTATCCCAACCTCTTTAGGAACAGTTCAGAGCCTTGAAGTCATGTAAGTAGACTTAACACCGGTGGGTGCCATTCATTAGAAATTGTCTGGTAAAATATACTGATAATAGTAAATTATGAGTCTTCTTACTCTTGGTTGTTTTTGACTTATGTTTTTTCACTTCACAACAGTCGGCTGGACAGGAATCTCTTGAGCGGTAAAGCTCCAACAAACATCAACAACCTTACAAATCTCAACGAACTGTGGGTACCATTCATATACTTCAAGAGCTAGTTCAGCAACTTCTGGTGACTAAATTTGTTATATCCTTCAGTCATTTATCAGGAAATAAGCTGACCGGTCCATTGCCAAACCTAAATGGAATGAGTTCCCTCAATTATGTGTAAGACGACATTCTAGTAATACTTTTTTAGATTGGTCGATTTCATGTCAAATGTGTTGGTAATTGGTCCTAAGACTACTGAGTTTAAGTTTGAACTTTTTTTCCAGGGATCTAAGCAGCAACTCCTTTGATGCGTCAGAAGCGCCAGATTGGTTCTCAACATTAAGTTCTCTTACCACTCTGTAAGTTTTTTTTTTTCCACACTAGCATATGATCACTTCAGTTGTGCAAGTTGTCAATATGAATCTCACCGTTTAGTCATCAGATTCATAGAGTATGGTTCACTTCAAGGACCGGTGCCCCCATCTCTTTTCAGCTTCCCACAGCTACAGCAAGTGTAAGCAGTAAAATAAATATGCAGCAATGTCATTTCAATTAAGATTGTACTAAACATCTTCTATAAATGTTACAGGAAACTACGAAATAATTCTTTCAATGGAACGCTAAATATGAGTAACATTGGCTCGCAACTGGCACTCGTTGATTTTCAGTACAACCACATTTCCAGTGTCACAATTGGTGGCTATGCAAATTCATTAACGTAAGACAGTCTAAATCAAAATATTACCTGCACTGTTTGTCTGCATTTATTTTGTTTTTTTCATTCAAATCTGTTATCCTTGTGTCTCAGACTTATTGGAAACCCAGTTTGTGCAACTGGTGGTCTGTCAAATAGTGCATTCTGTCAAGCCCAATCAAATTCTCTGAATTCTTATTCTACCAGTCTGGCTAAATGTGGGGCCAAGGCATGTCCTCCTGACCAGGGCCTAAACCCTCAAAGTTGCCAGTGTGCTTATCCGTATCAGGGAGTAATAACCTTCAGGGCACCACCATTCCGAGATTTGTCTAATGCAACAAGATTTCGTTCTCTCGAATTGTCCTTGTGGACTAAACTGGGCCTTACTCCTGGCTACGTTTATCTCGACAACCTCAAATTTAATGCTTTTGAATATCTTGTTGTCGATGTGGCACTCTTTCCAAACACTGGGATGTACTTCAGTAGACTAGAAGTGCAAGCTTTAGGGCTTGCCCTCAGTCTGCAAACTTATAAGCCTCCAGACGGCTTTGGTCCCTTTGTTTTTAGCGCATCTCCGTATACTTTCCAGGGTAACTTCTCAGAATTTCGCTTCTTTTTTTTCATTTTGATTGAATGGTATTTAAATGTTAATGTGATTGGAGACTTCTTTTTATTTCAGTGTCAAATGGTGGAACAACTATTAGCACAGGCGCCATTGTTGGTATTGGAGTAGGATGTGCCGTACTACTTCTGTTGCTTGTGGGCGTAGGAATATATGCTCTTCGGCAAAAAAAACGTGCTGAACAAGCCAAACACTTAAGCCAGCCATTTGGTAAGTGAAACTCACATTTCTTCCAATCTATAATACAAAAGGATGTGAGGAACATACAACTCAAGTACCTCAATCATGTAACATTTCGTATGTTTCAGCATCTTGGGCTCCTAGTGGAGATGATGCTGGCGCTGCTCCAAAATTGAAAGGAACAAGGTGTTTTTCTTTTGATGACATTAAAAAGGGAACCAACGGCTTCTCCACTAGTAATGAGATTGGGTCTGGAGGTTATGGAAAGGTAGCTTTTGGTCCCTGCAGCAAGTCTTATCCTGTGGATCTGTCTTAATACTCCTTTTTTCTTTGATAAAGGTGTACAAAGGATTTCTGAGCGATGGACAAGTGGTAGCAATCAAGAGAGCACAGCAAGGGTCGATGCAGGGAGCCCTTGAGTTTAAGACCGAAATAGAATTGCTTTCAAGAGTTCATCATAAAAATCTCGTGAGCTTGGTGGGGTTCTGTTTCGAACAGGGAGAACAGATACTTGTGTATGAATATATGGCGAATGGAACTATAAGAGATTGTTTGTTAGGTAATCATTGGTTTAAAATAGCCCGAATGTATCATTTAACCAACTTCTAAGGATTGTATTGCAAACTTGGTGGTGCAGGGAAGTCCGGCATTCATTTGGAGTGGAAGAGGAGACTCTTAATTGCCCTCGGATCAGCCAGAGGATTATCATACCTGCACGAGCTTGCAGATCCTCCTATAATTCACAGAGACATAAAGTCAACTAATATATTATTAGATGATAAATTTGTTGCCAAGGTTGCAGATTTTGGCTTGTCTAAGCTAGTATCAGATACAGGAAAAGGACATGTTTCAACCCAGGTCAAAGGAACTTTGGTGAGTGGCATGTCTTACTTGTCCTCGTCATTATGGATTCAAATGTTGTAGTTTATTTGCTTGCACTCATCGCTCTTAGTATGATATCAGAAGAAGCATACATGGGATGAAGCACGTTTTAACTTTTCTCTTTGAAACAATAGCTCGTAATACTTGCACTACATTTGGTTGCAGGGTTATTTGGATCCTGAATATTACATGACTCAGCAGTTGAGTGAGAAAAGTGATGTGTACAGCTTTGGAGTATTCATGCTCGAGTTGATAACAGGAAACCTACCAATCCAAAATGGTAAGTACATTGTTCGTGAGGTAAGAATGGCTATGAACATGAATGAGGAGTTACGTGGCATGGAGAAATTGGTGGATTCAAATATCAAAAGCATGCTCACTCCCATGGCATTCAGGAAGTTCTTGGAGTTAGCCATGAAATGTGTGGAAGAAGAAGCTGTGAATCGTCCAACAATGAACGACATAGTTAAATCTATTGAACTAATTCTGCAGAGTGATGGACTGAACACAAACTCAACATCTGCTGCCTCATCTGCCACAGACTTTGTCAGTGGCAAAGGACCACATACACACCCATATGACGAGGGATTGCCAAAGAAGCATGCAGTTGACAGTGAAGCCTTCAACTACAGCGGTAGCTACACAAATTCAGCAAAGATTGAACCAAAATAGAACGCATCTCATTTTGCCCCAGTTTGGAACTTAAAATGCTGTGAGCTTCTTTCATTATCTCTTTCCGTTTTCAAGTGTGTAGATAACCTTTCTATTCCATCATCTGTATATTCTCATTTTGCTGCATGCTAACCTCGCAAAGTGGAGTATCATTGGTAAGATATTGTTTTTCTTGCAACTCTGTCAACCCAGGAATTTTTTAGCCTGCTATGGCTGGCTGGGTGTTTAGCTTATTTATTTGAAATACTTTGTTGATCAACCATGTTGCTAGAGACATATTGGATTTTAGGTAAATGTGAATTATACAGGCCTATATAGGATGTGTGAAAAGACATATACCAATATGTATGATCTTTTCCCTATAGCTATTCCACTATTCATGCAATTCTGCTTCTTGAATCTTGAATCCTAGGTTAGTACTATGAACGGTTAAAGAATGAAAGCAGAACCGGAACAGCACAATCTTTTTTAGATCATTGAGTTCTGATTATGCTAGGATTGCACTATGACTTCAAAAGTTACGTTTTCAAAGTATGATTTTCATGCACATTTAGCCAGTTTTTCTGCACGTCACTTATAATGACCATATCTTAAGTCTTTTTTATCAAATGCACAGTTCAATGTAAGTTTTAGCTCAGATACTGCAGACATTGACTTATCATATAGTAAAATATATAAAACATCAGTATCAATATTGGCAAAATAGAAATAGTTATCATAATTACACCAAGAAAATCAATGTTAAGTACAAAAGAGTCAAAGTTTTTGTACCGCTTTTTATGACTGTGTTTTAGACCATATAATGATTTTTAAGCAGGCAACATGTTCCGAAAATTTTCAGGTTGTCTTAAAAGTCTTCTTCAAATTCCCCGAGCAAAAAAGATTATCTTAGCATCTAATTTTTCCAAATTCTTAAGTCTAAAACTACCAACCAAAGATAATATTATTTTAATTGTCTTGAATCACTCGAAGGTTGAACCACGGGACAGTATACACAATGGATTTACTAAACATGTCATTATTGATGCTCTCGTGTTTGTTCAGACTCAACTTGATGTTGCCACAACCAGCAACATAATTTTGAATCTGTTAGAGCAAACTGGGGTCGACCCACTATTATATTTTGGCTCACTGAAGGTGATACAAACCAAGATGTTTGTAACAGGTTAGAAATGATAGAGTGCGAGAAGATGAGAAGAAGATCGACGATGTGAAGAGGAGAAGAGGATTTATGGCTAAAAGAAGGGGAAGGGAAGAGGAAGAACCTGGAAGATAGAATACATATTTTAATTCATTGATATTTATTTCCCTCTTACAATTTCCTTTTATACTATCTTAATACTAATTAACTAAAATTACTCTTAAAGATAATAACTAACATAATAAGACCGGTTCAATACTTGTTGATGTTCGTAACATTCCATCCCCCTTAGGAAAACCTTGTCCTCAAGGTTCAGAAACATATCCCGAAAGCCGATGAAATCCGGTGGTCTTGGTTATGAGAAGAATAAAAACTTAGAATAATAATGTGTCCTCAATGCAGCAAAAGAAGTTGTAATATATGTCAAGCATGTGCGGTCAAAAATTGTTGTCTTTTCACTTGTTTGCCCTAGGAACTTAGTATCCCTTTTGCAAAGAAAAATGTTCCGCGCACTAATCTCTTCACGGAAATCAATCACTATTTTGGGAAAAGTTCTCTGAAAGCATCCACTTGCCCTGTACATTGCATATGAGAATATATATGACTCATATAAGCTTTTGTGTTTAGCACTTACAATCTCAACCTCCAAAATAATTCTTTTTTCTTTGAAGCTACAGAGAAGGCCATGAAGACACTTGAACATGCTCACAAACTTAAAGCATGCCTCACCAATAATAAGTGTGTTGCCAACCGAAAGCAACTCCACATCATGATTAAGATGCTTGTAAGAATTATGCATCATCTTCATTTCATAAATCCGCTGGTGTGAGATTACAGGGTGAAGAAAGTCATGCAAGTAATCCACAATCCTCTCTTTCTTGTCATAACACTTGACTTAGCCGGTTATGATTTTCACACAAGCAGCCCTCGTCTAGTAAAATAAAATAGGCACATTGAGTGAGTTGATGCAATTCTCGCTTAACTCAAAACTGTATAACCTAGCTTCAACATACTCATGAAGAGCTGCCAATGTCTTTTGTTTCTCCGTGTTAGGAAAGTACATTTTCCTATCAACTTCAGGAGAAATGATAATGATAATTTTCTTGAGATCATTAAAAATCGGTATGAGGCATGACCAGTCTTCTCAAAATAATCAGCCATTCACTTTCGAGATCCACTCCATCCAATCATAATAGTTATGGCCATTACACATAAATATTGGAGCAACCATGTCTAAAAGATATCCATGGAGCTGATTCCTTTGTTCACCATCACTGTTGAAACCAATACCACTATGGAATGGTGAAATGAACACTTTCTCACCATCTCCGCCATTACGTTTCAGATTGATAATTCTACCAAATATTTCAGCATCAAAAGAGCTAGCACTTACTGTTGAAAAAACTTCTGCATATGTGGCAGCTACCTCACATGGCTTGGCAGCAGCAGGAAGAGATATACTGGCTATAGACCGTCCATTAGCATCAAGAATTGATTCATATGCAATACATATGTACTTACCAACACCAATCTTGAAAGGTGGTGCATTCGATAGCCGCCTCACAGGTATGCCAATTATACATTTCTATCAAACTAGAATATCCTAGATTACTAAGCCACATGGAAATTCTACCAAGTTTTGCACATAATCAAGAAATCAATTTCACCCAAATGAAGGCATATCGAGCATGACACATTACATAATATCGGAGAGAAACAATCAACCCATCCACATTGAGCTCAATTTAAGTACTCTTCAAAACCCCCTTCATGTTTGATAGTAAAAGCCAATTGGAAAACTGCAGGTGAGGACATTTCAATTTGTAGTAGTACCACATCAACCATAGCACATGTAAGTGGAAATAAGAAGCACCTCGAAGCGGAATTAAACATCTTACATGTCTGATCAAGATCATCAGCATAGCCAGCCAACTCACCGTTTCTTTTCGGTAACACGCTCCGAAGTATGACGAAATTTACAACGATGTCAGGGGGCAATGGAAGAGGTTTGGCAAGCTGAACATCCTTTGACTCATATATGAGGTTCTGATTATCCCTAAATTGCAACAGCGTACCAGATTGTAAGATAAGTCTCATGGACATTTTGACAAACACGAGCTGCATAGCCTTGAAATAGTATTCAGTACACATATTGAAATCCCAAACCATGATTCTGTATTTCCATCCTCAACTTGAACTTGCAATACTACTTTTAAAGAAACATTGAAGTCTCATTGCACAACACCAACTGCAGATGTGCTGAGCTAGTAACGGAGTCCGTCTCCATCGTCTTAGGTCTAGAGCATTCAATATTCACACCCGAATCAGCAGTAAATATATCTTGCAGAAGCAGAAAACCAGATGAAGGTTCAAAGCTCCTAAAATTGGCACTGGTTACTGTTAGACCACAACCCACGGTTTGCTTTAGCAACTTCTTCTGCAAAGTTGCTGACGAAGAAGGAGGCTAAACCGCAGCTGATTCGTTGGATTTTACTATTGCAAGAATTTGACCTCGAAATCAAGGACAAGAAGGGAGTTGAAACACAGTTGCTGACCACCTGAGTCGATTAGTGAGGGAGGAAGAAGCTGGGCAAATTACTGAGACATTTCCAGATGAGCACCTCTATGCTATCACAGATAAAACTCCATGGTAAGCTCACATAGTGAACTACCTAGTCGGAGGTAAATGCCCACCTCTTTTTTCTAAAACCCAATGTTTGAAACTTAAGCATCATGCTAGATATTATATATGGGATGATCCGTTTTTGTGGAAAATAGGCGTAGACCAAATACTTAGGAGATGCATCCCTGATGATGAGATTTCTTCTATGCTTAGTTTCTATCATGAGCATGCATGTGATGGTCATTTTGGCCCTAATAGAACAGCTAGGAAAATTTTAGACAGTGGATTTTATTGGCGCATATTTTTAAGGATTCATTTGAGAATTGCAAACTGTGTGATAGATGTCAAAGAGTAGGAAACATAACCGCTAAAAATGAGATGCCTCAGATGCCTATTATCGTTGATGAAGTGTTTGACATATGGGGCATTGATTTTATGGGTCCATTTCCTGCGTCACATGGTTATTTATACATTTTAGTGGCTGTAGATTATGTATCTAAATGGGTAGAAGCTAAGGCTACTCGGTGTGATGATGCTAAACTGTTGTGGACTTTCTCCGCACTAACATATTTTGCAGACATGGAGTGCCTAAGGCTATAATCAGTGATCAGGGGATACATTTCTGTAATAGAATGATGGCTGCCACACTAAAACAATACCATGTTCATCACCGTACATCCACAGCCTATCACCCTCAGACAAATGGTCAAGCTGAAATTTCTAACGGGGAGATCAAGGGTATCCTCGAAAAGATGGTCAAGCCTACACGTAAGGACTGGAGTTTGCGCTTAAATGATGCATTGTGGGCATATAGGACTGCCTACAAGAGGCCTATCGTAACCTCTCCTTATCGTCTAGTGTATGGCAAGACCTGCCATTTACCGGTAGAATTGGAGCACAAGGCTTACTAGGCACTTAAGCACTGCAACATGGATTTGGCAAAGGCTAGGGTGGAACGGAAGATACAATTGAATGAACTAGAGGAGTTGCGCCTAGAGGCTTATGAGAGCCAATCAGACTACAAGGCGCGGGCTAAGCTCTATCATGACAAGTTCATCCTACGACGGACATTTGAGATTGGCCAGCAGGTACTTTTATATTCATCACGATTACGACTAATGCCTGGCAAGTTGCGCTTTAGATGGACAGGTCCATACACGGTGGTACGGATTTTCAATCACGGGGAAGTGGAGCTGTAGAACCCACAGGATGGCGATCGGTTCAGGGTGAATGGACGCGCGTCAAATTTTGGCGTTCGGCTCTCTAAAAACACCGTTTTGAGTCGCAAGTCTCTTTTCATGTATTCCGAACACCTGAAATGCAAACAACACTAAGAAGTAACTGTTCACATAAAAACAGGTGAATGGACAGCGCGTGAAGCATTACTACAGTGGACCACAGCTAGAAGCTCAAGAATGCGAGCTAGCCGAGCCCCATGGCGATAACTGAGTTGAGGAACCATCGAACCAACGATGTAAAATAAAGGCGCTTTGCGGGAGGCAACCCGATGTTTTTTTCTTTTTCTTCTTTCCATTTTAATTTTTAGTGTGTCTACTTAGTGTTTCATGGAGTCTTCCCTTTAGAATGCCATTAGGGGTTGAATTGTTTGGAGGCGAATTTGGGGCGTATCTCAGGAGCTACCGCGTCTCCAAGCAACATTACGTACCGCACCGTAAACACACATTATCTTACGCAATGTCTACAGATGGCGCGGGAGTAATGTTGGCACGGGTCGCAGACCGTATTTAGCAGGCCGCGTTCCAACCCTACAAGAGTTGGGGCGCGCCTCATAACCCCACTCTCTCCTTTCACTCGATCACTCCTCAGTTTCACTATATTTTCAGGGCGTTCTCCAACTGCTTAAACATTCCAGGTACGTTTTCATTCCATCCCACACTCAATTCGAGCCAAATATTGGATGTTTGTCAAGTTTTGGGATTAGGGTTTAGGTTTGATCCGCAATTTCGGGAAATATTGGATGTTTTTGGTGGTTGCAGGTTACTCATACATGTTTTGGGGTACTAGGGTTTCGATTTAGGGTGTTAATTTTGAGTATTGGGTGTTGAAATCGATTAGGGTTCATGGCTGTTCTTCGTTTGAATCTGCAGAAACCGTGCGCCGGGTGAGAACATTATCCGCGCGCCGGTAGCAGACATTAACTCGTTGACCGCGCCCCCTAATGTCTTCTTCTGGCGCGCCATTCCCTAACATGCGTTGACTAACATCTTATACACACTTGTTTCGATTTCTTTTCAGGATGGCACCAAACAGAGAGCCCACATTCGAGGAACTTTACAGACAGATCTCTCGGAAGCAGTGCGATGCTAGTATTTTACAGAGTTCTTATGGGCTAGCGGGCTATGCAATCGCGTATTACAGTTGCTCACAGGAGCAGGCTGGCTTGGACTCTTGACCATCCGATCAGAGACGGACGTAGAAGACGTCCGGGAGTTTCTAGCGTCATTTAACTATGTGGGCCGCGCAGACAACCTCGGTATCCGGTATAGGCACCGCTGCCAGTATTATTCCACTCACCCACCGAAGTTACGGGATTTATTTGGATGGCAGGTAGATATCTACAACTGGGCGATGCATGAGTCCCGATTTTACCCTACTTGGCTCGACCTCTCTTCGGATGCGAGGGAGTACAGCCCTAGCGCCAGCAAGGCGCGTACTCTTCGTGAGCTGGCTGATAGAGCCTATTTATATTCGCTATTTAGATCTTAACACTGTGCTTGTTTGCATTATTTTGTGTACAAGATTAATGGTTTTCGGTATTTTTGTATTTCAGGATAAAACAGGAGCATAAGTCAGATGTGCGCTAACGGATGTTTTAGAGCGCAATGCACGACTGCGCGAAGCTAGCAGCGCAAAAGGAGATAGCCGTTTCGGACTACAGTGCGCAAACCGACTGCGCAAAGTAAGTAGCGCAATCCGCGTGCGCAAAATGGCAGAGTTTCTAAATATTGATCTCCTAGATTTGGGAAGTTGCTATAAGTCTCTCGGGCCAAATCTAAGCATTCCTTGGGCTTCGAGACCACTATATAAGAGGAGGGAAGCTAGGGTTAGATAGAGAGAGAGCAGATAGAGAGAAGGACGCTCAACAGCAAAACACACGAGCTACTTCAGCCAGACTCTGCGCGAACCACCTGCGCCTGCCGAGAACAGCAACGCGCAATTGCGCCAACCTGCTACGTTTCTCTTGCTGCTTTAGTTTTATTTATTATTGCTATGATGTTTGTTTCTAGCATGTCTAGCTAAACACCTTGTATCGGTTGGGCATGATTCTATGAAGTATTTCCTTTGAGATTTGTTCTTAATGCTTGGTGCATTTACTTACATTAATTCTGTGCATATGGGTGATAATTAGTTGTGTGAATAAAGGAAGCCTTGAACCGCAATCTTATTCTAATTGCTAGTTATTGTATGTTTAACTAATTGATAGCTTGACGGTCACAACTAGAAGTAACACACTAGGATACTCAGCTGCTACTGTGATAGGATTCGTGGCTGCTTAGACTATTTCAGGAATTAATAGCTCATGAACTTTGATCGAAACATGCGCGCACGTTAGGAAGCCTTGATCGGACACTAACTTAAGTAGAACTGCACTATAGATGTTTAGAGTCGATGATAAGGGATACATTCATAGGGGATTGCCTGTACCGATACTCTTCATAGTCATAGTACTTAAAATCTACTGCCTGCGCACTTATCGTGCAATTCTGCGTACGCCACTGTTCATTCGCGCACCTGCGCAACCCAACCACTCACAACCCCAATTTCGTAAGTTGTAGGTTGCTAGCTAAGACGAGTCTGCTTGCTCCTTGTGGGGACCCTGACTTAGCCGCTATACTAAGTGGAGAAGGAAAGATTAATTTGACGCGTACAACAACGCGCGATCAAATTTTGGCGCCGTTGCCAGGGATGCAACACAGGCAATCAACATCCGCCTGCGTAACCTTGAAACAGTTGTGCTGCGCAGATCATAGTTGCGCACAGACAGAGGCAACAACCTAGTTTCTTTTAATTCCGTTTGCTTGAAGTCTAGAACAGGGCATAGAGGACAACAGTGTCATCAGCGATAACTTAGGGGACAGAACCCCAGAGGGACATAACAATGCAAGGGCAGAGAACCACGCACTTCGGTCCAGAGAGGAAGTGCGGCGCGAAGTCGAAGCAAGGATGGCCGCTGAAGTATATAATGCGCAACCCGCGCAACAGATCGTGCGACGCAGAACAATGCGCGAGATGTCGGCTCCAATCACAGTCAACCAACCGTGGTGCATAGTACTTCCACCCGATGGGCATTTCGAACTACGGAGCTCATTCATTCATCATATGCCGAAGTTCCATGGGATGAACAACGAAAACCCAGTCAAGCATGTGCGCGAATTCCTAGTTATCTGCGAGAACATGAGGACCGACGGGGAGAGTGAAGAAGCACTGAGGTGAAGGCGTTCCCTTTTTCATTGTCTGATACAGCCAGGCATTGGCTGATGAGCTTACCAGCAGAATCTATTCGCACATGGGAGCAGCTCCAGAAGAAGTTCTTGGATAAGTTCTACCCCGCAGCAAAGATCGCGCTACTCAGGAGGGAATTGGCCGCACCCAGACAGGGCGTAGGAGAGTCACTATCAGAGTACTATGAGCGTTTCAGGGAGCTGGAAGCCAACTGCTATAATCATGGCCTCCCCAACATGTGCTGATAGAGAATTTCCTAAACGGGCTACAACCGATGGAACTCAGACTGCTGAACGCATGCGCAAGTGGTGATATATGCAACATGTACCCGGAGGATGTATGGCAGATGATCGAGAACTCTGCTGAACAGGTAAGGCATCAATTGAGGCTTTGAACAATCGTGCACGCGCCGTGCACCAGGTGGATTCCAGCGCTGAAATTAAGGAAATGAAAGCCATGCTGCAGAAACTGATGAGTGCGCAAGGCGCGCAACCAGTTGCGCCGAAGGCATGCGAGTTCTATACGTCCACTGAGCACAAAACCGACGCATGTCCCACACTTTTCGAGGAACCAAAAGATGTCAACGCTCTAGGAGGATGGGGCAATAGAGGACCGCAGAGGCAGAATCAACCGCGCTTTGGACTGGCAGCAAATGGATTCAGATGGAGGGAGGACAGCAATCCCCAAAGGCAGCCAGCGGAATATCGTGCATCTCAGCAGGCGCAGCAAGCATACAACCCACCGCACCGCCGCAATGACGCACCAGCACAGAATAACCAGCAACCGCGGCGCTCCTTAGAAGACATAATGGGTTAGTTGGCAGACACCGTGCGCAAGAACGATGAAAAATATGACAAGAGGTTCGAGTCAATTGAGAAGCAGTTGTCGCAGATCGCTACCACGGTCTATGAACTGAAAAAGAGCGATGGAAACTTGCCTTCGCAAGTGATCCAAAACCCTAAGGGAGGAGTTAACGCTGTAACGCTGAGTACTGGGCGCACAGTGGGGACAGCTCCAACCGCAAAGTAGCCCGCGCAGCCAGTGGCGCAACCTCCAGAGCCAGAACAGCCGGATGCGCAACCAGCCGCGCCAGCTACAAACCAACAGGGGGTAGCGCCAGGTATGATACAATCAGGAGCAAAGAGTACTAATGCACCTGCACCTTTTCATGTACAGGCACCTTTAGCAAGGAAGAAGGCGCTGGACAAGGAGCTTCCCGGATATGCATTCCCCAGATATTCAGCAAGGTGGAAATAAACATTCCCCTGATTGAGGCAGTTCGGCAGATTCCCAGATATGCCAAGTTCTTGAAGGAGCTGTGCACAAACAAGAGGAGGAAGGGCGAGTGCGCACAAGTAATGCTTAACGCGCATGCATCAGCAATTGTGCAACACAAGGTATCACCTAAATGCCGGGATCCAGGTACGTTCACCATACCATGCACCTTAGGTAAGACCACGGTAAGCAACTGCATGATTGATCTCAGTGCATCTATAAATGTGCTTCCTTACTCCTTGCATGTGTCATTGCACCTTGGTCCACTAAAGCCTGCAGGTCTCACCATCCAATTAACAGATCGGTCGTGCAAACAACCAACGAGCATGATTGAGGACGTTCTTGTCCGAGTAGAAGAGCTGGTGTTCCCAGCAGATTTCTACGTCTTGGAAATGGAGGGTGACCCGAGCAAGGGAAGCGCGCAAATCTTGAGCAGACCATTTCTGATGACAGCGCGCACAAAGATAGACGTATGGAAAGGCACGCTCTCAATGGAGGTAGATGGCGAGGAGATTCACTTCAACATCAACGCACCTGAATCACGCACCTGAAGCGCGCGAATGAATCACGCACCTGAAGATACCTGCGCAATTATCCATGTACCAGAAATCGGAGTAGGAACCAACAACAAGGAGCCTATGAAGAGCTATCTCCAAATCATCCGAATTAAATTGCATCCTGGCTGAGAGGTAACAAATTTCGAAATTATTATATTAGAATTGTTAAGGGTTTGTGCGCGTAGGTGATAGAGCAGCGCAGGGTGAATCGCTGTGCGGATCGAGCATGAGTACGACGCTGTGCGCTTGATTTCAGAGGTAAAAGCATCTGTGCTTCAGTACTTGTTCGGGACGAACAAGGGCAAGTGTGGGGGATTTGATAGAGCCTATTTATATGCGCTATTTAGATCTTAACACTGTGCTTGTTTGCATTATTTTGTGTACAAGATTACTAGTTTTTGGTATTTTTGTATTTCAGGATAAAACAGGAGCATAAGTCAGATGTGCGCTAACGGATGTTTTAGAGCGCAATGCACGACTGCGCGAAGCTAGCAGCGCAAAAGGAGATAGCTGTTTCGGACTACAGTGCGCAAACAGACTGTGCAAAGTAAGTAGCGCAATCCGCGTGCGCAAAATGGCAGAGTTTCTAAATATTGATCTCCTAGATTTGGGAAGTTGCTATAAGTCTCTCGGGCCAAATCTAAACATTCCTTGGGCTTCGAGACCACTATATAAGAGGAGGGAAGCTAGGGTTAGATAGAGAGAGAGCAGATAGAGAGAAGGACGCTCAGCAGCAAAACACACGAGCTACTTCAGCCAGACTCTGCGCGAACCACTTGCGCCAGCCGAGAACAGCAACGCGCAATTGCGCCAACCTGCTACGTTTCTCTTGCTGCTTTAATTTTATTTATTATTGCTATGATGTTTGTTTCTAGCATGTCTAGCTAAACACCTTGTATCGGTTGGGCATGATTCTATGAAGTATTTCCTTTGAGATTTGTTCTTAATGCTTGGTGCATCTACTTACATTAATTCTGTGCATATGGGTGATAATTAGTTGTGTGAATAAGGGAGCAATCTTATTCTAATTGCTAGTTATTGTATGTTAAACTAGTTGATAGCTTGACGGTCACAACTAGGAGTAACACACTAGGATACTGAGTTGCTACTGTGATAGGATTCATGGCTGCTTAGACTAGTTTAGGAATTAATAGCTCATGAACTTTGATCGGAACATGCGCGCACGTTAGGAAGCTTTGATCGGACACTAACTTAAGTAGAACTGCACTATAGATGTTTAGAGTCGATGATAAGGGATACATTCATAGGGGATTGCTTGTACCGATACTCTTCATAGTCATAGTACTTAAAATCTACTGCCTGCGCACGTATCGTGCAATTCTGCGTACGCCACTGTTCATTCGCGCACCTGCGCAACCCAACCACTCACAACCCCAATTTCGTAAGTTGTAGGTTGCTAGCTAAGACGAGTCTGCTTGCTCCTTGTGGGATCGACCCTGACTTAGCCGCTATACTAAGTGGAGAAGGAAGGATTAATTTGACGCGTACAACGACGCTCGATCACCGGCCTATTTTTACCTCCAAAAGCTCGTCTCCGGGTCAGTCTTCGGGCGAGACAATGGGGGCGACAAATTGCCCTCATACGAGATGCGTGTGCTACATTGCTGCCATCATCAGTTAGCTCTCGATTTTGTTGATGTGTTGGGCAAGTTCTGGAAGAGGAGATTGTCGTGTGGAGATATATACTGCGGAGCTCTTATCACCTATATGTTGCGCCGTTTGCATGGTCAGCCCGTCTTGGACTCGCACCATCTTATCCCGCCGACATTTCTTATGCGGGAGGTTTTGTAGGGGTGCGGGCTATCACGACTCGCCCGCGGTGGCCTGATCAGTTTGCCTGGTCTTATCATTTGGATTAGAGGTTCCATGACCCGCTACCGACAGGCAGGCACCGCAGGCAGCCAGCGGCGACAGAGCAGACTGAGTCGTCAGCTGCCGGCTTCAGTAGAGCCGCGCATAGGAGAGCACCCAGAGATGGTGAGCAGCCACCACCAGCCTTCACCCAGTCACAGTTGGACGCAGCGTTCAACGCCTATAGGGTGTTGGATTATTTCTTGCCGCCTGGGATGCAGCCAGTCCCAGCACCACCAGGGTGGTTCCAGGGCAGCCGATCCCTCCGGAGTGCGTGATTGCACGGGCATCTCCCTCATCCCCCAGCGGATCCATAGACGGCTCTGTCGAGTTCTAGGGGAGTTTCTGTTTTCTTTCTTCTTTATTTCTTTCTTTGTCATTTTTGTTATTTGGTTGTGTTGCATGACCAGCTCTTGAGCATAAGTCGATCCATGAGGACACGGCTATGTTCAACAGTGTGGGGTGGGGTAGTAGAGTCTGTTGTCAGCACGTTTATCTTTATTAAACTGCATTAGTATTAGCTAGGTCACTTTTTTTTTCTAGATTTGTGTATGCTACGATGAAGACACTGTGATTTTGTGAGATGATGTTTGATGCTATAAGGTTTTGATATGTATGATTTGCATGATTTCTAAAATTTTGTGATACGAGTTACGTGATGTTATATGTGCTTTTGAGTTGAGATATTACAGGATGTGGACTTGATAGAAAGTGCCATAGAGGGACTTAACAAACATTCAAAGGTTCAAGGGATTAGTCGCGTAGCTTTGAGTTTGTGGAGGTTGGCGCTTCAAGTTATGAGGGGTGAGACATTCACTCCATCATTGCAGTGTTTATGCAATGGTGGGACGGGAAAACAAACCGTCCTATCTCTAGTCCTAGTAACCGGGAATGGGTGGGTAACCCCTATTTTGCCTCGCACTGAAAGGATGATGATGAGAAAGAGCGGGACGCGCTCCATATGCTGCTATTCGAAGGCGATGATTGGAACGGTTCAAAGAAAAAAGGGGGACAACCAATTCACATTGGAGAGCAAAACTCAAAAGGAAAATTCAGTCAAATGTGAAAGAAAAAATTCAGAAAAAACAATTGAGTTGAGTGAAGTCTTCGGACAAAACAAAACTAGAAAGTTTCAAAATCTGTCATACCAAAAAGAAAAAGAAAAGTTGAGTTCCTCGTAGCTTGGATTTCTCACGTGCCAGAGAAAGCAAACTCAGCGTATGCGCGTGACTATGACCTCGAGCTGAAGAATGGAGTCAGGAGTCTAAAGAGAGCTATCTCCCAGTCATCCATTGAATTCCATCTCGACTTCTCAGGTAACATGTATCATTACGGTTTCTAGTTGATCATTATTGAAGAATGAATGTGAGCATATATTGATGAACTGATTAGTGACGACGTCTCAAGTAAAGTTAGTGTTTAGTCGTTGGCATGTTAGAATTGCTTTGGTGTCACGAGTGTTGTTTTCGTTCTTTGTTCGGGACGAACAAGTTTAAGTGTGGGGTGGTTTGAAGGGACGTATTTATACGACTCGCTAAACCTCCACAGGCTCCCTTATCTGGATGGTGGACAGCTGTTGCACGGACCCTTCCGTTGATGTCTTCTGAGTACTGCACGCTTTCGTTTCTGTGACCCAGTTCTCGTACTTGACTTGGTGGTCTTTCGGCCTCTTGTTCGCACCGTTGTTGCTGGTATGATTCGACGGAGATTGGAAGTTGTTAAAGCAGGAAAGCAAGCCCTAAAGCAAATCCGTTAATCCCCTTTTTTCTCTTTAAACTTTTCTGAGATACGTGTCAGTCATTCATTCGATGACGCTGTGTCGTTGAATCCCTTTTCATGTTGTCACGCTGCAGCAACTTCAGACTATTTTCCCTTGAACCTTTGCTTCTGATTACCGTCCCTCGGATTGACTTCTCTCCAATTTGGTTGTACCCGCGTCTGGCAGTAGCTTCTCAGTATGGTCATGATTCATCACTCCAATCTTCGTCTCCATTGGGTCTGTGTAACAGCATGAGCTTTGTCACGGAATTCTTTGCCACTTTCTAGATTTTCTCTTCAACTCATCCACGAGAATTACTGTCTTTATCTTTGGCAATCTATGCACACCATCAGTTCCCTTGCTGAGCACTCTTCCTCTTTGTCCATTCCCGAAGGCCATGTTCAGTTCTCTGCAGGGAAGACTGGTGGTTGCATAATTTTTGGTTCCTCCTCTGTGCCTCTGATGACATTGTCTGTGTGGCCTCCAGTACTTGTGTAGAACAAAACAGTCTCATTGAATGTGCCCCTGTTGATCACAGAAGTAACACCTGGGTTTTTTCAGTGAAGTTTTACCTGTGGGCGGAAAGGGGTTGCTGCAGCAACCTCTGGTTCTTTCTTCTGGACCTTTTTTGCTGACATTGTGTTTCATGCTTGGTGTGAGCCTCTTCCTCTATAATTTAGGATCAACCCCTTATGTATCCATAGCTTTTACAAAGGTTAACTCCAGAGCCACCTTCTCCCGTGTATCAAAGCCTGGCAATTCCACCCCCATACCTCTGGTATGATAAGATCTCATCTAGGATTGTTGACCTACATTTGTCTCTCTTCTCTGTATCACTGTGCAGACTGACCTTGTCAATTTTCTCATCTTCTATTTCCAGTTCCTAGGTCTGATCTGAAAAGGTAATGATCTTCTGGAGTTCATCTCTCTCTTTCTCAACAGAGACTATTTTGGTGATCTCAATAATTTTCAGTCATTCTTCGTGCAGCAAGGCAAACTCCCTTTCTATTGAATTCTCTGAGAACTCTTCATCATCACTGCTATCGAACTCAACAATCCCATAGACAATCTCAGAATTTATTAAATCTAAATGTTCAATAGCAGATATAGTAGTAAAGGCAAACGTTGCTTTTCTTCTCCACTGTCCTCATCACTCCAGTTGACACTTAGATTAGATGTCTTCTTTTGATAGCTGAGGCATTCTGACTGCCTGAGACCATATCATTCACATTCCCTACACTAGATTCCCTTCGACTTGTCCTTCTTGTCTTCTTCACTTTGATCTTCATTTTGGTTTCTTCTCTAGGAATTTCCTCCTCTCCTAGACTGATTTCTCTCACCAAAGCTTTGTCCCGCAGACGAGGAGTTTTGTTCTATCCTTTTGAAGAGCTTGTCGAAGTTCTTTGCCAGAAAGCCCAGTTGATGTCCCAATTCTTCTGTAGATTCTGCCTTCTCTTTGGTCTCAAATTTCAGCCCAATATTCTTCCTAGAGGATGGGGTATTTCTACCATCTTCATCTTGAATTGTCTCAATGACTCTATCAGAGACTCCATCCTCATATTTTTGATGTCCTGAGCTTCCTTTATTGTTGTGATCTTCATCTCTAATTTCGATGTCAATGATTTGAGAACTATTCTAGTATTAGTTCTCTAAGGGCATAGGCTTCGTTGGACAGGTCACATAGACGAGCATTGAATTCTGTGATGGTCTCTTCCTTTAGCATCTGTAGGTTCTCAAACCTTGAGGTGATCATCTGAGTTCTTGAACTTGTTACGTTGTTAGTTCTCTCGTGAGTTGTCTCGAGGATGTCCCACACTTGCTTTGCTCCATCACAGTTGGAGATTAATTTGCATCTATAGTAGCAAATATAGCATTCAGAGCTTTAGAGTTACCAAATATTGTAGCTTTCTCTTTTGTTGTCCAGTTGTCTTCTAACTACTTGTGAGTAACTCCCTGGGCGTCAATGGTTAATGGAGGCGACCATTCTTCAATCACTGCTCTCCATGCTCTTTCATCTATTGCCTTTAGGAAGGCTTTCATCCGTGCTTTCCAATAGCCTTTGTTGCCTCTGTCGAGCAATGGTGATCTGCTGGTGCTCTATTCTCTTTCATCTTGGCTGTGGCGATCAGCAATGACTTCCCGGACCTCACCCAGTGTGTCAAGATATCGGCTCTTATACATTTAAAAATTGCAATGCGTTACTGTTGATGAGGAACCACAGTTTACTTCAGCAACTTCTGCCGCTCGGTTGCTGACGCTTTGGTTCTACCAAACCTCAAGAACACAAACAGATTTATTCACAAAGTTCGGAAATAGCCTACGTCTGTGGAGGAAACCTCTTGGTCCTCAAGATTTCACTATCTAAGTTAGATTACACCATTACTCTTAACCTAAAATCTCCGCTCAATCTGTCAACACAGACTACCTATACAGGGTAATCTACTTTCAGTAATAGACAGCTAGTAATTCTACAACTCTCAGCCTATCCTATTACAAAGTATACCCAGATGATGCTACAACAACTTCTTCTGACAAGTTGCTGAGACTTCTCCAAGCACTCCCTGCCTAGTAGTCGGACACTCTGCGCTGCTCTCTCTCGACCAATGATCTCCTATCTCTATCATGGTGCACGCTGGGACAGTCTGCACAAACTGTACTTTGCAAATATCAATACTTCGGTCTGTCAACGAAGCTCCCCTCTAATCGACTCCCTCAAACCAATATAAGATCAGACTACATAGTCCTGATCACTCTTCAGCTCAAACATAACTAACGCTCCAGCACTTCTCTGCTTTCGCGAACTATGATCATTGCTCAGTGGTGTGTGTTTTCTTCGATTCTTCGGATAATTGTTGCTTCGGTCACTGCCTGATCATATCTCTTTTTCACCTCAGCAACTTCAGTCCCTAAGAGATAATGCTACCTTTTGAATTCCCCCTGAATCCCTAGAAGTTTGTTGAGATCCGAATCCACCCCTGGATTCCTGGAAGATTCTACGATATTGTTTCTTGAACACAAATTAGAAACAAATCTTACATGCCTTCATCCGAGCCTCATGCAAAAGAACCTGATCAACTGGGACTCCGCTCTGACCCTTGCTACGCCGGCAGCAATCACCCGGACAAGCTCCTCCAGATTGATCGACTATAAAGAAACTGAAAGTTCGCAGCGCCTCTGAGTTGCTGATTGTGTACAAGCAGTTGCTATAGCACACTCTTGTACTGACGGGTCTTGTGCAGCAAGATGAAACAATGAACAACGATTTGTTCATCCAGTTCGGCCAACTACTTACGTCTGGGGAGGACGATACTCCAGTCCTCAATCCACTAATCTCAAGATCTGTTGTACAACACAGTTCGACTCCACGTAACCTATGTTACTCAACCTTAACTAGTCTATCTCACACAGTCAGAACACCCTCTGACTTGTGTTTCTTAGACACACCTACTCACTTGAAATAATTCATAATAGCTCGACCTCTGAACCCACACCGTCAGCCTATTCTACTTAATACAACGTGACCGTAGGTTTGCTATAGAACCCGCTGTAGCAACTAGCTGGTGCAGGTTCTGTCCGCGTCGCTCCAAAGCCTTCCGCCGAGCCAATCGAACCCTTCCATGAGCGCTGCACACTCTAGAATGTTCCTCCTTTCACTAGCGAGACCTGGCCTCCTATAGATTGCTTGAGCTCCTCCACTCGACAACACTGCCGCTGCCAACCTTGATCAACCAACAAGCAACTGTTGCTCTCAATTGGTCCTCCTGATCAAGCACTGACCAGACACTGCTAGTCTGTAATCAGTCTCTGCACTTAACCCCTCAGCTCTGCTCTCACGCTCTGCTCACGGTGCTGATGGAATCTTCTCACGCACTCGAATCTCTCTCTCGGTATTCTGCGTATGTTCTCTGTATTCACTCTCTGATTTGATACCTTTGATGCTCTGCCCAGCCTCCTTTAAATAGGAACTACCAGTTCCATCAATATCAGTATTTGGATATTCCTTAAAGATCTCAACAAAATCTTATCTCCTAATTTATAGGAGATTAGATTTGTTTGGAGAAAGAAATCTTTCCACAATCAAATCTTCTCTTGGATACGGGAATCTCCACTTGGAATATTCTCTGAGAATATTTTGAAGCTCCTTCAAGATCTCAACAAGATCATATCTCCTAATTTGTAGAAGATTTGATTTCCCAATCAAATCTTCAAGCTTTGGTACGAAATCTTCATTGGGGATATTCTGAGAATATTTGGAAGCCTCCTGTTGCACTGCTACATCATATCTAGGCAGATTGTTCTTCGCGCCAATACTATTGCTCTGCTGCTACAGCTCCCTGCTACAGCTCCTGCTGTAGCAACTGCTTGTTCACTGAGCTTGTTCACTCTGGCTAGATTTGCACAAGCTACTGTCTTCACATGGACAGCTGCATCATCTTGCTCTCTATCTTCACGATACTCTACCAACCTGTTGTGATGCTGGCAGCAACCCTCCGTACGTTCTTTGGGCTACTCCAAGTTAATCGGCATGCTATTGACTCAGGGAATTGCATTTAGAAAGCTTCCGTTGCTCTTCTCTTCAATTCTGGGCAGCTTGTACTTCACACGAAAATCTGCTATTTAGGATGCTCCAGCTCTCTGCTACACAGGTCGTTGTAGCAACTCCTTATGCACTCTACTTGGTCATTCTGGAACGCTCTGCATCAGCTGCTGTCTTCACACGTTTGCTGTAGCAGACTCTTGTGCACCTTGTAGGAGTTTGTCAATGACATACCTTAACAATCTCCCCCTTGGCATTTTTGACAAAATCCAAGTCCATCCCAATACCCTTGGACTTCATCTCTTTCATGACCTCCCTTGCCCTGAAAATGTCTCCACTTCGACAGCATCCATCCAAAATCAAATTGTAAGCACTCACATCTGGTTTGCAACCTATTTGTTCCATACGAGCAATCATCTTATATCCATCTTCGACCTTATTCTGCTTACATAACCCTTTAATGTATATATTATAAGCAAAATTATCTGGAACCAAACCCAACACAAGCATCTCGTCAAACAGTTCCTCCATCTTGTCATAATCAGCTTCAGATATAACTCCATCCAAAACCATGGTATAACAAAGGATGTCGGGTTTTATTCTATCAGCCTTCATCTGATTCAGCACATACAATGCATCCTTCCCTCTCTTTTCTTTCACCAAAAACTTAATCACATTAGCGCTGTCCACGCCATCAGGAATAAAACCAAGCCCTCTAATCTCATCCAAAAACCTCATCACATCGTCCCTGGACAATTCGTTTTGATGACAAAGAGACGCCAGGATCAAAGAACAAATCCTCTGATCAAGGACACGGCCATCACTCAACAAACAATTCAGTGTGTCAATGGCACACTTGACCCTCTTAAGTCTACAAAGAGCGATTGCCAGTACCCTAAAACTGGAATCCTCAATTCTCACGCGCATTAGCCGACTCAAGAACAACACTCGCGGCACCAAGCTATTCCACTCTTTTCTCTTGCATATAGCCTTGAGCAAAGCATTAAGCGAATAGGCGGTGGGGACGCACCTGAAGTTGGGTATTCTCTGGAAAACATCAACAGCTTCCTCAATCCGACCTGCAGCGGCGTACATCTCTATGACGTCAACGAGCAGATGCTCGGGTGTCGCGAATCGGGCGGATTTTTCCAAGTGGTCGAGGAGAGGAGTGAGGTGGAGGTGGTGTAACTGGGAGTGGGGAGAGGAGGAGGCTTTGGCGGCTAGGGTTTTGATGATGAAGTGGTAGGCGTTAGGAGTGGGGTGGGAGTTGTAGAGAGTGAATGAGTCGATGAGGGAAGGAAGAAGAAGATGAGGATGAGATGGGTTTTGGTTGACGAGAGATGTCATGGCTTGTCGTTGGTTGAAGGTCTCGTGCCATTTGGCTTTGTAGGGTGAGAGCGGCCATTTGCGCCGCTTTCGGAGCAGGTTCCGGCCGCGCTGCAGACCCGCCATTCCCGCACCCTTCTTTTATTTGGGAGTGACAGCGCAAATTCTTATGTCATTGTTTTATCATTACTAGAAAAAAATTCAGAACTGCCCCTGATGGGCAAATAAATTTCACAACTACGTTGTTTACAAATGATGTTTCAGGAATGCCCCGTTTCATATTGTTACCGGTAATGCTGTTACCGGTTTGCTGAGTTTTCCAACAAACCGGTAACACCATTACCGGTTTGTTGGAAAACTTGCCACGTGGCAGAGACATGTCCCGTAGATGCCACGTGGCGATGACATGTACACAGTCAGAAGCCACGTCAAACCGGGAATATCATTCCCGGTATCCTAAAGAAACCGGTAACGCCATTACCGGTTTCCTTTTTTTCACAAAGCCGCCATTAACTGTTGATCAACAGTCGAACAACTTGGCCATACATGGCCAAGTTGTCACCGCCATTAGACTGTTGATCAACAGTCGAACAACTGTTGATCAACAGTCGAACAACTTGGCCATACATGCCCAAGTTGTCAATTATGAAACCGGGAATGAGATTCCCGGTTTCATGAAAATTTTTTCCCATAAATACCTCTTCTCCGATCTTCATTTTTCACACAACATCTTGCGGCCAATACTGCATCTCTCACTTTCTTTGAGCTATTTGGAGACTTCGATAAGTTAAGGTAAAATTACATTGTTGGTTATTAATTGCACCTATCATATGTTAGATAAATGATAGTTCATAAATGTTACGTGAAGTCATATAATATGTAAGTGTTATTTTGGATGTATTATGGTTTCTTTTGCAGGTGGTGTAATAAAATGGAGGACGTTGACCCTATGGTTATGTCCACATTCGAATCACTAGACATGCCTGTACGAGATGAGTTTGATAGGGACGAGATGGAAATGTTAGATGAAATGGATAGAGAGGGTGACCATAATGTTCCAGAACCGCAACTCGTATGGGATATCCCTGGATTTACAGATGTATCGGCGTGGGATGCAAATGAACCTGATGACGAGTTTCTTGGTAGAAGACAGACAAATTACGGGCAAATTGGGGTTGGAGCGACGTTTAGTACAAAAGCCGATGCCATCTACGCGGTTCAGAGGTACTCCATCCTGAATCGAGTTGAATATTTCACAAGGGAGTCAGACTCGCACTTGTTAATTCTTCACTGTCGGGAGGGGGAGAGTGTTTGTCCTTGGCGGATTAGAATCATGAAGAAGAAAAGTCGTAACTACTGGGAAGTGACCAAGTATCGAGGCGAACACATTTGCAACACTGATTATATTACAAAGGAGAATGTACACCTCACGAGACATTTTATTGCCATGGAGATTGGAGACGTGATTAGCGAAAGGTTAAGATTGTCACCCGGCGAAATCAAAGCTAGAATATTCAAGGATTATGGGTTAGAAATACGTTATTTGAAGGCGTGGCAGGCTAGACAACAAGCCTTGCTTAACATCTTTGGTGATTGGGATGACTCGTTTAGAAAACTTCCCCATTTTTTACAGGCATTGCAAGACTCAAATGCAGGAACATATGTGAAGTGGCAGCGCAGCCGCGACGAGGATAATGTGCGTATGATCGTTAACCGCGTATTTTGGGCATTTGGTCCAGCAATTGCGGCCTTCCAGCATTGCAGACCAGTTTTGTGCATTGATGGGACACATTTGTATGGAAAATATAATGGAAAGCTGCTTGTGGCCGTGTCTTTGGACGCGAATAATCACATCCTACCTCTTGCATTTGCTATAGTGGAGAGCGAGAATAACTCCAGTTGGAAGTGGTTTATGAAGTGCCTACGAGATGGGGTGACTAGTCGCGAAGGGTTGTGTGTTATATCAGATCGTCACAAAGGCATTATGAATGCAATGCAAGAACCAGAATGGATTGCTCCTTATGCTCACCATCGTGTCTGTATTAGACACTTGCAGAGCAATTTCAACATGAAGGTGAAGAATTCTGCGCTAAAGAAAAAAATGGGCCACGTAGCACACCAACGCCAAAAGATAAAATTTACCGGGGAGTATAAGGAATTGAAGGACATGCTGCATGACAGGCCTCAGATTGTAAATTGGTTGGACGACATTCCATGGAGCACATGGTCGTTGGCGTACGATGAAGCCGGTAGACGGTGGGGTTCCATGACCACAAACGCGAGCGAATGTTTCAATAATATTTTGAAGGGTGGTCGAGACCTACCTATATGTGCTCTAGTCCTTTTTACTTTCCTGCAGTCCAACACCTATTTTTGCAAGCGACGTGATACCTACCAGACGTGTGTCGGAATGTTTCCTCCCAAGATAGACCTCAAGATGAGAGAAATTAGAGAGAAGGCGGATTACCATCGAGTTCAGGTGTTTGATGGGGTAAGAGGCGTTTACCAGGTTACCACTGCGAGGAGAAGAAATATTCATGAGGTTAAGATATCAGACGGTACTTGCACATGCGGTAAGTGGGAGGCGTTTCACTATCCATGCAGCCATGTGATGGCAGTATGCAAAAGTGAAGGCTTGCAATATACCGAGTTTGTTGATTATCATTATACCTTGGAGGCGTACTTTGCAACGTGGAGTTACACATTTAACGTGATTCCGGATGAAAAAAGGTGGAGGCCTTTCGCTGGACCAGAGCATGTACCCAATCCTGCATTCAAACGTGGTAGCGTCGGAAGAAATCCATCACGCCGCCGACATAATGAGATGGACCAAGGTGCATCTACTAGTCAAGGAGTAACCCATGCACCTCGTAAATGTTCAGTGTGTCATTTAACAGGTCATAACAAAAGATCCTGCCCAAATAGACCAAATCCGTAATTCATGGCGTTGGAAACCGGGATTGGAGCTAGTTAGTAATGCAATGAACCACGGTTGGCGTATTTTTCATGTTTAGTGTATCATCTATTTTAATGAAATGGAAACCAATTTGGAATAATAGGGATGTAAATTGCATAATATTCCGAAATTACACTATCAACCTCTGCGTCGCCTACCAAGCCAACTGGGTGTGAATCGGTTTGTAAGTTTCCGCAAACGACGAGGGCGGTCACCTGCTTCAGCTCGAGTATCAACCGGTGTGGAATAACTGGGACCCGCTTCATCCGCTCCAATGTCGGTCTCTTCTTCCTCTTCCTCTTCCTCTTCCTCGTCCAGTGAAATAAGTGCTGGGTCCACCCCTAATTTGTCCAGCTCGCCCAGTCGCTTGAGTTCCTCTACGTTCGTATGGAAAATGCTGTGACTCCCCTCCCGCGCAAGTTGACAAGATGTGTTCAAAAAAATTTCGGCCGATGTCCGAGCAACGTGCACCAGGCTTCGAACCTGCAAAAGGGGACGCGAAATACTGAAAAATGTAAATCATGAATCAAGCACAAGCACAAGCACAAGCATGAAAATTTATAAGGAACATACCAAACAGTGTTCAATGGGAGCAATGGGTCGGTAAGCCGTTGCTTCATCATCATGCGGCTGTATAAAACGGCGCGTCGTGTTTTGATACCAGCTCTGATACTCTGCTGTGGGCATATCCATGTGAACGACATCAACTCCCTCGACCACCCTATCTCCTCGTCCTCTCCACATGTCAATATATGGCCGCAGCTCACTTGACCAATCACATCTTCTTCTCCGGGTCAACTGATGTTGCGGATCTGAAGAGGCACGCGGGGCGTCGGGAATGCCCTGCACGTACCCAAATTGCCTCATCACTCGAGACGGATGGTGCCACTCAACTATGTTGAAACACAGTAAAGGAACATCCGAACACCAGCTTAAACGACCGTCGGTACAAGCCGGGTTAAGCATAGGAAACAAAGCCTCATCGTATGGTCTCCACACAAAATCTTCGTGACCAAGTCGATCCAACTGATCACGATAGAATGTAAGTGAGTCATGTGGAACCTCCATGTAAGATTTCGGTCCGGACCATTTCCTAGAGCAAACGAACAAACATGAATAGGGGTCAGACCAAAAATTTCATTTAACAATTAAATTAGAAACGAAAGAAACTTACAAGTATGCCCATGAACCACGGTAATATGGGTGGATGTCTGCGTCCATAGGCTCAAGAACTCTATTAAAACCTTTCGGACGACCGATGGAGATCCTCTCCCAACTCCATAATTGCAACAGTAGGATGCAACCGGCCATCTGCTTATGTTTTTCCCGCGCAGCGCTGCACATCTGCCTATATAGATATGCAAGCACTGCACTAGCCCAGCTATAAGATCTTGCGTGATCGAGGTCTTCCAACAATGGCAGATAATGGATGGATACCCGATCTCCGGATAGATCAGTCATCAAAGAAGACCCGAGCATACATAGAATGTATGCCCTAGCATACCTCTTCAGGTCATCTTCCGAGGCGTCCACTGGTATGACCTGCATGTTTTCAACAAACCATCTTCTCCTCGCCATTGTAGGAGACCGTAAGCAGTCTGGGTGAGCACCGAGCAAGCGTATGCACAGACTTCTCCAATCCCGTTCCTCCGATCCGGTGACCACTTCCCCTTCCATGGGTAACCCTGTCAATAAACTCACATCTTGCAGGGTCACCGTACACTCTCCCGTCCTCATATGAAAGGTATGTGTCTCCGGCCTCCATCGCTCAACAAGTGCGGTTATCAAAGGATGATCCACCTCAATATTCTGCAGTTGAGTCCACGGATAAAACCCGGCTCTGGCAATAAAAGGGACTATCCGGGGATCCATTTCCCACATCCTGCGATGAATCAACTTCAAGTGTTTGCCCGCCTATGGTATGAAAAAAAAAAGCCATGTTAAAAATTACAATTTGAAATACATTTCGTTGTCGTATGATTAATGAAACAAATGTGTACTTACAGGATCAACCCACACTTCTCCCGAACGGTGTCTACGTTGCTGGGACAAAATGGACTGATCGATCGGACCAGGATCCACTATGTGTTCTATATCCATCTGCATTGACAAGAATACCGCACAAAAATTAAGAATTATCAAAAAATGCATCCTCATATTCATCAATTTATTCACCTTCAACTTTATACCAAAATATTCATCATCATCATAAAAATTACAACTTGATCAATAAATTCATCTTCATACAAAAATGCATCATCATCATCACTAATTGATCTTCATCAAAATATTCATCATAATCATCATCAAAAATTCAACTTCATCAATAAATTCATCTTCAACAAAAAATGCATCATCATCATCATTATCAACTATTCATCTTCATCAAAATATTATTCATCATCATCATCAAAAAATTAACTTTCCATCTTCATCAAAATATTCTTCATCATCATCATCAAAAATTCAACTTCATCAATAAATTCTTCTTCATACATAAATGCATCATCATCATCATCATCATCATCATCAAAAATTAACCTTCATCAAAATATTCTTCATCACCATCATCAAAAAATCAACTTCAATAAATTCATCTTCATACAAAAATGCATCATCATCATCATCATCAAAAATTCAACAACACAACTTCATACCAAAATATTATCATCATCAAAAACTCAACTTCATCAATAAATTCATCTTCATACAAAAATGCATCATCATCATCATCATCATCATCAAAATTAATCTTCATCATCATCATCAAAAAATCAACTTTTCATCTTCATCAAAATATTTTTCATCATCATCATCAAAAATTCAACTTCATCAATAAATTCCTCTTCATACATAAATGCATCATCATCATCATCAAAAATTAACCTTCATCAAAATATTCTTCATCACCATCATCAAAAAATCAACTTCATCAAATTCATCTTCATACAAAAATGCATCATCATCATCATCATCAAAAATTCAACAACACAACTTCATACCAAAATATGTATCATTATCAAAAACTCAACTTCATCAATAAATTCATCTTCATACAAAAATGCATCATCATCATCATCATCAAAATATTCATCATCATCATCAAAATATTCATCATCACCACCTAAAATGCATCATCAACATCAATATCAACAATAATTCATCTAAAATACAACAATTCATCATCATCATCTAAATCAAATAATTCATCTAAATTCAACAAATTCATCAAAAATCCTCCACCCCCAATCAACCCTAAACCCTAAACCTAACCAGCAGCAAAAATCAAACTCAAGCAACCACAACTGCCAATGCCATTCATCACAAGCTACAACACAATCTTCCCGAAAACCCCTAAATCTAAACAAAATTCGAACCCTAAACAAACCTGTTGAAATTGAACGGTATTTGCAGAGGAATCAGAGCTACGGGTAGTCGGAGGATGGTGATTCGGCAAGGAGGCGCCCTGAATCAGTCGGGAACAGACGAAATCGCGCAAGGAGGAGCCTGGAAGTTTAGGTTAAAATTGATTTCGAGTGGGGAAGAAGGAAGAAGGAAAGGGATCTGCGGGTTTATTTCCAGAAGAAACCGGTAATGGCGTTACCGGTTTCTTTAGGATACCGGGAATTATATTCCCGGTTTGACGTGGCTTCTGACTGTGTACATGTCATCGCCACGTGGCATCTACGGGACATGTCTCTGCCACGTGGCAAGTTTTCCAACAAACCGGTAATGGTGTTACCGGTTTGTTGGAAAACTCAGCAAACCGGTAACAGCATTACCGGTAACAATATGAAACGGGGCATTCCTGAAACATCATTTGTAAACAACGTAGTTGTGAAATTTATTTGCCCATCAGGGGCAGTTCTGAATTTTTTTCTCATTACTAGTAAAACAGACATGTCTGATCAATTCGAGTCAAAAAGGAAAACTCATAATCTGAAAACTTCTTAAGTCCTTGATTTTCTGCTAGCTCCATACTCCTGCTTCCAACTCATTTGGACAATGATCTTTACAAGTTGCTTCACAGAATATCGCATTCTCATTTTAATCTCTGCAGATTATACCAATTAATTTTATGTGGTATCAAACATCTGCAAGGTTCATTCCTTGTGATGACCATTTTGGATTCAGGTTTAGAACACTGCTGAACTAAAGACTTCAACCGCCAGTAATGGGTTAAATTAAATACCTGTTAAACCAAATCATCCAATCACCATAAATAATCATAAAAAAGTTATTCACCAAAAACATTTCTCCACGAAATACCACAACCAATCTCTAGAATCCCTAAACTCATAAATAATGAAACAAACATTTGTCAACCAAAATGTCATTGTCCAGTGCTCACCAATATTTCAATGATGCATATGGCATGCTGTTTCCATACCAAACTCACAAATTTTACACTTTAAACTCACATTTCTAGGAGTTTCTACGGAAAGTGGTTAAGCAAGTAGCTGATGCAAACCATTAGATCTATGATAGACGTCGGTGATAATTTATATCACTAAACATTGATGGAAAATAGTAGAGTTTGACATTTACAAAGATGCACGTGACTCATAAGAAGAAAAGTCGCCTGACACTTGAAAACTTCCCTCATCGAGAACCAGAGCAGCAATCAACCAAGTAGTCTTACAATCACAATACCATGGTGCCTAAAGAAAAATCATTTGGGATTTAGGAGAATGCGAAGGCGGATCCACCCGATCTTTGGAGGAACAAATGAGGAATGATCCCATCTGACAACAGCTTCCGAAGAAGACGTCCCGCGTCTACCGCACGTCATCCCCAACCCTATGGCCGGCCAAATTTTGGACAAGGTAGGTGGACACAAAATACAAAGTTTGACTTGTCAAGCCCTTGGGATTCTGCTAATTGATCGTAAGCAAGGTAAAGTCGAGCCAAGGACATAAAACAAAGGCGTTTTATGGGAGGCAACCCGATTGCTTTATTCCTTTTATATTTTTAGTTTTGCATCTGGTTTCCACTTGTTATGAATAAATTTTTCCAAGTGTGGCGCGACACTTGAATAAGACATGTGTCGAACTCCAAAGGCACCGCGTGCGGATAAGGAACTAACACCGCACGCATGGAGTTAAGTTTCACACAGTGTGCAGCGTTAACGTGGTTGTTGCGTGCGGTGGCTCCTGACTTCACATGGAAGTACTCACTTTCATCCTATCATCTTTACCCTATCTGTTATGTCATGACTTGTGTTTGTTTGATGTGATCACACTCTTTGTTTAATTCATGTTATAAAGTGAGGACACGGCTTTCTTTTACGTGTGGGGTGGGGTATTTTGTTATGCATTTTCACATCATTTTTGTGCATTTTTCTTGCCTTCAAAATGAAAATTTCTGCATAAAAATTATAGTTTGAATGTTGCTTATTGAAGTATTGTGATGTGAAGATTACTATGCTAATGTATTTTGTGATGTGAATGTTGCATAGAAATTGTATTTCATTTCTGAAAATGTATCTGTAACCCTGAGTTTCTTTAGTCATGTTCTTTGAGCCGGAATAATCAGGGGATACTGAGTTGATAGAATGTTCCAGAGATGCTTGATTCAACACTCAAAGGACTGAAGTCCTAGTCGTATGGTTAAGTGGCACTCGTGGAGGCTAGCGCTTTGGGTCTTTATAAATTTTATGTTTTGCTCCACGACATAAAAATGAATATATGAAGTGGCGGGATGGAAGAATAGACTATCCTATCTCTAGTCCGAAGTAACCGGGGCCGTGGTAATCCCTATTCTGAGTTGAGTCTGTTAAGGATTATGACATCCTTGACAAAACTACCACAAGTTGATCTGGTGAGTTGCTACAACAACTTGTGAGGATAGTATCTGAAGCATTTTGAAGACAGTCAACCTGAAGACTTCCATCAAACTACCAAAGGTCTAGGATCAGAGTTTAGAGTATGCTGCCTAAATGTTTTTAGGAAATTACCATAGCAACAGAGTGGCTAACAACCTTCAAAGATGGAGGAGAAGATTTGCTTCCTATAACTTTTAGGAAAGAGGTGTTACATCCAAATCTCAACAACTTCCTAAGATCTTGGAATAGATTGGGATTGCTAAAAGGGATTTAGAAAGTGTTCTAAATCTTGAAGATTGTAATCCCCGTGGACTACCAGCATATAAGGGTGGAGTCGCACAACAAGAAAAAGCAACACACACGCATAAGGAAAAGCAAGAGAAATAAGCTATAGCAAAGAGATTGAGTGTTCTTAGTACTGATGTCGAGAGAGATCACGACTGGAAGAGTCTTATCCACACTTGATCATCTAAGTTCAACTGGAGTGGAGCCTCATTGAAGATCAAGTGCTAGTCTTTGAAGCATCGTCATGGGTGAGCCAATCGTGGAAGATCAAAGAGCAAAGCAAAGTCCCCGATAGTTGACAGGGGGTCACTAATCAAGAGGGAGTGAAATTTCACAGTGTCTCAATTCGGCAGATTTGTGAACAAGCAGTTGCTGCAGCACACTCTTGTTCACAAGAATTAATCTCAGCAAGCAACAAACAATGCACAAGTTTGTTCACCCAGTTCGGCCAATCTGCCTACGTCTGGGGAGGACTATTCTCCAGTCCTCAATCCACTCAACCGAAGGTTCCAAGTACACTAGGTTACAACGCACGCAACCTATGCTACTTAACCTCTTGTTGACCACTCAGCACAATCAGAACAAGCTCTGATTTGTGCCAGCACACCCTCTACAATATGTCAGTCTAGAATAGCTACAATCCTCTCCTAGAACTCAGCCTATTCTATCCTACACTACTCAGCAGGGTTGCTGCAGCAACAGCTGTAACACACAGCTGAAGCACACTGTCCGCGTCGCTCCAAGGCCTTCTGCCGAGCCGATCGAACCACTCCAAGAGCGCTGCACACTCTGAATAACTCCCCCTCACTCAGTGACCACCTGCCACTAGTGAGTTCTTCCGCACGAACCTCCACCGAGCCTTCCACCCGTCAGTTCTTCCGCGGCTGCCTTTGATCAACCAATAAGCTCCACAGCTCTGAATTGGCTTCCAGATCAATGCACGAATCAGTCTCTGCAAGACCTGATTCTCCTCTGCTTATGCACACCACAGCTCTGCGCTCAACGCTCTGCCCGTGTGTGTTTGATCGAAGAGCAACGTCCGTAGCACACCAAAGAATCCTCACTCTGAAATCTGTGTCTACTCTCGTGTATCCCTCAGCTTCGATCACCCTCTACAGCCCTCAAACCTTCTGCTTAAATACCCTCACCACTTTAAGCAATTTCCAGGTTTAGGCCATAGTCTCACAAGATCAATTATCTCCTAAAATCTAGGAGATTAGATTTGATTAATATCTTCAATGCAAATCTCCTTCTCTGACAAGTAAACCTTGCTGGAATATGCTCTTTAGTATTTTAGAAATTCTTCTAAGAGCTTTCACAAAGCTGCCATACCTTAAAATCGCACCCAGCACAAAACTGCTACTTGGACAGTTGAACCAGCACTTGAACCAGCACCTGCTGCAGCATCCCCTGCTGCATCTGCTGCTAGTTCACCTCTGCTGCCAGCTTGATTGTTTGAGCTGCAACAACTCCTTGTTCACTTGTGTTGTAGTTGTTTGCTGCTGCTGGAATTTCCTAAATGCATTAGGAACCAATCCCATCAATTCTAAGGAAGATCCTCCAAGATCTCTACAAGATCATATCTTCACTTCAACAAATCTGCCCTTGTTCTTGAGAGACACTCCAGAAATATTCTCCTGAATATTCAGCTCTTTCCGGAAGCCCTTCGATCCACTGATTTGTTGTTTGAATGCAATCTACGAGAAAGCTAAATATCTGCTACAGCATTTGTGCTGCAGCATCTGTTGTAGCACAAGCTGTCTGAAGGTGTGCAATACTTCTGCTGCTGAACTTCTGCTCCAGAGGTTGCTATTGCACTTGCTTACTCCACTTGAGTACTGAGATAGTCACTCTGGAATGCTCTTCATCAGCTGTTCTCTTTCCATACTTGCTGTAGCAAGCTCTAGTTCACTTTGTAGGAGTTTGTCAATGATGCCACATACCTTCACAATCTCCCCCTTGGCATTTTGACAAAATCCAAGAACCCTTCTAATCTTAGGCAATCCTCTTCTCATCTTTGAACTCCTTCTCTTGCAGCTTCTTCAGCTTCAATCTTCAGGGGATGTTGTAGCAACTTCTTGTGCTTGTTTTGTCAAGGATGCCATTACCTTAACACTCTCCCCCTTGGCATTTTTGACAAAACCTGAGCATCATTTCTAAGAGCACGTCTTCTCTTCTTCTCCCCTTCTCCTCTTCTCCTCTTCTCCCCCTTTTTGTCACAAATGATAAAGGGGGATACCAGCTAAACTTAGCGAGTATGCCAACGCCTCTTCTCCATCCACAGGAGAGGGCATTCCAATGTGTCAACATGTGCTGCTTTGGTTGGCTTTGGGGGAATATCAGGTGGCTGCTTCTCCACCCATACTTTTACTGGTTTTCGAACATGCTTCTTCCGAGTTTTGTTGTGACCAGCAACTCTTCCTTTCCTTCCGGCATTGTTTCGGTGTCTCATCCTCTCTGTGTCAGCATCCTTCTTGATCCTCATTCTCCAGCTCGTTGTCCCTCCAACGTATCTGTTGTTTTCTAGCACAACTGGACAGTGACAATCCATCGGCTTAGATGAGCTGGAGGTCACCTGCGTGCCACGCCTAATCCTTGGCTTCATCTGGTGTTGTCCGTTTGTAGGCGATTTCTGAGATCTCCAATACTTGTTCAGGATCGGGCATCTTCTCTGAATGTGTCCCTCTCGATCACAGAAATAACATCTGCGACTTTTGCACCTGGGTTTCTTTTCTGCTACAGGTTGTTGATACAACGGTTGCTGTAGCAGCTTCTTGTTCACCCTTCTATGCACCTTTTTCTGAACTGGTTTCTGCGACAGGACCGGTTCTTCCACGACAATCTCAGCATCTTCTGGCTCCGTAGCTTTGATGAATACAGTTGTTTCAGCACCTTCTTCTCCAGTGTATCCAAGACCTGAGTAGCCTCCTCCATATCTTTGGCGAGCTAGAATATCTTCAAGAGTGCTTGTTCCACTGTTAAGCATCTTTGTAGTCTTCCGGTAGAGGTTGAGCTCTTCCTTCTCTGCAGCAAACTTCTCTTCTTGCTGGGCAACCTGATCCGTAAGAGAAGTGATCATCTTCAGCAGCTCCTCTTGTCTTTCTTGCAGATCTGAAACTTTAGCCGTCAATCCTTTGTTGACCTCCATGACTTGCATCCACTCTTCGTGCAACAGGGTAAAGTTTCTTGCAATGGACTCCTCAGTGATTTCCTCATCATCACTACTGTCTGACTCATCAACACAATCAACACTTTCTGGTTTTGTTGAAGCGGTGCTCTTCATATCAGTTTCAAACATCAAAGCAACATTGCTAATTTGGTCAGATTTTTCTTCACTGTCTTCGTCTCTCCTATTTGCAGCAGGAGTTTTGTTCCTTTCATGAGCCGACTGGAGGATCTCCCATGCTTGCTTGGCAACTTCACAGTCAGAGATCAGCCTGAAATTATTTGCGTCAACAGCGGCAAATATCGCGTTCAAGGCTCTTGAGTTACTAGTTGCTACAGCTTCTTCTTCAGCTGTCCATGTCTCCTCTGGTTTCTCCAGTGCAACTCCTTTGTCGTCGATGATCAGTGGGTGTGACCATCCAGACACTACTGCTCTCCACTTCTCCTCATCCATCGTCTTTAGGAAGACCTTCATTCCCGCCTTCCAACATCCATAATTGCTCTCTTCCAATAATGGAGGTCTGCTTGTGCTCTGTCCTTCCTTCATTGTCTTTGCTTCTTCAGAGACACTGTAGGATCTTTTTAACTCTGTGTGTCGAATTCCCGCTCTGATACCAATTGAAATTTCACAGTGTCTCAATTCGGCAGATTTGTGAACAAGCAGTTGCTGCAGCACACTCTTGTTCACAAGAATTAATCTCAGCAAGCAACAAACAATGCACAAGTTTGTTCACCCAGTTCGGCCAATCTGCCTACGTCTGGGGAGGACTATTCTCCAGTCCTCAATCCACTCAACCGAAGGTTCCAAGTACACTAGGTTACAACGCACGCAACCTATGCTACTTAACCTCTTGTTGACCACTCAGCACAATCAGAACAAGCTCTGATTTGTGCCAGCACACCCTCTACAATATGTCAGTCTAGAATAGCTACAATCCTCTCCTAGAACTCAGCCTATTCTATCCTACACTACTCAGCAGGGTTGCTGCAGCAACAGCTGTAACACACAGCTGAAGCACACGTCCGCGTCGCTCCAAGGCCTTCTGCCGAGCCGATCGAACCACTCCAAGAGCGCTGCACACTCTGAGTAACTCCCCCTCACTCAGTGACCACCTGCCACTAGTGAGTTCTTCCGCACGAACCTCCACCGAGCCTTCCACCCGTCAGTTCTTCCGCGGCTGCCTTTGATCAACCAATAAGCTCCACAGCTCTGAATTGGCTTCCAGATCAATGCACGAATCAGTCTCTGCAAGACCTGATTCTCCTCTGCATATGCACACCACAGCTCTGCGCTCAACGCTCTGCCCGTGTGTGTTTGATCGAAGAGCAACGTCCGTAGCACACCAAAGAATCCTCACTCTGAAATCTGTGTCTACTCTCGTGTATCCCTCAGCTTCGATCACCCTGTACAGCCCTCAAACCTTCTGCTTAAATACCCTCACCACTTTAAGCAATTTCCAGGTTTAGGCCATAGTCTCACAAGATCAATTATCTCCTAAAATCTAGGAGATTAGATTTGATTAATATCTTCAATGCAAATCTCCTTCTCTGACAAGTAAACCTTGCTGGAATATGCTCTTTAGTATTTTAGAAATTCTTCTAAGAGCTTTCACAAAGCTGCCATACCTTAAAATCGCACCCAGCACAAAACTGCTACTTGGACAGTTGAACCAGCACTTGAACCAGCACCTGCTGCAGCATCCCCTGCTGCATCTGCTGCTAGTTCACCTCTGCTGCCAGCTTGATTGTTTGAGCTGCAACAACTCCTTGTTCACTTGTGTTGTAGTTGTTTGCTGCTGCTGGAATTTCCTAAATGCATTAGGAACCAATCCCATCAATTCTAAGGAAGATCCTCCAAGATCTCTACAAGATCATATCTTCACTTCAACAAATCTGCCCTTGTTCTTGAGAGACACTCCAGAAATATTCTCCTGAATATTCAGCTCTTTCCGGAAGCCCTTCGGTCCACTGATTTGTTGTTTGAATGCAATCTACGAGAAAGCTAAATATCTGCTACAGCATTTGTGCTGCAGCATCTGCTGTAGCACAAGCTGTCTGAAGGTGTGCAATACTTCTGCTGCTGAACTTCTGCTCCAGAGGTTGCTATTGCACTTGCTTACTCCACTTGAGTACTGAGATAGTCACTCTGGAATGCTCTTCATCAGCTGTTCTCTTTCCATACTTGCTGTAGCAAGCTCTAGTTCACTTTGTAGGAGTTTGTCAATGATGCCACATACCTTCACAGGGAGCATTACCGGAGTTGGGTGAACTCACAGAGGTCCAACTGAGCAGCTGGAAGAGCATGGAGAGTCGAAGACCAGTGCTATGAAAGAGCAGCTTGATAAAGTAAGTTGCTATAGCAACTTGTTATACACCATGCAATGTAGTAGACAGTGTAGGCTAATCTGTGTGATTAGATAGAGCTGAGTTAGCTAGTCTGTGTGATTAGACTGAGCCTAGTTTCTAGCTAAGTTAAAAGTAGAGGTTGTTCTAGCATAGGCTGAGAACTGATACCTTTGTACTTTAACAGTTGAGAGTGGGATCTTGAGGACTGAAGAGAAGTCCACCTCAAACGTAGGCATTGGCCGAACTAGGTAACCCAAGTGTTGAGTCTTTTAGGTTTGGCCCTATCAAGATTATTTTGCAAGTGTCATAGAAGTTGGCTATAGCAACCTGTCTGATCCAAAAACCAGCAACATGTCTAATTTCAGAGTCAAAAAAGGTAAGGATAGGAAAGAGCAGAACATTATTCCTTAGGCTGCTATTCGAAGGCGATAATTAGAACCATTCAAAGAAAGAAAAATCCTAGACAAGCAAGATGAGAACGAACAAAGTTCGAAAAAAAAGTGAATCATCAAGTTGAGACAAGAGCCGAAGGCCAATGGGATTTGGCCAAAATGAGAAAGTTCACTACCAAAGAAGTTGTCAATCAAAGAAAGCTCAGGTTCTCAAAAGCCCGAATCAATCACGTGCCAAAAAAGCAGCCAAATTTAACCATATGACTTGGAACTAGGAACAGAGAATGGAGAGCATGGGCTTAAAGAGAACTAACTCCCATGGATCCTAATTTGTTTGCATTCTAGCAATGAGGTGACATGTATTGAATTGATTCACTGTCAAGAATGGTAATATAAATTGCGAGTGTTATATGCGTAGGATGGTTAACTGAGAGACTAACATCACATGTCTTGAATAACATCATATCTAGGACTTTGTCAATAAGTTAGTGATTGTGGTGGTATGTTTATTTTCTCTCTCATGGCTTGTTCTTGTTCGGGACAAACAAGTACAAGTGTGGGATGATTTGATGGGTCGTATTTGTACGCTCATCTTGCTATGTCAATACATGAATTTATACATTATATGTACAATATTACTTCTTTTGTGTAGTTATGTGTCTTAGGTATATTATGGATGCTAGGAGAGGATACAAGCAAAAATACCATTTATCTGTAATATTTCACCACAATGCAAGACGACCTAGTGCTTTTAGAGCTCATTACGCATTCATGGATGATCCAATAAAGATGAACTATACAACATTGCAAAGCTAATCAATTATCTACAACTCTCTAGTTCACACTAAAACCAGATTCTGACGTATAAAATGTTATACGAGAGTCAAAGAATACGCTCCTATGCAAAACGAACCAACAAAAATAGTAGTAAAAGGGGGCAAAGAAGACATTAAGGCAATGCGATTTGGATTGTGATTTTGTCAGCCGTCATCTTGTCATAAATGTCAAGATAAATTGTGATTTGGATTTCCTTCATCCTAATCAATTAATTCCAATAGTAATTTGATATCTCTTAAAATTGGAAAGCTGATCAATCAAAGATGGATTTGTTTCCAAGTTTATAAAGAATCATATTTGCTATCATCTAGAATATTTCCCATAATATATATCATATAATATATTCTCGATTGATAATATCTTCCCATAACGATGTTATCAATATTCTTTGGATATTCTTCAGTTATTTTCTTCAGTTATTGTGAATCCACCTGATTATCTTTGCAAAAGGATCTTTTGTATTCAGTGCATTTAATGCTACTTTCCTGCGCATTAAATGCAATCATTAGTTCAGTGTTTGTAATCATCAAAACCCCAAAATCCAACACTTACTCTAGTTTTATTCCTATCATTTTACCATCATATGACTTGTAGAACAAAATTTGCAATATAAATTGAGTTTGCTATCCCTTACTCTATATTTGGTGCTCTAATTGCATGATAGGTTGTATGTATTCTGGGCTTACTTAGAATAGCATTGCTATTACACAGAACCTTAATCGATTAGGATAGATTATGAAATATCATATCATAATTTGTGAGTGTGTATGTATTGGTTACTTAGAAGACCCTGGGTATTTACATATGAAATTCTGGTGCGTTGCTGATGCGGAGTTATAGCTTTTGCTTCACCACTCTCTGTATCTTTCTGCGAAATTACTCTACTGAAGAATAAGAAAGGCACAGTGTGTTTGTTCACTCAGTTCGGCAACTTGCCTACGTCTGGGGAGGATGCTCCGATCCTCAAGATTTCACTACAACAGTTCAAAATACAAGGACTCACACCTCTACTTCTCACCTAGCCGAAATCTAACGCTCAATCTAATCTCCTAGACTAGCTAGAAATCTTAACTCACATATTCTCTTCATGCAGCCTACACTTTCACACTAATAAATAGCTACGGACCTGACACACAGACCTAGCCTATTCTATTTCAAGTTTATAGCTCACGGAATGCTTCAGCACACTCTTCACCAGAGTTGTTGTATCTTTTGTCCACGACACTCCAAGCTCTCTTGCCGAGTAGTCAGACACTCTGAGTTCTTCCAACTCAGTCTTAGCTTCCCCTTAATCAATGACTCCATGAGTTCTGATTCCTTTCGCACACCACATCAGTCTTCAACTCAAATAATAACCCCTGCTATAGTGATTGATCTCTGTGTGTATGCTCTAGCTCTCTTCGGTGTTCTCTATCTTCTTCCTGCCCTTCGCCTACCTTATCAAGCTCTCCAGCACACCAGAAACGCCAAGGATCATTATCAAAATCTTTTCCTAGATTCTAGCATGTTTGTTGAAGATTCCGTTGCCAAATTTGAACTCTTTGATCTATATCTTCTTAGTCCACGTGCTGGCATTTGCTGAGAGCTCTTGATGACATCTGCATACCTCTCTGAGCTTCCCCGATGCCAGTCGTATCACACCAGAGCCTTACCGTGCAACGTCTGGATTCTACTCTAACTCTGTATCATCACAGAGTGCTGAAGCAGACTGTGTCTCTTCATTGCTGTCTCTTGCCCATCCTTCAAATATTGTCTCTGCTTCAGAGCTTCAGGGATTGGTTTAGCAGACTCTGGCTCTTTGTTGTTGTTATTTTGTCAGTCTTCAGATTGTGCTCCAGCCACCGATCTTCAGGGAGTGCTTCAGCAGTCTCTTGAACAGTTTTATCAAGGATGACATAAGTTTATAAATATTATTTGCATGCAGCGTATCCTCAATAACACCCCTTAATTATTGCATAGGTTAAAAAATATCGATCGGGCAACCTCAGAGTTTAACGGCTTATTGTACATGCTAAAATACAACCATGATTCCAACGATAATGAGTTAGGATTTCCATAGTTTAGTTTTCTTTTTTGGTTGTCGAGTATTATTTTATGATGAATGATTTCTTCTTATTACTCATTCGAAACGAATGAATTCTAAGTGTGGGGTTGTGATGAGGAGCTTTTGTCACATATTAGGTTCTATTTGATTTCAACTCATTTCTAAATGCTATATATTGGTTTGATATCTTCTTTCTTACTTTTTGGGACATTTGCAATCAAAGAAGGATCCAAGAATCAGAATGCGTAAACAAAGAAAAGAGAGTCAAAGAGGAGCTGAAAATGAGCTGCATAAGGTTTAGGCATCACCTCACTACCTTAGTTGATACCTCATTCAGTTGAGAGGATTTTGGGCGATGCCTCACCAGTGTAGGCGACAAACGACTTACCTAAAAGCTCTTCAGCGTCACCTTATTCCGCCGAGAAGACTTTGGCAATGAGTCACTCATTCAGATGAGGCTTTTTTTTTTCTTGAGAAGACTTTGGGCAATGCCTCACTCATTCAGACAATGCCTCATCATATTGAGAAGACTTCGGGCGACGCCTAGTCCAAAGTCAAAGGATTTCAGGCGACACCTCAGTATGCTAGTCGACACATCACTCTTATTCCACGCGACACCTGAGATCTAGTATAAAAAAGGGACTCGATTTTAGCTTTCATTAATTGAGTTTGGCGCTTCAAATCTAGCTCTAAGAGTCCCGAGAAAAATCAAAGGAGCATTTGATAATGCAAATGGCATTCAATTGACAAAACCAGCCGGAGTGTACAAGCTCTCTGTACAAGCAGTTGCTGCAGCAAGAGCTGTAGCAGCAGAACAACAATGATTGGCCCAAAGAGAATTCTGCCCAGAGATGAAGTAGCAGTGCCACGGGAGGCTTCTAAATATTCAAAGAATATCTCCAGTGAAGATTCTGTACCACAAGCTTGAAGATTTGATTGGAAATCAACCTCTTAAAAATTAGGAGATAGGATCTTGTTTAGATCTTTGAGGGCTTCCTAATTTTGACGGTGCCAGAGTTTCTATAGAAGGGGGTAGGCGTGCATAGTAGAGGTGATCGGGATTGAGAGGAAAAAGTACAGAGAGAATCCAAGCATCTAAGATAACAAAGAGATATTCAAAAGAGTCGTGCGGAGATTGGGATCACCACCATGAGCAGAGCGTTAGCACAGAGCAGAGTGGTTGGAGTATCGAGTGATTGTAAACTTGTAGAGTCAGGTCGGTGCTTGATCAAAGAGGGCCAATTCAGAGCAGCGCTTGCTTGTTGGTTGATCAAGGAAGGCGGCAGGAGAGTTTTCGAGTGGAAGAACTCGGACAATCTGCAGAAGGCCTACTCTTGCTAGTGACAGGTGGTCACTGAGTGAGGGGCAGAATCCCGGAGTGAGGAGCACCCACGATAGAGTTCGAGCGGCTCAGCAGCAAGCTTTGGAGTGACGCAGACAGAACCTGCACAAAGGTGTGCTATAGCAAACCTACTGAGACATTATGTTAATTAGAATAGGCTGAGTCTGTGAGATCAGAGGAGTAGCTATTCTGAATTAACTCGAGTGTGTAGGTGAGTGAGACACAAATCAGAGGGTGTTCTGATTTTGTGCAAGTGCTAGTTGAGGTCGGGTAGCATAGATTGTCACGGAGTCGAGTCTATGTTGTACGGAGTACCTTGGAGACTAGTGGATTGAGGACTGGAGTATAGTCCTCCCCAGACGTAGGCAGATTGATCGAACTGGGTGAACAAATCTTTGCTCATTTTTTTACCTTGCTGCACAAGATTTCCAACTGAACAAGGAGTTGCTATATCAACTGGTTGTACACAGTCAGCATCTCATAGGCGCTACAAATTTCAGCATTAACCTTCGGCAAGGAATCATTTGGATCATACAAAGTAAAGATCGATACTTGTAAGAAGACTTGTCGTGACAGGATTACTTTCTTCTTACTTTATCTCTTGTTGTCTTCATTATAATTTTTCATCATTTGAAAAATAATTCTTAATTTCTTTATACATTGAGTTTGCAGTACCTTACTCTATATTTAGTACTTTATCCGCATGATAGATTGTATGTAACTTGACTTGCGTGAGTAGATTCACTTCTTATTGATCTCTCATTATTCAGAACTGCTTGCCAACACCTTAAAACTCTAATTGGTTAGGGTAGATTATAAACATTTAAATCATAACTTATGTGCATGTATGCATGAATTCCTGGAATGTGGCGGTGGTGGTAGGGTGGTGCTGGTGTGGAGTAGTTGGTGGGGAAGGTAAGTGGATGGAGGGTGATGGGGTAGAGTCGGCTATGGTGGATGGTGGTGGTGATATGATAGTGGGAGTGGAAAATGGATGGTTTGGTGAGTGTTAGTGGTGGAGAGTGGGTGAGTGATGGAGAGTGGTGGTGGTGGATTGGTGTGTGATGGTTGCGGTGGTGGTGGGCTGGTGTTTGATGTGTTGGTAGTGGTGTGTGGGCATGATGGACCATGAGGTCACCAGCCCAAGACTATGCAAGAAGGGGTTTGAAAACTAGAAATGTTTTTAAGTATACATAAATAATTAAAAGAATTTATATATATAAAAACACATGGCCTGCCCATACCTGGCAAAAGAGAGCCCAAACAAATTAGGTTTTCGTAGATTAAAATAAATATAAATAATCACTCTAGGGACCGCCATACGATTGATCTCAATTGATCGAAGCCCTCTCAACATCTGCATCTCCTTCAAAATTCAATCTGTCTACAGTAGGCGGATTTGCTTTCAATCGATCCACATCACTACGCTCTTCGACTCTCTAGCCTCTCAAGTCTCAACACTATTGAAAACTTTTTTGTACCTTTGGGAGTGAATCTCTTATCTTAATAAATCATGTACTTCCTCTTTTAAATCCTATGTTTTTCATTTGAAACTGATTTGGTGGTTTGTAAACCTTCAGCTTTGTTTTGGACATTGGCTGTCGGTTCTGAAACTTCAGCTTCATGTATTGTTTTAGATTCGTATGAAATTTGGAAAAAAATGGCCTTTCAGTTGTATGGTCCAATGTGTATTTAGGTACAAATGCAATTGACAATTATTATTTCCTAAATGGTTGTGAATGTTTTAGGAACCCCCAAAGAGCTAAATGCAGGAAAATGTAGGGAATGATGGGAACAGTGTGTTTTCTTGGACAAAGTGGTCTAGAAAGTGGCAAAAGATGGTGCAAATTGAGAAAATGTGTTAGATGTCGATAAATGCCTTCGACACCCCTCTTTGTAATACAAGGTGCCGATGCCCCAAGGCTAAGCCCGTCAAATACAAGTGACCTAGTCTAAAAGACTGATTCTAAGAGAGTTCTTGTGATCCTTGCATGATGAGAGATGGAGGAGATGCCCGTTATTTATAGAAAAATGGATGAGGCATTGGTCCTTAGGCTGGTGGGCGGGCACTTCAAGGGGCTTGTTGCGGCAGGGATTGGGGGATATAGCAAGGTGGCTGGAGTAGGCTTTTGGCTGCCAATGTTGCTGCTACTGCTGATGGGCAACTTGCTGCCTTTGATTGATGGCTTGATTCTCGGCTCGGTTGGCTTGATTGTTGGCTCCGTTGGTTTGGTTGCCCCATTCAGTTGGCTCGGTTGCCCTTGCTGGCCTCCATGTCCAGGATGCGGAACATGCTTGATGGCATTGTTGGAGGATTGCTCGATTGTCTACCCGTTTGTAAGCTCGACTACCTCAGACCAACTTTGGAAGTCATTTAATGACTTCTAAGGTTGCTAAGGATTTTTGAAAGTCATCTTGGATGACTTCAATCGCCTCGGAAGATTTTTTGGGTTGGTTGATCGAGGGCTTATCAGTGCCCACCCCTTTTAGTAAGACCTTGTCCTCAAGGTCTTCATCGGTTGAATGTTGCGAGTTGGCTTCGATGGTTTTGGCAAATGTATGGACTTGGTCGGGTGGGCTGCCGTCCTCCCAAAAGATGGCTTTCGCCCCAAGTTCAAAGTCAGGGAATCTGTCATCGATGTAGGCCTGTGGCTCCCAAGTTGATTCTTCGGCAGGCAGACGCTTCCAACGAATGAGGACCTCTTGTCTACAGGCACCCTTGCGATGAACGTTGTCGAAATTGTGGTAGTAAAGATACTACTCAAATCACGGTACTCAAACAATATTTATAATTCGAGTGACATCGGGTCTAACCCATGAAAAAAATCTTAGATTAGTGTAAAGCTAGCTAGTAATGCTTAATGCAAGTCTAATAAATAAAAACTGGGGTTTTTTCTCTGGGTGAGGTATCTCTAGTGAATACTAAAGACAAGATTGAATTTGGTTTTGAAAAGAAGCAATTAAGAAAGCATAGTCGGAATCCTACTTCACCCCTAGGTCATGAGATTAGCAACACAAAAAGCAATTCATGCATAAGGTAATTTGATTGATAACTCTAGGCTAAAGTATCACGCGTTCTAAATTCGACTCTCGCTCCTTCTCTAGAATGGGGATGATACCTAAGTGAATCAATTCTCAAACTCTTGCCCTATTGAACCGTGTAGAACAAAAGTCTCCTAATTTCAACCTCTCGGTCTATTAATAGTTAACTCAAGTCCGCTCTATACTTAACCTAATAGAATGCGAATGTCACTCTCGCCCACAAACGCTATCTAAATAAACATGCTTGATCTTCTAAACAACCTAAGTTCAATTCACATTCCATTCTTAGGTGTTTTATCAATTCATACTCATTCATGCGTTTCGTCAAACACCTAATGTGCATAAAATTGACATGAAGATAAAGAATGAGAATTTTCAATCCAAAAACCTCATTCATAATAAAATTGCATGTTTTGCATTACAATCTAAGCTAAGGGATCCATAAGGATCCCAACTACTATGAGACTACTCACTCATGGTGAGTTTGAAACAAAACCTAATGAAATTGTTCAACAAGGAAGAGTAAAGAAAGTGAAGTAGTAGAGAAGTAGGGTTTAGAGTAGGAATAGAGTAGAATGATTGTAGAATCTCCAATTATAGGTGTCTTCTCCGAATTCTCAACAATTCTCCAAGTTCTCCAATTAGGGTTTCGCTCCAAGAGAGGAACCCGAGGTGCCGGAGGCACCCCAAGACACACCCTAATTTTTCTTCTCTTTTTCTATTTATATTTACCCGTCGTGCCCGAATTCAAAAGTGATTCGGGGTAGCTTAAATTAGTTGACTTGGACAGAGTGTCCGAATCAAACTCTCAGTGCGCTTTATGGCTGGGCGAATCACTTTTACTTGGGCAGATCACTTTTGATTCGCCCACTGCTTGGGTGGATCACTTCTATAGCATTAGAATCTTGCTCGTTTGACCCTTTAAACCTTTGAATCACGTCTTGATGTAATCTAAGAAGTTGTAACTCTTTGAATTAGCTTTCCAAAAAGATATGGCACGTCTCAATCGGATAAGAATCATGTGCTTGGCAACCTTCGATGATGAACATGTCAGTCTGCCCAGATTTTGTCTCGGGCACGAGTCATTTCTGATTCGGGCAGCATGGAGGTTGATTCGACCAAGGGTGGCCGAATCACATGTGATTCTTGCACCCCCTGGTCGAATCAAATTTACATTGGGCAAATCACTTTTGCCTTTTGCTTAATTTTGCTCAATTTTGCTCTCGATCGACCGGAATTCATCCGGATTTTCTTCGGGACACTTCATATCATGTAATACACATTTTTAACCTAAAATGGACAAAGAAAGCATCAAACGACTTCATAAAATAGCGAAACAAACAAGAATTAAAGGGAAAATGCAGACAAATATATGGTCATTTGTCCGCTCATCAGCTGACTCCTCAGGAAAGAATCGAGGCTTGTAGCTCGGGAACCATCTTAAGCGATGTACATCGCTCAGTTTAAGTTGGCTTCGGCAGTGCTTGAGTTGCGATACATGAAAGACCGGATAGATTTGGCTCTCGTCGGGCAGCTTGAGTATATTTTCCTCTTGTCCAATGCGTCGAAGGATTTTGTATGGCCCGAAGAATTTAGGTGCAAGCTTGTAGCCTTTGCACTTGGCAAGGCTTTGTTGGCGGCCTGGTTGGAGCTTCACATATACGAAGTCTCCAACGTCGAAGTTCACGTCCCTTCGGTGCTTATCTGCATTGGCCTTAATGGTTTGCTAGGCCCTCTAGACTTGTTTGGCCAGTTCCTTTAACACTTGGTCTATGTCGGATAACTCTTCCTCGACCCGCTGAGCTGGGCTAGATCCTTTCGCATATGGCACCAATCTTTGGGGCTCTCCGCCATAGAGGATTTGGAAAGGGTTCAGCTTGGTTGCAGTGTGGAAACAAGTGTTGTACCAATATTCGGCCCATGGGAGAAACTTCACCCATTCCCTTGGTTTATTTGCTGCTAAGCACCTTAGGTATGTCCCGACGCTTTGATTGACAACTTCTGTTTGGCCATCAGTCTGGGGATGATAGGTCGAGCTCCTCTTTAGACTGGTGCCTAAAGCGTCGAAAAGCTTTTGCCAAAACGTGCTAGTGAATATTGCATCTCGATCACTGACGATGGCCTCGGGTATCCCATGCAAGCGGACAATCTCTTTAATGAAAATCTCTGCAATAGACTTTGCGGTGTATGGTGGCTGATAGGGACAAAATGCGCATACTTACTGAGTCGATCCACAACGACTAGAATTACTTAGTAGTCATCAACTTTTGGCAGACCCTCGATGAAATCCATTGAGATCTATGACCAAACTTTGTTGGGTAGTGCAAGTGGTTGCAAAAAACCGCTGGGAGCTAAGTTCGAGTTCTCTTTTCGCAGGAACTCGTCGCAGGCAGCCACAAACTCGTCGACCATCATCTTCATGCCTTCCAAATAGAACTCGCCGTGAAGCCTCATGTATGTCTTAAGCACTCCCGAATGGCCCTCGGGTGTGCTAGCGTGGAATTCTTTGAGAAGGGTTGGGATATGGACAGAGGTGCGAGGTAACACAAAATGACACTTATAAAAGAGGTGTGAATCTAATAGCTTATACCTCTCGTTTCCCTTCTCTGCGGATTCGCGACACTCTTGCAGCTCTGGAATTTAATTGTCTGCATTCAGGGCATCCCAATCTACCACTTGTGGCACTGATATTGTGCCCCAAAGTATGCTTTCTTTGATTGCCTCAGGAATTAAATCGAAAGCCTCCATTTGATCTGGTTACCTTTCGGGATAGGGCATTAGCGGCTTGGTTCTCTCTGCCCGTTTTATATTGGATTTCGAAATCATAGTCAAGCAACTTTGTTAACCATCTTTGGTGCTCCTCGGCCACCAACCTTTGCCCTAGTAGGAATTTGAGGGCCTTTTGGTCAGTTCGGACTATGAAATGCCTTCCAAGCAAGTAGGGGTCTTCATTTGGTTATGGCTAATGCAATAGCCATGAGTTCCCTTTCGTACACTGACTTTTGTCTTACCCTTGCAGAGAGTACTTGGCTAAAATAAGCAATTGGGGGGATTATTCTACATCAAAACCGCCCCTAAGCCATAACCGGATGCATCGGGTTCGATAATAAAAGGTTCTTTGAAATTGGGCAGCGCAAGGACAGGCACTTGTGTCATAGATTTTTTGAGATCTTTGAATGCTTGACTAGCTTGATCATTCCAAGAGAACGCATCCTTCTTTAGCTGCTCGGTCACTGCCCATGCTATTTTGCCATAGTCTTTGACAAACTTTTGGTACTTGCCCGTTAGCCCTTAGAATCCTCGAAGTTCCTTGATGTTTCTTGGCTGGACCCAATCTTGCATGGCTTATATCTTCAACTTTTCTGCCCGATAATCCATGCTTTGACACCACATGTTTTAAGTACTCGATGTTGCACCTCCCAAATTCACTCTTCTTTGCGTTAGCCACAAGTTGATGCTTCCTTAGCCCAGTCAACACAAGGTCGAGATTCCTTGAGTGTTCCTCAATGCTTCGGCTATACACTAGTATATCATCAAAGAATACTAGGACAAACTTGCATAGCTATGGTTTGAATACCTGATTCATCAGGCATTGAAATGTTGTTGGTGCGTTCATCAATCCAAAGGGCATTATGAGGAATTCGTATTACCCTTCATGCGTGCCGAAGGCTGTCTTTAACTCGTCACCTTCATACATTCAGATCTGGTGGTAGCTGGACTTAAGAACAATCTTTGAGAAGCATGTGGCTCCATGTAGCTCGTCCAGCAGCTCATCTATAATGGGAATGGGGAAGTTGTCCGCAACAGTGTGTTTGTTAAGGGGTCGATAGTTGATGCAGAACCTCCAGCTCCCATCCTTCTTCTTGACTAACAACACTGGGCTGGAAAAGGGACTTGTGCTAGGTTTGATTATTCCAGCACTTAGCATCTCATCGACAAGCTGTTCGATCTTATCCTTATGTGCTTGGGCATATCGATAAGGGCGGACGCTGATAGCCGAGGTACCTTGAGCACAATGGAATGCTCGTTCCTCTTCTGGGCGGAAGGCCTTCGGGCTCCTTGAACACATACTCGAACTCCTTTAGAATGGCCTGTATCATTGTCGGGATAGCTTCGTCTCCACTGATTGTATCACAAGTTGCGTTGGTTGGACCTGAATCAAAAGGAACTCGGGAGAGTTCTTGCGACCTTTGACAATGGACTGGAGCGATGTTTCAGATTTGTGGAGCTCAGCCTCCTCGGACAGCTTTATCTTTCTGCCATCGTCATTGAATTCCATCCACAGTGAGCGCCAGTTGGTCTTGACGTCTTCTAAGGACTACAGCCACTTCATTTCAAGCTGGCTATATGATTACTGAACTGGTCATGCACATCATTAAGACCTTGTAAAAACTAATTGATCTTATACCTTGTCCTCTTTCTCTCCATGGAGAGTGTTGACTTGCAACTGATCCCAAGATCGCATAATGCATCATCATCAATGGCTTCCTCTTCTTCCCACATTTGAGTCAACTTCCCAAAGTAGGCAGCTACAGTCATTTCTCCTTGAGACAAATTTATGATTTCTTTGTGAAGACAAAGCTGTCTTGGTCCATTTGAGGCAGATGAAAATCTTACTTGCAAAGTTGCCCAGGCATGAATGCTATCTTTACAATGGATCAAAGATGCTCCAATTTCTTTAGAACAGGAATTGATTATCCAAGTCTTGCATATGTTGTTGCATTTTTCCCAGCGTGCCAATTGGTATCGATCTGTTGGTCGAGGAAAATCTCCTTGGACAAAACCTAACTTCATCTTGATTCCCAGTGCCATCTCCATAGACACTTTCCAAGAAATGAAACTACTCAAACCTGTTAGAGGCTCACTGACGAGACCTGCGCTAACATTTTCAGAGGAACTAACAAACAAAGGATCAACGAATGGATGCACAGTGGACTGCGTGGCTCGATCCGATTCACCAGAAACTGAATTCATCTTCGCAGATCCCAATTCAAGAAAACAACAACAAATTAAAGAAAACAGAGACTACGACGTGCGTTAGCAAACGTACCAGATCCCTACGTCCGCTCTGATACCATGTGGAACGTGGAGATCGGGTTGATCGAAACAGTGACAAAAAGCGGAAAAAAAAAATGATCGGAAGGGAAGATTCTGTTATTCAGAAAACATACAAAATGGAGGAGATGGACTCAATTGTTTTTTATCAGATCCATTTCCTCTAATTACAAAGTAACCCTTCTTGTTTTATCTGTTTACACAACTGCCTATCTAAAATACAAAATTACAAATTCGCCCTTAGGTCAAATAGTCAGCTCCCTCTTCTTCAATCTGAATTGACGATTTCTCCTGGATCTGGCGGACGGGGTTCTACACTGCAGCCAGCACCGGGTATTGTGCCAGAGTTTATCTCAAATATGGGTACGGCTTAGAATAAACCTGTGGGTTTAATTTCAGTCTTCTTCTCTCATTAACTCAAGAATTATTGAATTGGTGAACAAATGAATAAACTGAGGATTGCATTTTTCACGTAGTTTTCAAACGGGTGCGGCGCCATTATGGCATCCTCATATCTTTTCTTTTACAATAAATATATTATAACAAAGGAATCAGAATCCCCAACTCAAGAATAAATGTAGGATATATTTAGGGATTGCGAGTAGTAGAGGAGCCCAGACGTACAACTTTAGATGAGAAGAAGATAATGATGGGGACAGCGTCATCCACAAACCCTAGACTTTCCATCAAAGTCAGACACTGTATCGACACATGACTATCAATACTTTTGGACATTGGTTTTATGTAAGTCAATGTCAACCATAATGCTATGACATGATACTTCCAACACGAGTTTGATGCCCATTAAGGTTGAAGAAGAAGAAAAATCAGCCTTTCCTTGAGAAGTCCACTCGTACAATTCCGCCAAACCACAAAGCATTTCAGAATCTATCGACTTGCCAAAAAGATCATCACAGCATACATTTTTTCATTTGCATGTTTCATGATTGTACAAGAATTGCTTCTAGAAGACAAATACTGATGCGCCATTCTTGAACAAACACATCAACACCCAAAGAAAATGATCAGCCTATTATATGAACAATCAGGTACCATTGTCCATAAAAAGAATCTAAAGAAGAGGTAAAGGGAAGAAGTGTAAAGGGCAGAAGAGGCACCCAACCCAACAACTTTACAAAATAGATGATGATGATTTGCATCTGACCCGGAGAGCTGCAGGTCCTCTAGGAGAACATTTGGGTTCAAATGACCTACATCCAGAACTGCCAACATTGCTCACAAGCCTTTGAGGCAACTGATATTCATGGACACCGCCCATGGTGAAAGGTCGTACAGCACAGCCAACTGTTAAATTTGAAGATAGTGATGACGTGACTTCATTCATGGTAACTTTGCTTTGTTGTAGAGGCCCCAGTGTTTCAACAACGTCGCTCATCAGAGGCCTAGCTTTAGGGTTTTGGCACAGGCAATAATATGCTAGACTGCATGCTTTTTGTGCTTCCCTCACTGAATACTGATTTTCTAATCTGGGGTCGATTATTTGAAGCAACTTTCTTTTGTCATTAAGCTTTGGCCTCACCCAATCCACTAGGCTCTGCTTTTTGCTTGGTCTTGTTTTGTCAACTGATTTCCGGCCTGTCAAGAGCTCTAGAAGAACGACATCAAAGCTATATATATCGCTCCTTGCAGTCAAGTGTCCTGGTTTATTACAGAAAAAAAAAAGTCAGACAGTCAGGCATTTTTTACAATCGTATCACATGAAATAAATTTGCAGCGTTTTCTGGAGGAATTTGTTATTCAAATTCATTGGTCAATAAACAAGTTCCCTCACCTATTTTTGTATTAAATCAAAGTTCCAACCGAGAAATAGGGGCATATGTACCTGTCATAACATATTCAGGGGCAGCATAGCCATATGTACCCATTACTCAAGTCGATACATGAGTTTCATCACCTTGCGGTCCTGCTATTGCAAGCCCACAGTCCGAAAGTTTGGCTGTATAATACTATGCAATTACAAGTAAAAGAAACCATTAGCTGGGATCAAGGCAGAACTTCCTGAGTACAAAAATCAATAAAACACAATAATGACGAGAATCTAAAGGAATATAAAGGAATTAAGTCTTACAGGGTCTAATAATATATTAGAAGTTTTAAAGTCATAACAGATCTCGCGGCATTGTGGAGGAAAGCTAGCCCCTTGGCAGCTCCAAGAGCTATCATCATTCTTGTAGCCCAAGATAATGGAATAGTGGCCTCTGAAAGCCTCAAAATAGGTCATCTCAATTTGAATAAATTACACCCCACAAAAATAAATTAATAAGCAAATAGGGCAGAAACTCAATCAACGGATAATCACTCCTGATCTAACCGGTAACAAATATTCATATCTAAGAAACTCCATACAGCCACCATAACTTGAGTAAATAGACATTAAATTTGGTCGATTGGGACATGGATGAAAGAATGCTCGCTTATTAGGAACATGAAATCCAATCAGTTATCTCGGGAAAATAAATATATTGATACCTACTGTTACTAGAACATAGAAGATTTTGACTACAATGTTACCCATAGTTATGCAGACTTTAAAATAGATCAAGTGTAATCGAGCAATCAAAACTGTCTCCATGAGTTCGTTAGTTCTGCCAGAAAATATACGGTATCATTCTTTTTGAGTCCACCGAATTTCCACAAATGCTGGGACACCACCATCATGAGGAAGGCATGAGCAAAATCATAGCAACCTACATTATTCTACAACAAAAAGAGTGATGCATTGAGATGAATAATGCGAGTAAATATCCATACTGTGAAACAAGTGATTCTCTAGACTTCTACGGAACATGAACTCATAGACCAGCAACCTGTGATCATCCTCGCAACAATAGCCAATCAGTTTAACCAAATTAGGACGCCTCAGTTGCCCAAGAAAGTTAACTTCAGTCTAAAAGCACACAACAATACCAGAAAAAGATTATGGAAGCTAGAAAAAAAAAACAAAGAGAAGGGAGAAGAAAAGAAACGAAGAGGGAAAAGAACTGACAAGCCATTCACGGTGGCCTTGAAGGCCCTCTTTGTTAAGAACCTTACCTTTATAGACGGTACCAAAGCCTCCCTCACCGAGAATGTAATCGGGCCTGAAGCTCTAGGTGATGGTCTCCAATTCATACAATGTGAAAGAGATAACGTGGGTGTAGAGCACCGCGTTGTTCCTGGAATCCTCGATGTTGCGCGGAGTGGAATGATCACTCAGATCAGAAATGGAACCGACCCCAATCGGCATTCAAGGACAGAGAATGAAGCTGCAGCTGAACTGCACAAGAAAACAACAACAACAAAAATTAGAAAAAAATTTAGAAGTACGGCTTTTATAAAATGAGTTTTCAGTTTTGCCGTGCTTCATATTAAACTTTCAGATCTACCGTGTTTTGTTAAGTGGCCGGTGTTGTTAGAGTCGGCCAGTTGGATTTTCCAACTGGCCGGTGTTGCTAGAGCGGGCCAGTTGGATTTTCCAACTGGCCGGTGTTGTTAGAGCCGGCCACATTCAACAATTTAATGTGACCGGCTGGGCCGGTTTTCATCTCTTTCGGCCGGTTCGTATATAACCGGCCATATCTTTTTTGGCCGGTCATCATACGACCGGCCACAAAAAGTGGGAAATGGAGCGGGTGCTGCTGCGACTGATGAAGCCCTAATTGGGGAAATTGGGGCTACGAGCGAGAAGGAAGCTGTTGGTCCTAATGGTGAGGATTTGATGGTGGAAGTGATGGGTTCTGATGTTTTCTTTGACGGGGTGTTTACTGGGAACTCCAAGAGTGGGAAGGAAGGTAAGTTGCGCAATTCTGGCGTACAAGCGGCTGCTGGCAGTGGATCTCTTGGTCAAGCGCAATTCTGTTGGTGCATCATTGAATAAGCTGGGCAATGAAAGTGGAACTGCGGAGGATACCAAGAAGTTGAGTAGTTTCGTATAACCCTAGCGACACATACAATACCGGTTGCGTTTTCTAACTGGCCGGTTTTACCACAACGGGCCACATGGAATTTTTCAGATGGCCGGTCTTATTATAACCGGCCACCTGAGAAACACGGTAGATCTGAAAGTTTAATATGAAGCACGCCAAAACTGAAAACTCATTTTATAAAAGCCGTAGTTCTAAATTTTTTTCCAAAAATTAGAGAAAACCCCATTGCAACCGACCCCAATCGGAAAAATAAAAGTAAAAACAAAGAACGGGGTGCCAGAAATTGAATGTAAATTAAAACCCTAGATCTGAAGGGAACGGAAGGGACCTTGGGCATTGGAGACGACGGCAGACTCCTCTCGTGTGCCGCAGTTGCTCATTCATGAGTGGAAGCAGTATGAAGAGGGGCGTTGCGTCGGTAAGCTGCTGAGGTTGTCGTGGTGCGGTGGTCAACAGGGTCCGTGACACTCGGCTAGCTTCTGGTCGGCTCTTATGCCCTCTTATTTTCTACTAAAAAAGTTAAGTTGACTTTAAGTTATACCTATAAGTATATTTATGTTAATTATTTGATTTAGGCTATTTGATCCAAATAATTTGGTCATCAAACCATGTAAAGACTTCACTTAAAATAAAATAGATAATAATAAAGTGTTATAAAGTATTCTGATTACATAAATTACTAACTACATATCGAATTTCCTCCATGTTATCTTCGCTTCATTGTCAGAATTACCCAGCATAATTTCGAATGCTATCAAGTTATGCACTTGATTCATTTGTTCTTTCGATGTACATCGAATAAATTTGAATCGACTGTACCCTACACCATCAACTCATGTGATAAAATAGGTATCCTCAGGTTATGCATGCAAATAAGGTTATATAGAGAAAGTCGCTAGAATTATTTGGCGTACATCTGACACTTGAGGCATGGTTCGAAGTATTTTCCAGGTGTTTTTCGAAACACCAAATGCTCGTCGATAGTTGTCCGCAATGATGAATGACAGCAATTGAACTTTTCATAAATTCCAAGTGGATATTGACCATTCCTAAATGCTGGTATATGATAACGAACTTCTATGTATTTGTATAAAGTCAAATATCCTATTGTAATTGGATAACCAGAGTTCACCAAACAATATTTTCTTATGCATTTAACTTGAAATTTGACAAACAATATATTACGCAAACACTAGTTATGATAAAGTTCATAGATCAAACAAGTCTTTCTATACCTGCCGGAGGATGTGAACAATGGTTTTTTGATTGAGTTAACGATTCTCTCCAAATAGTTTGGGCGTGGACACTTCCTTGGCATCCGATGTGTACGTATGTAAAAAGCATATCGAAAGAGCAGCATGCAAAAACATTCTATGTTTTTATTCCCTTACGTCCTCTGTACTGAAAATCTTGATTATCACCTAATACAGCTTTTTTTGAGTATCAAAAGCACCAATACAATCATACATATAAAAATTGGTTTAAAACAACATATATTTTAGAACAATATATTTTGAACAATTTGACATATTTAAGTACCTTGAAATAAGGTGCATACATTCTGCTGTTAGCAATTTTCACCGGTACCAAATTAATGAGGTATATGGTCTGACATGTCAAATGAAAGATCCTTCAAAGCAGCTTACAAGAGGATAAAATAAATTATGAACTGTAGAGGGCGCATGTTTAAATGTGTCAACAACATCTCTATAGGAAGCTACTTTAGCCAATATATATAGGGACATGCCTACTTGTTCAATGTCCATGATATGTCTGCTATCAGCTAATAGTTGTCTTGATAACATTAAGTATACCAGTTGCACAAGCATATCATCTATTAACCTTAATTGTTCATGCCACAAATGGGGAAGTACAAATACCATGTGCATATATTCAACCCCGGTTTCACCTCCAGATCTTAATTCTTCTCTTTTTGGACTAACAACCAAATTTGACAACTTCTCAATAGCTATCCTTCGACATTGTTGAATGACTCCTTCATCATTCTACACACATTATGAGTACAACAAGATAAAGTTTAGATTGCAAAATATAACAATGAAATCACAACTACGGCATCCATTATGAAGCAACAAGGAAACTCAAATAAAAAAATACAAACATCACACACATACAATAATGTCCGAAAACTAGAGTTCACTAATACTACATCACACCAAATGACTGTCACTCTCGCAACAACCTACCGAAACAACAATGATAAATGAAAGTTGACAACAACACTGATCCCATTATATCACAACCTGGCTCAAACCACTAATACATCATTCAACATTTTTAGTCAACTCCCATTTACCTTCATAATTTGTCAAACACAAACACCTTAGCGAGGTGTTTCTCGATAAGATGTACAATGCAACGCCCAACAAATCCAAGACCACGCATTTTCACTTGTTCCAAACTTGATAAAGTTGCACACAATTTAGCTTCATGAATATAGGGGTCTATCACTTTCAAAATCTGGAACGCTTTGTCAAAGTCGCTGAATGTTTTTGGCTTCGCATGAGATGTCTCTCCAATTTTTCTTTTCTTGGAGCTGGAAGTCTTCGTAAAAGATCTACTTCAATAAGAATCATTTGACAAAATCAGCACCCTTGACAATCCTTGTACATCATCACTATCCCCTGGCCCCTCCTCAACATGATACACCAATTTCCGGATCATATGCCAATTCTTTTCCCTTAGAATTGGTGTTTGCCATGCCGGAGAGATACTTTTCAATCCGTTAGCACATCGTCTACCAAAAATTGGGCACCACATATCCAAATCATGAAGCTTGTTCTTTGCTATGTAGTTCCCAACACCACCGGTCATGTGTTTCTGCAACAACAAATAAACAATAAAAAATCCTCCATAGCAACCTATAATAAAATACAGTTTACAATATGTTTAATGTGTAAATGGATTTTATACCTGAATGAATTCTTGTAGTCTTTCACTATGCAACTCTTCCTCAGTTGGTAAAATGTCATCGTGAAAGCAATTCTAGTCAACTTGTTCATGTCTGTCCAAGCTGATCATTTCCCCTTACAATTGTTGTAATGATTCACCATCTGTTTGGATCTTTTCTTTTGGAATGCTTGTGAATTATAAATGCATTCCACACGTCTCCAATCTATCGTATGATTCCCGGCATTTTTTAATTTAATCAAAATTTTAAACAGCCTTCGACTTTCTTCTGGATGTCACATAACTAATACATTTTTCATGTTAATATTTAACAAATAATTATGGAAGAACATATTCAAGAAAAAAATTGCCAACACAGCTCCAAAAAAAAAAAAAAAATTGCACAACAAAGCTGCGTGTTGAACATCACTTCAAAGCAGCGTACAACAAATCTGGCTAAACAATGAACATTTAAATGACCATTGATAAATTGCAAACTACCCTAAAGACTTCTAAAAATTAAAAAAAAGGTAGTAACCAAAATAGACAACATATCTATAATTAAGCTGCAAAGCCTTGTTTGCAGCCCGGAAACAATGAATATTAAATTGCAACATAGCTATAATTAAACTGCAACTGGAAAATATTGAACATTAAACTGCAACATAGCTATAATGTTGCGACCGGGAAACATGAACATTAAACTGCAACATAAGTTGCACAACAAATCTGCAAGTTAGAACATCACTTCAAAGTATCCTACAACAAATTTGGCTAAACAATGAACATTTAAATGACCACTGATAAATTGTAGACTACCCTAAAGCCTCTCAACAATTAAAAAGGGTAGTAAATAAAATAGGCAACATAGTTATAATTAAACTGTAAAGCATTGTTCGCAGCCCGGAAACAATGAACATTAAACTGCAACATAGCTTTAACTAAAATGCAAAGTCTTTCCATTTACATAAAGCAGTAAACCATAACTGGTAACATAGTTAAAATTAAAATGCAGAGCCTAGGTTCATAAATTGTAGCCGGGAACTAGCATGCACTTTGATTTTGTTCAGATTGCAAATTGACAATTTATCGCAAACCAACATACCATTAAATTAAACTAATTCGTATCTAATTACAATATCCTATAAAAAAATGCTACCACAAACCTGCCTAAATAAACCAACCAATCGTTGATTACAAATTGTACCTATAGTTTAATAAATTGTAGCCTACCACAAAGTTGCCAACAGCTCCGCCACTTCAAACAAAATCCTTATAAATTCTTGTCGGGATTCAACCAAGACTAGAAACAATGTCAAAACTCCCAAAAACAACGTATAACACTATCAATAACAATCCTCTCTTGGAGCACTAGAGCAACCGGCTTTATTTTCTAACCATTTCCTTTATGTTTAGCTCATCTTTTGAGCATTCACAGTTCTTTGGTGCAAGGATAGATGCTCACGGAGTTGTTGTATTCTGGAAAGTGATTTGTTAATAGTCCCATCACCCAAGGGAGGCTAGTAAATCTTTAAGAAGATGTTGAACTAGCTTCCGTTATTCCTAATTATGGTTTGCTTGTACTACTTGTTTAATTATTTTGGATAATATTCTAGAAAAATTATAATATTCAGTTTGTCATAATTTGTCTACAAATTATAACACCAAGTTTCTAACAATCTTAAAGAGTTTTTCAGTACTTATAAATAAGTTAATCCAACAATAGTGTTCTGGTACTAATTTCAAGTCTGACATTGAAAATCAAATTACAAATCAGACCATGGACGTTGATTCCAACATTCCATTTACTCTTGTGGTACTGCTTACACTAGTATTGTGTCGGTTAACAACATGATAAGGACGGATACCACCGGGATGGAGATGCGGATCCAGATCCAAGCAAGTTAGTGCCATGCGTGCCCACCACAGTGATGCCAGACGAAAGTGACAAGTTGAATTTTTACCTCTTCTTATGTCAAGTTTGAGGATCAATGTAGTCAAAGAATCTATATATTTATTGGGCAAGCCCAAGTCGAGTCCCAAGGAAGCAAGATAAGCACGTGTACTAAGTAAGACGATGTTTTGATTTAGCTATTCTAACTCGAATAATAAAGTGTGTAGCCTAAAAACTAATGTGATCCGAAACTTTATATTATTTCTTTGCCAATTCAAGATAATACTCCAAGGTTGTTGATGATATGGCATTGATCGCGCGTCGTTGTGCGCGTCAAATATAATCCTTCCTCTTCCACTCAGTACAGCGGTTAAGTAAGGGTGGATCTCCACAGGGAGCAAATAGTAAGTCTTTAGCTAGCAACCTACACTTACGAAAATGGGGGGGGGGGGGGGTGTGTGTGAGTGATTGAAATGCGCGATGCGCAAATGAACAGTAACTAGTGTAACGCAGGAAATTTGCACTAGACGTGCGCAGGCAGTAGAGATTAGATACTATGACTATGAGAAGTATTGGGCAGACAATCCTCTATGAGTGCATTCCTTATCACTGATTCTAATATGTCTGTAGCTTAATTTCACTTGGGTTAGTGTCCGGTCAAGGCTTCCTAACACGTGCGCATGTTCCGTTCAAAGTTCATGTGCTATTAATCCTTAGAACATAGACTAAAACAGCTGCGAATCCTGTCACAGTAGCAACTGCTTACCCTAGCTCGTTACTCCTAGTTGTCACCGTAAAGCTATCAACTAGTTTAACATATGACAAGCAAGCAACACAAGTAAGATTGCGGTTCAAGGCTTCCCCTACTCATGCAACTGGCTGTCTCCGTATGCACAGGATTAATACAAGTAAGTAAACTATGCATTAAGCTCAAATCTCAAAGAAAGTACATCATAGATTCATGCCCAACCAACACTAAGAGTTTAGCTAGACATGCTAGTGATAAACATCATAGAATAGTAAATAATGACTAATGTGTCTTAGAAAACAGTAGCAAACAGTGCGTGCAGCTTGTCTTCTCGGCTGGCGCAGTCGGCTGGCGCAAATCCTCTCAACAAGTCCGTGTGTTTTCGCGTTTTGCCGCTCACTCGCTCTCTCGTGAGGCTCTGATGATGATAAGATGCTCTGAAGCCCTAGACCTTCTCCCCTTTATATACTGCTCGAGAGGTCCACACTTGGCAACTTCCAAATCTGGTCATGTCAAGTTTAGGCAGTACTGGACTCTGCGCCTGGCGCACGGTATCGGCTAGCGCATGGGCTAGCGCACCTCTGCTGACTCTCGCCAACTTCTCTCCTGCTTGTGCTGCTAGCTCCGCAGGCGGATCTTTCACTCCTAGAACGCTGCCTGTTAGCGCGTATCCGACTCAAGGACTCGTTTTGCCCTGTAATACAAAAACACTAGAAACGAGTAATCTTGCTCATAAAATATTGCAAACAAGCATAGGGTTATGATCTAAATAATGCGTACAAATAGCCTCTATCAAACCCCTCACACTTGCCCCTTGTTCGTCCCGAACAAGCACTGAAGCGCGGATACAATTACCTCTTCTGGAGTCTAGCGCACAGTCTTGCACTGTGATGCGAATGCACAATTGCTCAACTCGCACTGCTCTATCACCTGCGCACAACTGCACTCAACAGTTCTAATATAATAATTTCGAACTTCATTACCTCTCAGCCGGGATGAAGATTTTTGGATGGCTGGGAGATAGCTCTTTTTAGGCTCCAGGCTGCCAGCTCTTACTCCGAAGATAGGTATATGGTGGATAACGCAGCTTCTTCCAGTGCGTGATTCGTCCGCGCACTTCCTGGGAACCTGAGCTTTCTGATGATTTTCTTATGGTCTTTGCGCATGTTGATGCTTGTGCGCATGCTGATTCTTTTGTAGCGCGTATCATCTGCTGGTATTTTTCTTTTGTTCAGCTTCCTCTTTAATTTCTTACATTCCCAGAGCAGTTCCAGTCTCAGCCTTCGGATAGCAGCTATGGAACTCGCCCCGCTCTCTCTCCTTTGGTCTGTCTGCGCAGGTCAGCGCACGCGTTTACATCCGCGCCTGCCTTCCTTAGCTCGATTTCCAGAGAGAAGGTGGTCTGTTTTCCCACCTCGCCACGCTATGAGTATTTCGCCTTTGGCATCTGCGTGACTGAGCGCGCTCTTTTGTCCCGAAGGCTGCGAAGCACCAGCCTTCACCAACGCTCTCGACCATATACCTAGCCTTCGAAGCAAAAGCGACTAACTGCCTCTCTGGAGCATTTCTGTCAACTCCACATCCCCTGCATATCCCAACTAACAGGAGCAAAAAAACGAAAAAATTATACTAAAACAGTAGATAGCAGCGCACGCAATATGGATAGCGCAAAACAAGCTGGAGCGCATGCGCATCCTGCACTCTAGCGCACTACTGCTACTATTCTCTTTAACTTAAACTAAGGTACACTAAAATGTTCAAAAACGTGAAAAGTGAATGTAACGCCCCCCCCCCCCCCCCCCCCCCACACACACACACACACACACACACTTGAACAGAGACGTGTCCCCACGACTCAAGCGCAAGCGCATGGAGAGCGCACACATGCATGTAATGCAAAAATAAAGAACATAAGAACAAAAACAAATAGTCACACAGCATAAACGATAGCACAAGGGTCACAAAATAGTCGGCACTAATATTCAGCACATAATATCCAATAAGACGCAACAAAATAAAAGACACCACCCTAAAGAAAACTAATGCTGCTGCCCCTCGGCCTTAGAAGTCCTCCGAGCTAGACGCAGCTGCTGATCCGAGCGCCTCATCCTCTGAAGAATCCGTCACGTAGTCGTTGCTGGAGGCTGGTGGCACTATGGTGAGGGGGTCAGGCTGCTCGTCCTCGGAAAGTGAATCCCAAATGGAATCGGAGTCTACGCTAGAATAGGCTATAGGGGACTCCGGAACAGAAGGCCGGGCAGGGGAAACTGCTGGTGGTGGTATCGGTTCGGGTTTAGGGGTGGGTTTTGCTGCGGGGGCTGCTGGTGCTGCTGGTGGTACTGGAGAAGGTGCTGCTGGGGGCTGAGTAGGAGGGCTGGCTGGCTGATGTGGCTCACTGGGGCCTGGAGGTGGTCGGTGCAGGCTGAGGAGAGGGGGAATCGCGTCTCCAAATCTCCACCCGGATGGTGGACTCATACTTAAATCCGCCCCCTCTGGCGCTAAGTATTCAAGCACACGCATGACGTTGAACAACATGCGCTGCTCGGCGGTTGCTTCCTCGGGCGCCTCCTCACCCTCAGTCCTTGGGCGCTTGGCACGTGCACGAGGGGGAGAATCCTTGATGGAAATGGTCACTGGCTCCCCTTGTGGTGCACGGGCCCTCTGGTGCGCTCCAGTCTGCGCCCGGGTCCTTGGGCGCCTGACCAGAGGCACCTCTGGTTCTTCATCCTCCTCCATGTCCTGCGCGGCTGCCGCTGCGCCCTGCGCACTGCTTTCTGCTCTGGGCCGCGGAACTCTGGCCGGCTGCAGGCGGTAGCACCACTCTAGTGTGCCATCTTCCTTCAGAGCTACCGCCCTGATCTGCAGCATGTGGGCACGATCGAGAGGGACAGCCGGCACCAAAGTGTGCTCTGGCACCTCGGGCTCTCCATGTAATGCCCGCAGCAGGTGCGTTATGACTCCTCCGCAAGTCAGCGGCCCCTTCATGCTGACGCGGCTCCAGTGGTGCACCATGTTCAGGATAAATAGCACCTTCCGCCCATAGTACAGCCCCTTCAAAATGTCCAAATCCAGGAGGCTGATCTTCGGTGTGCCGTTGAAACGGCCAATGACTGCATAGGCGACCATGCGCCACAAGTAGAACAGCCACGGGTCGCGCAGCTCTCGGCCCCTGCTGCGCCCCGCGGCAAATGCTGGCCCAGTCGCCATCTCGCTCCAGGCCTCCTGGTTAGTGTGCGTGTCTAAGTCCTCGTCACGCACCTTGGCGCACCCGAACGCGTGCCTCAGCCTCCTTGCCGAGGCTATGAACCAAACACCCCTATGTCGGTACCTGATCTCCTTGTCTCCTGCCTCCAGAGACGCTAAAAACTCGCACGTGTCCTCTTGGTCAGACGCGCTGTTGAGTTCCAACAGTGCTTCCCAGCCTGCGAGCGCCAGCCTCTGCGCTACGAGGTCCTCTATTCCAACCTCGCGCAGGAACTCTCGGCTTATGTACGGGGTCCCGTACATTTCCAGGCTTATAAACGCCGCATACTTGCTGGCGAACGCAGCTGGGGTCTCCTGGTCCTTGGCAGGTCTCATGATGCGCTAGGGCTGCGGTCAACTGTGGTCAACACCCTCAACAACTTCAAAAATCCAAACTGCACAGAAATCCCTGAAACTCTCACCGAAGGAGCGCCTACTGCACGCCTACACAATGCACTAAACAATACTCCAATCGGCGCACTCTACCCTGGTGCGATTTCAAAACCCTAGAAAACTTCTCCTCCGCACAAACCCTAACGGAAGCTGCTCAAATCGGGGGGGGGGGGGAGAGGTTACCTGGGGGTAGTGCGGCTGTGTGGTCCTCGAATCACTCTAAACGGACGCTGGGTTGGGCGCTGATCGACGGGCAGAGGTCTGAAGGCGGGAGCTCGTGTGCTGGATTTTTATTCTAAGTCCTGCCTTATATACCCCCTGGCTAGTGCATCTGACCTGCGCATTGCTAGGCGCACAGTCCTGCGCACTACTGCGGGACTAAAAACTACCAAGTCCTAAACTAGCTAAAAACTAAAAAAACAAAACAAGTAGAAAATAAAATATGCAAAAGTGAAAATGTGTCGGGTTACCTCCCGACAAGTGCCTTTGTTTAACGTTGTTGGCTCGACTGTACCTCGTTACGTGCCAAAATGTGTGCCTGCGACCTCCCCCACTCTTGCTCCTGAGTGTTCCTGCGCCAGTGTGTGTGTTGCGATCTCATTGGTCCTGCGCAAATGGTAAGATGGGAAGTCAGCATGTGATAAATTATGCGTAACGAGGGTAAATGCAGAGGAAGAAGAGATATAAGCAATAGGTTCCAGTTCTCCCTCTGGTACATCCGGTGGTGTGTCTGGCGCAGCAGCTTGCGCATCTATTATCTCTGGTTCGGCCAAGTCAATGTTGCGTGCTGTGCGATCCCAAGGTTCTCCTAAGTACCGTTTGACTCTCTGCCCATTAACCTGAAAACGATGCCGGTGCCCGTCTTCTAACTCGATTGTTCCGTAGGGGAAAACCTTGGTGACCGTGTATGGTCCCGTCCATTTGCTGCGCAGCTTTCCAGGCATAAGCTTCAGGCGTGATGAGAATAGTAATACCTGGTCTCCTGGTTCAAAAGTGCGTCTGAGGATATGCTTGTCGTGAAAGGCCTTGGTGCGCTCCTTGTAATCGCGCAGTCCCTCATAGGCGTCCAGACGCAACTCTTCTAGTTCGTTCAGCTCAAATGCGCGCTCCCTTCCTGCCTCATCCAAGTTCAGGTTGCAAATGCGTAAGGCCCAATATGCCTTGTGCTCGAGCTCTACTGGCAGGTGGCATGCTTTCCCATAGACCAGCCGAAATGGTGAGGTCCCAATGGGGGTCTTATGCGCAGTGCGGTATGCCCATAGCGCATCCTCAAGGCGCTGGCTCCAATCCTTGCGCGATGGTCTCACAGTCTTTTCTAAGATGCGCTTGATCTCCCTGTTATAAACTTCGGCCTGTCCATTCATCTGCGGATGGTAAGCGGTGGACGTCTTGTGGCGCACCCCATAGTGCTTGAAAACTTGCGCCACGACCCTGTTGCAAAAGTGTGTCCCCTGGTTGCGGATTACTGCCTTAGGCACTCCGTACCTGTAAAATATGTTAGTTCTGAGAAAATCAGCGACAGTCTTACCATCATCCTTCCGCGTAGCCTTAGCTTCAACCCATTTGGAGACATAGTCTACTGCCACCAATATGTACTCGTAACTTGCAGATGGGGGAAATGGCCCCATGAAGTCGATTCCCCAAACATCGAACACTTCATCCACCAGAATCGGGGTCTGCGGCATCTCATTGCGCGCGGATATTCCTCATGTGCGCTGGCACCTGTCACAATTCCTGCAGTGATTATAGGCATCTCTAAACAGGTGCGGCCAATAGAATCCGCAGTCCAGGACCTTTCTGCTTGTGCGCTTGGGACCGAAGTGTCCTCTGCATGCGTGCGCATGACAAAACATCAAAACAGAATTAATTTCGTGGTCAGGCACGCAACGCCTCAATATCTGATCTGGTCCTATTCTAAGCATGTAAGGATCATCCCAAAGGTAACGCTTAGACTCATGTTTTAATCGCATGCACTGAGTTTTATTGAAATGTGGAGGAAACGTACCTGTGACCAGGTAATTTGCGATGTGCGCATACCATGGTACCTTACCTGTCAACGCCATCAGATGCTCGTCAGGGAATGTTTCCGTGATCTGCCCTGGTTCCTCCTCTTTCACGATCCTGCTCAGGTGATCAGCAACTGGATTCTCCGTGCCCTTCTTGTCTTTGATCTCCAAGTCAAATTCCTGCAATAAGAGCACCCAGCGCATCAGGCGCGGCTTGGTTTCCTTCTTGGACATGAGGTAGCGGATAGCTGCGTGGTCAGTGTAGATGATGATTCTCGCGCCTAGAACATATGCTCGGAACTTCTCCAGCGCAAATACAATTGCCAGAAGCTCCTTCTCCGTGGTGGTGTAGTTCCTCTGCGCAGAGTCCAGCGTGCGCGATGCATAGTAAATGGCATGCGGCTTCTTGTCTACGCGCTGCCCCAAGACTGCACCTGCTGCATAATCACTTGCGTCGCACATCAGCTCAAATGGCAGGTTCCAGTCTGGTGCGCGCATTACTGGCGCACTGGTCAGCGCTTCTTTCAGCTTATCAAACGCAGCCCTGCACTCATCAGTAAAGTCGAAGCACACATCTTTTTGCAAAAGATTAGACAGGGGTATACAAATTTTAGAGAAATCCTTGATAAAACGCCTGTAGAACCCAGCATGCCCTAAGAATGATTTCACGTCGCGCACGTTGGTGGCATAAGGTAGATTAGAAATAAGATCTATCTTAGCTTTGTCTACCTTGATCCCCTCCTCTGAAATGATATGACCCAGTACTACTCCGTGCGTTACCATGAAATGACATTTTTCGTAATTTAGCACTAAGTTCTTAGAAATGCAGCGCGCTAAGACTTTATCTAGATGTGTTAAGCATGCATCAAAGGTACTTCCATATACGGTAAAATCATCCATGAACACTTCTATGCATATACCAATCATATCAGAGAAAATGCTCATGACAAGGCGTTGGAACGTACCTGGCGCGTTGCACAGCCCAAAAGACATGCGCCGAAACGCAAACGTACCGAACGGGCATGTGAATGTGGTCTTCTCTTGATCTTCCGCAGCTATAGGTATCTGGTTGTACCCTGAATATCCGTCCAAGAAACAAAAATAAGGTTTACCTGCTAAGCGATCCAGCATCTGGTCCATGAAGGGTAGCGGGAAGTGGTCCTTGCGCATTACTGCGTTAAGCTTCCTGTAGTCGATGCACATGCGCCAGCCAGTTTGTATGCGCTTGGGAACTAGCTCGCCCTGCGCATTTTCTTCCACTGTGATTCCTCCTTTCTTTGGCACAACATGCACCGGACTGACCCATTTGCTGTCCGAGATTGGGTAAATGACCCCTGCGCCACGCAATTTCAGGACTTCCTTTTGCACTACCTCCATCATGTTTGGATTCAACCTGCGCTGAGCCTCCCTGGATGGTTTGGCACCATCTTCCAGTAGAATCCTATGCATGCATACGTCTGGGCTCACTCCGCGCAGATCTGCAAGTGTCCATCCTATGGCGCGCTGGTTCTTGCGCAGTACCTGCTGTAGGCGCACTTCCTGCTCTTCTTCTAATCCTTTCTTGATGATCACTGGCAGGGTGTCCTCACTTCCCAAGAAAATGTATTTGAGGTGCTCTGGGAGTTTCTTCAGTTCGATCTTGGGTGCCTGTTCAATAGAGGGCAAGATTTTGTTAGCGGTGCAAATATGAACTATATCACGTACCTGTGCGGGTGCTGGTTCCGCACTGCTCAGCTCTTCCTCTTGCTCCTCCAGCTCTGCCTGTGTCAGTAGCTCTGGTCCTACGGTTGCGCTCGCACATTGCGCTTCTGCGACTAGATCATCTAAGTTGTCCATTGCGTGCACTGTAGCGTCCTCATGTGGATGCTGCATTCCCTTGAATATGTTGAAATGGATTTCTTCGCCATCTACCTCCATGGAAAGCGTGCCCCTCCACACGTCTATCTTTGTGCGCGCGGTCATCAGAAACGGTCTGCCTAGGAGGATCTGCGCACCGCTGGCGCTTGATTCACCCTCCATTTCGAGCACTAAAAATCTGCTGGGAACACCAGCTCTCCTACTCGAACTAGGACATCTTCTATCATGCCTGCAGGTTGTTTGCACGATCTATCTGCTAGCTGAATGGTGAGACCTGCAGGCTTTAGTGGTCCAAGGCGCAATGTCGTATATAGGGAATAAGGTAGCAAATTGATGGATGCGCCTAAATCGATCATGCAATTACTCACTGTGGTCTTACCTAGCGTGGATGGAATAGTAAATGTACTTGGATCTCGGCACTTAGGTGGTACCTTTTGTTGCACGATTGCTGAGGCCTGCGCATTTAGCATTACCTGTGCGCATTCGCCCTTCCTCCTTTTGTTTGTGCACAGCTCTTTTAAAAACTTTGCATACCTGGGAATCTGCCGAATAGCTTCAATGAGGGGAATATTGATTTCCACCTTGCTGAACAACTCATAAAGCTCCTTGTCCAGTGCTTCCTTTCTAGCCAATGGTACCTGCACAGGGAAAGGTGCAGGTATGTTAGTACGATTTTTGTCCTTGTTTCTGGACTGACACATACCTGGCGTGTTGCCCTGCTGGTTCGTGGCTGGCGCTTCTGGTTGCGCATCTTGCTCTGGTTGCGCATTCTGATCTGCTGGATCCGGGACTTGCGCAACTGGTTGCGCGGGCGCCTGCGCGGTCTGCTCTGTTCCTACTGTGCGCCCAGTCCTCAGTGTCACTGCATTGACTCCTCCTTTAGGGTTCTGAATCACTTGCGAAGGCAGGTTGCCATCGCTCTTTTTTAGCTCATATACTGTGGTTGCGATCTGTGATAACTGCTTTTCGATGGACTCGAACCTTTTGTCATATTTCTCGTCATTTTTGCGCACTGTGTCTGCTAGCTGCCCCACGATATCTTCTAGGGATCGCCGCTGCTGCTGGTTGTTCTGTGCTGGTGCGTCATTGCGGCGATGCGGTGGATTGTAGGGCGTAGCTGGTTGCGTCTGCTGTGGCGCGCGCTGATCAGTGGACTGCCTCTGGAAATTGTTCTCTTCCCTCCATCTGAATCCATTTGTAGCAAGCCCAAAGCGCGGCTGATTCTGCCTCTGCGGCCCTCTGTTGTCCCATCCTCCAAGAGCGTTGACATCTCCAGATTCTTCAAAAAGTGTTGGGCATTCATCCGTCTTGTACTCGGTGGACCTACAGAATTCACATACCTTTGGCGCAACTAGTTGTGCGCTCTGCGCACTCATCAATTTCTGCAGCATGGCCTTCATTTCCTTGATCTCAGCGCTTGTTTCGACCTGATGCACAGATCGAGCACGACTATTTTCAAGCGTTAGTTGATGTCTTACCTGCCCAGCAGAGTCTTCTATCAGCTGCCACGCATCCTCTGGGTACATGTTGCAAATGTCCCCTCCTGCGCATGCATTCAGTAGGCGCAGCTCCATGGGCAGCAGTCCATTCAGAAAGTTCTCTATTAGCACGTTCTGGGGCAGGCCGTGATTGTAACAGTTGGCCTCCAGCTCCCTGAAACGCTCGTAATATTCTGACAGAGACTCCCCTGCGCTCTGCCTTGGCGCGGCCAGTTCCCTTCTGAGCAGCGCAATCTTTGCTGCTGGATAGAATTTATCTAGGAATTTCTTCTGCAGCTGCTCCCATGTGTGAATGGATCATGCGGGTAAGTTCATCAACCAATGTCTGGCTGTATCACACAATGAAAATGGGAATGCCTTCATTTTCAGCGCCTCATCACTCTCCCCTTCGGTCTTCATGTTCTCGCAAATGACTAGGAACTCTCGCACATGCTTGACTGGATTTTCGTTGTTCATCCCGTGGAACTTGGGCATGTGATGGATGAGCGAGCTCCTTAGCTCAAAATGACCGCCTGGTGGAAGCACGATGCACCATGGCTGGTTAACAGTGATAGGGGCTGACATCTCGCGCACTGTTCTGCGTCGCGCGGCTTGTTGCACGGGTGGCGCATGATACACTTCGCGGCCCTCCTTGCTTCAACCTCGCGCTGCACTTCCTCTCTGAACAGGGCTGCGCGGTTATGTGCTCTTGCTTCCTCTGGGGTTCTGTCCCCCAAGTTGTCTCCTACGACACTGTTATCCTCCATAACCTGTTCTGAATATCAAAGAAAACAGAATTAAAAGATAACTAAGCTGTTGCGTCTGTCAGAGCGCAACTAGAATCTGCGCAGCGCAACTGTTTCAAGGTTGCGCAGGCTGATGTGATTGCGCGCTGTCAGAAACAACAACGAGAAAACAAACTGAAATAACTAGTTACTAAAAAGGAAAAATGTAAACCAACTAAAACTTAGCTGTGTTGCTCCCCGGCAACGGCGCCATAATTTGATCGCGCGTCGTTGTGCGCGTCAAATATAATCCTTCCTCTTCCACTCAGTACAGCGGTTAAGTAAGGGTCGATCTCCACAGGGAGCAAATAGTAAGTCTTTAGCTAGCAACCTACACTTACGAAAATGGGGGGGTGTGTGAGTGATTGAAATGCGCGATGCGCAAATGAACAGTAACTAGTGTAACGCAGGAAATTTGCACTAGACGTGCGCAGGCAGTAGAGATTAGAAACTATGACTATGAGAAGTATTGGGTAGACAATCCTCTATGAGTGCATTCCTTATCACTGACTCTAATATGTCTGTAGCTTAATTTCACTTGGGTTAGTGTCCGGTCAAGGCTTCCTAACACGTGCGCATGTTCCGTTCAAAGTTCATGTGCTATTAATCCTTAGAACATAGACTAAAACAGCTGCGAATCCTGTCACAGTAGCAACTGCTTACCCTAGCTCGTTACTCCTAGTTGTCACCGTAAAGCTATCAACTAGTTTAACATATGACAAGCAAGCAACACAAGTAAGATTGCGGTTCAAGGCTTCCCCTACTCATGCAACTGGCTGTCTCCGTATGCACAGGATTAATACAAGTAAGTAAACTATGCATTAAGCTCAAGTCTCAAAGAAAGTACATCATAGATTCATGCCCAACCAACACTAAGAGTTTAGCTAGACATGCTAGTGATAAACATCATAGAATAGTAAATAATGACTAATGTGTCTGAGAAAACAGTAGCAAACAGTGCGTGCAGCTTGTCTTCTCGGCTGGCGCAGTCGGCTGGCGCAAATCCTCTCAACAAGTCCGTGTGTTTTCCCGTTTTGCCGCTCACTCGCTCTCTCGTGAGGCTCTGATGATGATAAGATGCTCTGAAGCCCTAGACCTTCTCCCCTTTATATACTGCTCGAGAGGTCCACACTTGGCAACTTCCAAATCTGGTCATGTCAAGTTTAGGCAGTACTGGACTCTGCGCCTGGCGCACGGCATCGGCTAGCGCATGGGCTAGCGCACCTCTGCTGACTCTCGCCAACTTCTCTCCTGCTTGTGCTGCTAGCTCCGCAGGCGGATCTTTCACTCCTAGAACGCTGCCTGTTAGCGCGTATCCGACTCAAGGACTCGTTTTGCCCTGTAATACAAAAACACTAGAAACGAGTAATCTTGCTCATAAAATATTGCAAACAAGCATAGGGTTATGATCTAAATAATGCGTACAAATAGCCTCTATCAGGCATCCTTGTCAAAACTGCTCAAGAGACTGTTGAAGCAATCCCTGAAGATTGGTGGCTGGAGCACAATCTGAAGACTGACAAAACAACAACAACAAACAAAGAACTAGAGTCTGCTTCAGTAATCCCTGAAGATTTGAAGCTGAGCCACTATCTGAAGAATGGGCGAGAGACAGCTATGAAGAGACAGAGTCTACTTCAGCACTAGGTAACAATCCAGAGCTCGAGCAGAATGCCCGATCAACTTGGAGTTGCAGGGTGAGGCTCCAGAGTGATCCGTTTGCATCGGGAAGCTCAGAGAGTTATGCATACGTCATCAAGAGTTCCGCAAATGTCAGCACATGGTCAAAGAAGATAAAGATCCAAGAGTCCAAATTTGGCAACGGAATCTCCAACAAACTTGCTAGAATCTTGGAGAAGATTTTGATAATGATCCTTGGTGTTTTTGGTGTGCTTGAAAAGGAAGGCTGAACGCACCACTGAGGACACACACGAGCAGAGAGCAACGCAGAACACCACAGAGCGAATACACAGAGATTAACCACGGTAGCAGGGGTTATACATTGAGTTGAAGACTGGTGTTGTGTGCAGAAGGAATCAGAACTCGTGGAATTTGATTCAGGATTGATCCAAAGTTCAACTGGAGTGCTGCTCGTTGAAGGAACAATCAGAGCTCGGTGATCAGCCACGGAGAAGCATTGTCGCGGGTAGCGGAGCATTAATCGAGGCTACCCAAGAGTGACAGAGTGTGTCATTGATTGATGGAGAGGAGAGACTAAGTTTGAAGAACTCAGAGTGTCCGACAGTTTGGCGGGAGAGTTAGAATAGTTATAGGCTAGAGACACAACAACTCTGGTGAAGAGTGTGCTGAAGCAGTTCGTGTACCACATGTTGTAATAGAATAGGTTAGGTCTGTTAGTCAGGTCTGTAGCTATTTGTTACTAGAAGTGTGTAGGTAGCACGAAGAGAGTCTGTGTGATCTGACTGCTAGCTAGTCTAGGTGGTTAGACTGAGTATTAGATTTCAGCTAGGTGAGAAGTAGAGGTGTGAGTCCTTTGTACTTCGAACTGAGATAGTGGAATCTTGAGGATTGGTGTGTCCTCCTCAGACATAGGCAAGTTTCGAACTGGGTGAACAAATACTATGTTTTTTTTATTCTGGCAGTAGAGTAATTTCGCAGAAAGATATAGAGAGTGCTTAAGCAGAAGCTATAACTCCAGAGGCTATAATCGCCTCAGCAACGCTGCAGAACTTTAAAGGTTACAACTTCACCTACATGTACCACTCAAGTAGATAATGAAGGAAGCATAGATGCAATGTCTAATAAGAGATGTGAATAGACCGTGTATGTAGCCGAGTTAATACCAACTGTCATTGCGCCTCTAACCTTCAAAATACATCTTAAATATGAGTCCCCTCTGTCAAGGCGTATACTCGACTATTTCTAGCTCGTTTAATCACCAACTATCGTCGCGCGATTAACCGAGATAGAGATCAAAAAGGCTTAGTCTTCCAAGCTAAAATGCCCACTTCCTCAATACAATTTTATGCCGGCGTCGTGGTCACTACTACTTAAGGTTGATTCAATTGTTAGTCGAGTTTTCTACCTCAACCTATCGGTTTATTGATATTAAACTTATGTGTTTATGCTTTGAAACGTTTCATCAAACACCTTGTATGCATAAACTAAGACATGTAATCATATTGAATCAAATCTCCAAATTGACATCAAACATCATAGCATAATCATGAGTTGAGTACAAACAGGACCCTAGAACAATGATCGCTACTCACACATCAAACTATTGAACATAGCATACATCATAGAAGATAAATCTGAAAAATTTGGAAAATACAAAACAATAGAGGAATGATGAAACTTCTCTATGTGTGTTGAATCCTCACTTCCCTTGATGTTGCCTTCCTTTCTTCTACTTTGGACTCGTGTGAGCTCCCTCTTTTCTCTCAAACTAGGTCAAGAAATCTAATTTTCGGGCCGTCCTTAAAAATACCTTTATTTCCATTCATATTCTCTGTTTTTTGCGTTTTTGGGGGTTTCGCCCGTTCGATCGTATCACATGCCGATACGGCCTCAGCGGGATAGGATCTTTCAGGTCCGGTCGTATCGATCCGGCTGATATGGGCGATACGGGAAATAAGGGATGCTGGTCACTCTGCACAATGGTTCTGATTTTGGTCGCTTTTTGGACATTTAAATCTTCGAATTGCATTCTGGTGTAAACTAAGAAGTTGTAGCCTTTTGCACTAGCTTTCTAACAAGATATATCACGCCCAAATAAGACAATGATCATGCACTCGGCAAGCCTTTGAAGACGAATAGGTCAATTTGCCCAGATTTTGTCTGTATTCGTCTGAATCTTTGTGTTTTGCCATAGTTTGCTCCATACGAACTACAAAGCTTTAACTTAATAGAATTTGACCTAAAACAAGAGTAATGTGATAAAATGACAATAGAAGTCCGAGGAAACAAACAAAATTCTAGCGTTAATTAGGTGAATAATCGGTCGATAATTCCACCGACCTGAAATGCCAAAGAAGTTCAGTGGAATGAATTTCAAAAGATGGAAATAGAAGATGCTCTTCTACTTGACCATCATTGTGTTGGTTTGGTCCTAGCCAAAGATGATCCTACTCTTATGGAGGATGAAACCGACCAATAAGTTCTTATGACATTCAGTTCATGGAAAGATTTTGACTATCTTCATAAAAACTATGCCATGAATAGTCTGAATGACACGTTCAGACACACTATACAATAAATGTACGATATCATATGTACAGCCAAAAAGTTTTGGGAGTTATTGGATCAAAAATACTAAACTAAGGACGCAAGCTCCAAGAAATATATTGTAGGTTGTTTCCTTGAGTTCCAACTAGTGGATTCAAAATGGTGGTCTGTCAAGTGTAAGAATCACATCTAATGATCCATTCAAATTATGCTGAGTGAATGACATCAACGAATCCTTCCAGAAACGAGCCGAAATCTTAAGAAATGGAGCCTAAAAGAGTAACAAAATCCACTCATCACAACTCCACACTTAAGGTTTGTTTGTCCCGAATGAATAAAAAATAGAAGGGACATATAAAGAAATCATGCTCGATAATTAGAAAATAAAAACTGAATAAACAAGGGAATACTAACTCACTGTCTACGAATCACGGTTGCATTTAGCATATGCAACAAGTCGTTCAATCCCTAGGCTATCCTAGTGGAGGAATGTTGTCTCGTGATGATTTTCAGGAAACAAAATACCACAAATTCAGAATGCAATCTAAGTCAAATGATGCGTGAAATGCAGGGCTCACGATATCAACAACCACATACAACAAGTCTCAAACCACATATGAAAGGACATGATCAACAAATCTCAATCACAAAGCTATAAGAGTTCTCAAATGTCACCTCAGGAAATTCTCATATAATACTTGGACTCAAAACTGTCAACTCCCGAAATAGATTTCTCATTTATTTATTCACAAGGATGCAACACATGTAACTCATTCACAAAATGATGGCAAGATGCAACAAGTCCTAAGTATGAAGAGACGTAGGTAAGTAGGACATCATCAAACAGTCAACCAAAGCTCAAGCAATCATAGTAGAATCTTAGCTAACACATGAGGTAAAGAGAACAAATTCAAATGCGTTCGTGACATGTGAGCATATGCATGTGATCTTAAATCACGCAAGGCTAAAAATGAAGAAATTAAACTATATGTCAGGGATTACACACAAATTGGTGATGAATATGTAGTTCCTAATCTATCATAACCAGTTAAGGTTCTATGTGTGGCTAGACAGTTTGGAATCAAAAGTGAATAATGATAAGCGGCTCAACTCAGCAAATGTAAGACGCAAATAACCTATCATATAAATAATTCACTAAATACATGAGATAATAGTTCTACTAGCTTAGATACTGAACTTAGACAATAACAGATAATAAAGGAACTAAATCATAATACACAAACTCAAAGTATAAAGAAAGATTAAGATCGTTTGACAAATGAAAGCAAGTATAAAGGAAAACAACAAGAGCATCATATAGAGAAGAACTAATCATGTCACGATTGAAGACTCCCTTAGAGCATCTGCACACCAACACCTCCTAGAATGGAGAAGGTGCTCAATCAACACCTTCTAAACAAACACTACCTTCTCTATCTGTAGTTTATGCACCAGTTTACAATTCAGCACCTCCTTGTACTATTCATCAAATAAAAGATATATATTTGTAAATCATACTTTAAAAAATTAATGTGATATTTCTAATCAAATAGTTACTTTATCAACATCATATACATATATAAATGCATTAAGATAATTAAAAATTTTAAAAACTGTTCGGATTAGATTTTTATATATTGAGTGTGTGACATGTGCATCTAGTTAGATAATGAAATTTTTTTTTAATTTTATCTTTTATCGGTCCAATTATTAGATTAGATTTCAAAAAATATGGTATACAGATAATCTAATGACACGTGTATTTGATTAGATTTTCTTCCAATCTATGACTTCCTATAAATATACATACTATACACCCACACCTTCTCACACCATCTCTCATTAAATATTTTTTTAAAATTCTTCATCATCCACAATATGGATCCTTCTGATTTTGTTGGCAATAGAAGGTGGTATTAACAACAAAGAAGAGTAAGTGATGTAATGACTAACTCATTCATCATTGAGGCGGCTGCCTTAGCAACAACTGGTGATGAAAGCGATTATTGCCCTCGTAGTCAACCAAATCTACAAAGACATTGACAATCTAGGTGTCAAAATTTGTTAGAAGATTATTTTGTGGAACGGCCTATTTTTCGACAATAAGACTTTCGCCGAGGGTATCAGATGAGTAACAACTTGTTTTATCTTATCAAAATTGCACTTTGTAATCATGATACCTCCTGGCATCAATGACGTGATGCCACCGGATGGCTTGGTCTACTTCCCGAACAAAAGATGATTGGTGCTATACGATTCTTAGCATACGGAGCGTGTGCTGAATGTGGCGAACTGACAAGGATGGGTGAATCAACAACACTCAAAAGCTTGAAGAAGTGGTGTGAACAAATAATCAATATTTACAAAGATGAATATCTACGATCTCCAAATGCAATAGACATATCATGGCTTCTTCGCAAGGCAGAGGGGCAAGGATTTCCAGGTACGGTAGGCAGCATTGACTGTATGCACCGGGAATGAAAAAATTGTCCAGCCGCTTGGCAGGGTTCATATTCGGGCCGTACAGGTCGTCGTACTATCATTCTAGAGGCAGTAGCTTCATATGATACATAGATTTGGCATAGTTTCATTGGTGCTCCTAGAGCCTAAAATGATCTGAATGTCTTGTATAAATCAGACATATATGATCCTCTTCTTGCTGGAATCTCACCACGAGTCATGTACAAAGTCAATGGAACACATATGACCATAGGTATTACTTCGCAGATGGTATTTATCCGAGATACTCCCTTTTGTCAAAACAGTTTCGAATCCACAAACTGATGCAGATAGGTTATTTGCAAAGAAGCAAGAATCTTATCGCAAAGATGTGGATAGATATTTTGGGATTTTACAATCATGTTGGGCAATACTTCGTCATGCAGGTATGACCCATCGACTAAGTGTTTTGAAAAATATTATGTTAGCTTGCATTATCATGCATAATATGATTATTGAGGAAGAATTCATCGAGAACAAAGAAAAAGATCTATAGAAATCATGTAGTGCTTTTACAGTATATGATGGGCCTGTTGACCCAAATGGTAATCAGATTCATCATGATCTAGTTGAAAGAGCTGAAAGATCAAAAGCATTTCATAATCGTCTTAATACTCTTCAATCAGAATATCTACACACACAACTTCAAAGTAACTTGGTGAAGCATAATTGGATCAACTTTGAATATTGCTTTGATTTTTGTCTTAATGTTTTATATTGTATGTGATGATGCAGTATGGCAGTGTTTGACAAAACCAGCACAAACAAGCAAGTGAACAAGCTGATGCTACAGTCAAAGTTCAGCACAAGTGAACGAGCTAGTGAACAAGGAGAAGCTTTAGCAGGAGCTTGTTCAGAAGAGCTGTAGCGTCTGTCCGTGCAGCAACAATCTGTGCTTTGGAATGAAGGCTTGGCAGTTCATCTAAGAGCATCAGGAGAGGTTCTAAGTTGCGCTAGAGAATATTCTAGAGTGGAGATTCCTAGCTGAAGTAGGAGTTGTGGTTTGTATCTCGAATCAAATCTAATCTCCTAGAAATTAGGAGATATTGATGCTGCAAGGGGAACTGCTGTAATATGATAATGAAGCAGTGGACGCTCATATATATAAGAGAGTCCCTTTAGAGCGAAAAAGGGGGATTGAAGCGGAGAGCCTGGACGAATACACACACACAGAATTCTGAGAGAGTATTTCGGGTGTGCGAGGAAATCTTCAATCTTCACCGAGAGTAGAGCGTGAGCGCAGAAATGAGGTAACAGAAGCAGAGGGCGATCAGGACTTACAGAGTCTGATCCAAGCTTGATCGGGAAGCCAATTCAGAGCAGTGGTGCTTGTTGGTTGATCAAGGTAGGCCGCGGAGGAATTGTCGAGTGGAGGAACTCGGGAAATCGATCAAAGGCAAGCTCTTGCTAGTGACAGGAGGTCACTGAGTGAGGGGGAGTATTCCAGAGTGTGCAGCGCTCGTGGAATCGTTCGAGCGGCTCAGCGGAAGGCTTGGAGCGACGCGGACAGGTTGTGCATCAACTGTGTGCTACAACAGATGGTATAGCAACCCTACAGAATCTGAGTATTGTTAGAATAGGCTGAGTTTGAGATAACTGTAGCTATTCTAGATAGATATCAGTAGAGGGTGTGCAGACACAAATCAGAGCCTGTTCTGATTGTGTGCAAGGATCCACCTAAGGTTGAGTAGCATAGGTTGAGTGGATTGTAACCGTGGGTACTTGGAAACCTTGAGAACAGTGGATTGAGGGCTGAGAAGAGTCCTCCCCAGACGTAGGCAATTTGGCTGAACTGGGTGAACAACTTGTGTCCTTGATCTTTCCTACTGAAGCAGTTTACTGGTGAACAAGAGTGTGCTGTAGCAACTGCTTGTTCACAAATCAGTTTATTAGAGGCGCTGTGAATTTCAATTGGTATCAGAGCCGGAGCTCAACACACAGAGTAAAAGATCCTACAGTGTCTCTGAAAAAGTCGAGGAACAATGAAGGCAGGACAGAGTACGAGCAGGCCTCCATTGTTGGAAGAGAGCAACTATGGATATTGGAAGGCTAGGATGAAAGCTTTTCTCAAGGCCATTGATGAGAAGACCTAGAGAGCTATTGTGGTCCAGTGGTCTCCTCCGATCACCATGGACGAAAAGGGAGTTACACGTATAAAACCTGAAGAACAATGGACTGCCGAAGAGGGAGCTGCAGCAACTGGTAATTCAAAGGCCCTGAATGCTATCTTTGCTGCGGTGGATGCTAACAATTTCAGGTTGATATCAAATTGTGATATGGCCAAGCAAGCTTGGGAGATCCTGCAAACTGCCCATGAAGGAATTGATAAAGTAAAGCTGTCAAGATTACAGATTGTTGCTACGCAGTTTGAAAATTTGAGCATGATAGAAGAGGAGACGATCATTGAGTTCAATGCAAAACTGTGGGACCTGGAAAATGAAGCCCATGCCCTTGGAGAACCTATCCCTGAAGAGAAGCTGATTAGGAAGGTACTCAGATCATTGCCCACAAGATTTGACATGAAAGTGACTGCCATTGAAGAAGCTCAAAATGTCAGACACATGAGGCTGGAAGAATTAGTTGGATCGCTCAAACAGTTTGAGATGAAGTTAGTCAAAGTAGATGCTCCTCACAAAAACGCTGATGTTGGATTGAAGGCTGAAACAAATGAAAAGAAACCCTCAGCTGATGATCAACTGGGTCTGCTGGTAAAAAATCTCGGAAAGCTCTTGAAAAACATGGGAACAAGGTCAGGGCAGACCTCAACTTCTCGAAGACAATCCATAAGAGGTGGAGGAAATCAGAGAAAGAGCAAAGAATCAGCTAAAGAGGAAGAAGAAAAGAAAGAAAGAAGAAAAGGGTTTCAGTGTTGGAATTGTGAAGGATATGGTCATCGACAAGTCGACTGTACTAGTAAACCACTGAAGAAGGCAAATCAGAAAAATGCTCTTTCTGCCAGCGGGAGTGAAGAAGAGACATATCTGAGTGAAGATGAATGCAACATGGTCAGATTCAGATCAGTCAGAAAAGGCAGAAAAACACAAGGTAGGGTGAATCAACTTCTGCTACAGCAATCCCTATATCACCATGTCAAGACACTATTAAAGTGTAAAAGATGCTATAGGTGCGGGCTCAAAGGTCACATTAGGAGGAACTGTCCATCAGCATTCCACAGACAGAGGTCAGCCAGAAGAACACCTAAGCTCAACTATGAGAGAACTCAGCATCTTGCTCTTATCAGCACAGCAAGTTCCTCGAACAAGGTTAGCTGGTATTTTGACAGTGGCTACTCGGGGCATATGACGGGAGAAAAATCCTTCTTGAAGAATATAACCCCTTGTCTAGAACAACAGATGAAGTTTGGAAATGGCCTGAGGGGAAGAGTTCTGGGAAAGGGAACACTGGCAGTTGAAGGGATGCCCGAACTAAGCAATGTCATGCTGGTGGAAGGGCTGAAGGCGAACCTCATAAGCATTAGCCAGCTGTGTGATGGGACTCAACAGGTGAAGTTTACAAAAGATTCCTGCAAAGTCTTCAACAGGAATGGAGAATGTATAATGGAGGGGACCAGATCGAGAAGCAACTGCTATCTTCTCATGGTAGATACAAACTCTCAGTTACCAAGATGCATGCTAACTAATGCAGAGGAAATGAATCTCTGGCACAGAAGGATGGGTCATGTCAATCTGAGAAGTCTGAAGAAAATTGCAACAGAAGGGCTAGTCAGAGGAGTACCACTGATTAAAGGTGAGACAAGTTCCATCTGCGGAGAATGTCAGATTGGGAAATAAAAAAGGGCTTCACATCCAAAAGTTAAAGATACAAACTCAACCAGACCGCTCCAGCTGATACACATGAACCTGATGGGTCCTATGGAAGTCGAGAGTGTGGGTAAGAAAAGATATGCGTTTGTCTGCGTTGATGATTTTACCCGATTCACTTGGATTGATTTTATCAGAGAAAAATCAGACACTGTAAAAGTGATAGTCTCATTGGTGTCCCGTCTGGAGCAACAGAAAAATCTCAGAATCACCAACATTTGCAGTGATCATGGCAGAGAGTTTGAAAACGAAGCAGTGGATGGGTTCTGTCGCCAAAAGGGTATCTCACATCAGTTTTCTTCTCCAATCACTCCTCAGCAGAATGGTGTAGTGGAACGAAAGAATCGGACAATCCAAGAAATGGCCAGAGTCATGATTCATGCCAAGAGAATCCCCCTGAGATTCTGGGCTGAGGCAATGAACACGGCATGCTACATCATCAACAGAGTCACTATACAAAAAGGAACCAACCAGACTTGCTATGAGCTCTGGAATCAAAAGAAGCCCACAGTAAAATACTTTCATATCTTTGGAAGTGACTGCTACATTCTGAGAGATCGGGAGTACAGGAAGAAGCTTGATCCAAAGAGCGATGCTGGGTTCTTCCTGGGTTATTCAATGAACAGTAGGGCATATCGAGTGTACAACCAGAGAACAAAAACAGTGATGGAATCCATAAATGTAGTAGTCAAAGATGTTGAAGAAGAGTCTTCCACTGTTCCTGACGATGAAGACTCTAATTTTGAAGATGCCCCTGCCAATCAGAGGAGAAGTGAACAAACTTCAGCTCCAGATGATGCTATAGCAAGTGCTGAAGCAGAAAATACAGACGAACTCCAAGAGAGCCTGCATGAAGAACAGAATGATGAGACTCATGATCCTCCACCCAGGCAGCCTCCAAAGAAGATTCAGAAGAACCATCCACTGACCAATGTGATTGGAGATCCGACAGAAAGAAGGAGAACCAGAAGCAATGCTTACCTCAATACATGCTTCCTATCCAGTATAGAACCAAAGACTTTCAAGGAAGCCCTGAATGACGAATTCTGGATGATAGCTATTTAGGAAGAACTAGCAGAATTCGAAAGACACGATGTTTGGGACTTGGTGGACAGACCTAAAGGAGTAAACATTATAGGTACCAAATGGATCTTCAAAAACAAAACTGATGAAAAGGGGAACATCACAAGAAACAAAGTCAGGCTTGTTGCTCAAGGATACACTCAAATTGAGGGGATAGACTTCAAAGAAACATTTGCTCCAGTCGCTCGTCTGGAGGCCATCAGACTGCTTCTAGCCATGTCATGTTTTCTGGGGTTTAAACTATATCAAATGATGTCAAAAGTGCATTTCTAAACGGAGACCTCACTGAAGAAGTGTATGTTTCCCAGCCAAAAGGTTTTGAAGATCCTCATCATCCGGAGCATGTGTACAAATTAAAGGGAGCTCTGTACGGGCTTAAACAGGCTCCTCGAGCATGGTACGTGCGGCTGACCGTTTTTCTTGAAAAACATGGCTACAAAAGAGGGGGAGCTGACAAAACTCTTTTTGTGAAAAACACCAAGTCGGATGTGATCATTGCCCAAATATATGTGGATGACATTGTCTTTGGATCGAAGTCTCAGCATCTGGTGAAGCAGTTTGTGGATCACATGCAGAAGGAATTCCAAATGAGCATGGTAGGAGAATTATCTTATTTCCTGGGTCTGGAGATCACCCAGAAAACAGATGGCATATTTATTGCACAAAGCAAATACAGCAAGAATCTTGTGCAGAAATTTTAGCTTGACAAAGCCAGTCATAAACGAACACCCGCTGCCACTCATGTCAAAGCCATCAAAGATGAACATGGAATGGAAGTGAGTCTGACCACCTACAGAAGTATGATTGGCAGCTTATTGTACCTAACCGCCAGCCACCTGACATCTCCTTTGCTGTAGGAGTTTGTGCTAGATTTCAAGCCTACCCCAAAGACAGTCACTTGCAGCTGGTCAAGCGGATCATTCGATTTGTTGGAGGTACTGTGAACTTTGGCCTATGGTATACTAAGGATACAAATGCAAATCCAGTAGGATATAGTGATGCAGACTGGACAGGATGTGCTGAGGATAGGGAGAGCACTTCTGGAGGCTGCTTCTTTCTGGGGAACAACCTGGTGTCATGGTTCAGTAGGAAACAAAACAACATTTCACTATCTACAGCTGAGGCAGAATACATAGCAGCTGGGAGCTGCTGTGCACAAATGATGTGGATGAAGCAAATGCTGGGCGAGTATGGACTCGATCAAGGTGAAATGACTCTCTACTGTGATAACATGAGTGCAATCAGCATCTCCAAGAATCCTGTTCAGCACAGCAGAACCAAACACATTGACATTCGGCATCACTTCATCCGAGACCTGGTGGAAAAGAAAATTATTGCTGGAATCTGACCACGAGTCATGTACAAAGTCAATGGAAGCACAAACGACCATAGGTATTACTTCGCAGATGGTATTTATCCGAGATACTCCCTTTTGTCAAAACAGTTTCGAATCCACAAACTGATGCAGACAGGTTATTTGCAAAGAAGCAAGAATCTTATCGCAAAGATGTGGATAGATATTTTGGGATTTTACAATCATGTTGGGCAATACTTCGTCATGCAGGTATGACCCATCGACTAAGTGTTTTGAAAAATATTATGTTAGCTTGCATTATCATGCATAATATGATTACTGAGGAAGAATTCATCGAGAATAAAGAAAAAGATCTATAGAAATCATGTAGTGCTTTTACAGTATATGATGGGCCTGTTGACCCAAATGGTAATCAGATTCATCATGATCTAGTTGAAAGAGCTGAAAGATCAAAAGCATTTCATAATCGTCTTAATACTCTTCAATCAGAATATCTACACACACAACTTCAAAGTGACTTGGTGAAGCATAATTGGATCAACTTTGAATATTGCTTTGATTTTTGTCTTAATGTTTTATATTGTATGTGATGATGCAGTATGGCAGTGTTTGACAAAACCAGCACAACAAACAAGTGAACAAGCTGATGCTACAGTCAAAGTTCAGCACAAGTGAACGAGCTAGTGAACAAGGAGAAGCTTTAGCAGGAGCTTGTTCAGAAGAGCTGTAGCGTCTGTCCGTGCAGCAGCAATCTGTGCTTTGGAATGAAGGCGTGGCAGTTCATCTAAGAGCATCAGGAGAGGTTCTAAGTTGCGCTAGAGAATATTCCAGAGTGGAGATTCCTAGCTGAAGTAGGAGTTGTAGTTTGTATCTCGAATCAAATCTAATCTCCTAGAAATTAGGAGATATTGATGCTGCAAGGGGAACTGCTGTAATCTGATAATGAAGCAGTGGACGCTCATATATATAAGAGAGTTCCTTCAGAGCGAAAAAGGGGGATTGAAGCGGAGAGCCTGAACGAGTAAACACACACAGAATTCTGAGAGAGTATTTTGGGTGTGCGAGGAAATCTTCAATCTTCACCGAGAGAAGAGCGTGAGCGCAGAAATGAGGTAACAGAAGCAGAGGGCGATCAGGACTTACAGAGTCTGATCCAAGCTTGATCGGGAAGCCAATTTAGAGCAGTGGTGCTTGTTGGTTGATCAAGGTGGGCCGCGGAGGAATTGTCGAGTGGAGGAACTCGGGAAATCGATCAAAGGCAAGCTCTTGCTAGTGATAGGAGGTCACTGAGTGAGGGGGAGTATTCCAGAGTGTGCAGCGCTCATGGAATCGTTCGAACGGCTCAGCGGAAGGCTTGGAGCGACGCGGACAGGTTGTGCATCAACTGTGTGCTATAGCAGATGGTATAGCAACCCTGCAGAATCTGAGTATTGTTAGAATAGGCTGAGTTTGAGATAACTGTAGCTATTCTAGATAGATATCAGTAGAGGGTGTGCAGACACAAATCAGAGCCTGTTCTGATTGTGTGCGAGGATCCACCTAAGGTTGAGTAGCATAGGTTGCGTGGGTTGTAACCATGGGTACTTGGAAACCTTGAGAACAGTGGATTGAGGGCTGAGAAGAGTCCTCCCCAGACGTAGGCAATTTGGCTGAACTTGGTGAACAACTTGTGTCCTTGATCTTTCCTGCTGAAGCAGTTTACTGTTGAACAAGAGTGTGCTGTAGCAACTGCTTGTTCACAAATCAGTTTATTAGAGGCGCTGTGAATTTCAGTATGTCGTTCAATCGTCATAATGTCTTATAATGTATATCTTTCAATCGTCTTAATGTCTTCTATTTTATGTCTTTCAATCGTCTTAATGTCTTATATTGTAAGTCTTTCAATTATCTATTATTCATATCTGAATATTGCAAAATTATTCTACTCATCGAAATTAAGATTACGATTAGGGCGATAACAATTATCAAATCCTGCCGAAGTCCCTTGCCCATCATTGTCATCATATTGTTGCATGATTAATGTTTTTCTCTTTCTAAAATACCGCTGGGATAGAGGAGTCATAAATTCTATGTTAGCTTCCATGATTTTTTTTTTCGTCAACCATCCATTTCATCCGCATAGCTTCTTTTTGAATTGCTAATTCTTCATCTCCTTTTTTCTTTTGCCATTCTATATAACTTGTCTGATTAATTGCCATAATTTCCAAAGCATCAACTCGGAGTTTATTCCCGACTAGCATACTTTTTGTTCTTGTTTCTTTGGTCGCTTTTACTCCAGAAGGTCTCACTGGACTTGATGAATACCTGAAATTATTTTCGGGTGTAGAAAAGTTAAGATCTTCAATACTCAGATTTGGGTAAACCTCCTCATTAGTAGTTGGAGCAAACATCTCCATAGGAGCAACCGTTTCGTATGTGTAACATGGTGGAATACAACTATCAATATGAGCAAAAGTTTGATGATCACATACTACTTTTCAACATGGAAATGCATGAATTCCTTCTTCTTCTTTGAGATGTACATAATCTGTGTTTTTTTTATATATCAATCAAATAAATAAACGTTACAATTTTAAAATACGGTTTTAAACATCAATTTAAATATATATCAATATATATACCTCGTCTTGTAAATTACATCCAGATTTTTTGTTTCTTTGTGCTTAGGAAATACAAGACACCCAATAAATCAAGTTTGCCTTGAATTTGCATAATCGAGAAGCAAGTGACACTTGCGATCTCAATTCCTTCCTGGATTGGTTGGCATTCGACTTCCAATTATTGTGAAAATAGATGCAAATTTTCCCTTAGCTTATCAATCTTTTGCTGGTTGCCCGAAATTGGATCAACAAACTGCCGACAATATGAGATACACAATTGTACATCTTCGGCCATAGACCAAGATTGAGACATTTTATGTAAATGAGACTTTGAAGTTTATAAAAATATAAGAAGTAGAGAGATGAATAAGAGAAATGTAGATGAATTTATGTGAGTTATGAGTAAAAGAAGTGTGTATTTATAGACTATATGTTATGAAATTCGAAAATAATTCAACAAATGTTTTTAAATATTTTTTCCAAATTTTAAAAAATATTTTCTTATAAATTAATATGGACCGTTTAATTAGATCAAGATTTAGATGAACGGCTCAGATTTACAGTCCGTTATAATATGACCGTTACAAAGTATGGTTGTTGAAAATATAACCGTTACAATAATTCCTGCATCTACAGTTCTACACTACATAACATGAGTCATGACAACACCACTAAATTCAATAAATTCAACGATTTCTCAGCCTCTAGCATGCCCATGGGCATTTAGGTGCGGAACACAACATGTTCATGAGCAAATCCCATAAAACCCTAGAATAAAAACAGCTTAGTAAAAACATCTCACTAAACACGATAAGTAAAATCGAGTCCAGCCTCTGTAGCTTCAGGTGCTTCTTGAATATGTTGATGAAATCATCCGCCTTCGAATCCACCACATCCTCGTCGGCCGCGCATTTCACCTTCGATTCCTTAACAGTCGTTAGACGAGGAGCTTCTAAGATCTCCACCTCCCTGAAATGCTTGAACGCTGACTGCACAAGCGAGTAAGCATTTAATGTTGGATTCAATCTCTCCTTCGGAATCATCCAGCAATTACTATGGTAGCTGCTAAAGAAGCACCTTCGGCTGCACAAGATTGAGCACCTAGCAGCTGCGCCACATCAGTAGCAGTTGCTGAAGGTTGTGCCTGATGCAGATGCTCTTATGAGCATCAATCGTTGCTCCTTGTAATCGTTGCTTATCTGCTCTTTGCTGGACTCTACGAATTGGATTTGTGGCTCCAAAATAGAATAAAAATTGATGGACATAAAGTTTCATTGTATAACACTTCTTAAGAGCCGACTGACAAAGTGAGGTGTTACCTGGAGAAGTGAGGCATCGCCTGGATGGCTTCTAAAATGATAAGATGTTGCCTGGAGAAGTCAGGCAATGTCTGGATGCCTTCCATAAGTGTCATACGTCGCCTTGAGAAGTGAGGCAATGCCTGGAAACTTTCTATAAGTTTCAGGCGTCACATAGAAATGAGAGGCGACTCCTGGAAGCTTTTCGTAAGTGTCAAGGGTACCCTGAAGTAGTGAGGCGATGCCTGGAGGCTTTCCTTATGCGTCAGGCGTTGTCTCACTATTTCAGACGACGCCTGAGCTTTGCAGGCTCTATTTTAGTTCAATTCTACCCCTTCTTGCTCTATTTGCATGTTTTGGTCCTCAAATCCTCCAATTGATGAAAATGTTCTAAAAAATATGAAAAAAGACATCAAACCAACATAATTTGCTAGGGAACGTGATCCAAAAGAAATGGAGCAATGTCACAAAATCCACTCATCAATAAACATAAATTACAAGCGATTATTCTAAACCAATTATTTTCATTGAAAATCTCCGATCACATATATATTGGATGTAGAATGTGCATCAATTAAAAGAAAGTGAAAAACCACTTCCCACTGTCCCTCGTTCATCAAATGCTTGAACACTTTGCGAAATGCTTGCACTTTTCTATTTAAATGGGTGTATTAGATTCTTTCAGATCCCTATACATCCTAACGACCAGGGGAAGACTACCTTTACAACTTTGTACACCACATTCGCCTAGGGCGTGTGCTCTTTTAAATTATGTAATGTACCTGGTACTTTCCACAGGTGCATGATTGCTATCTTCTTCGAGTACATCAAGGACATCATGGGTATCTTGATGGATGATTTCTTCATCTATGGAACCCTCAATGGCTTCTTCATCAACCTCTACAAGGTGCTACAATGTTTCTTAGTAACAACCTAGTGCTCAACTAGAAAATCACTTCATTGTTCAAGAAGGAATCTTTTGTGGCATCTAGTCGTAAACAGATGGATTAAAGTAGACAAAGCCTGAATGTATCTAATCCAAAAAAAATGAGTCACGTGTAACAATTTTTTTTATAGTAGACAAAAGCCAAGACGAGGTGATTAAGAAGCTTCATCCACCTAGAGATGTCAGAAGGATCCAAAGCTTACTCAGGCATTCGAGGTAGTACGGAAGATTTATTAAGGACTTCTCAAATATTTACAGATCTCTCATAATCCTCCTATGTCGGAAATCCGAGTCCATATTCGAGGTAGTACAGAAGGTTCATCAATTCCTCGGTTGGGACATCCCTTTGAGCTAATGTATGATGCTAGCGACAAAGAAGTTGTGGTGTATACATTTGAAAAGTTTAGACAGTACCTCATTGGCTCCAAAAGAATAGTCGACACCTATCATGCGGCCAACAAGTAACTCCTATCCACTAAAGAGTCAAGAGTGAAGAGTGAAGATTGATCAAATGGGTGCTTTGCTATGCCAAGAGTTCGACATTAAGATCCGTGATAAGAAAGGAGTAGATAACTTAATAGCAAAAATCACTCGTCAAGTATGAAGTTGGGTAACTTGAAGAGCGAGCCTTTATTAGGGAGCTCCTTGATGCAGGCACCATCCTTCATGGTTAACTACTTGGCTCGAGGAATCCTCCTTCAAGACATGAGCCACCGTCAAAAACTAAAGTTCATGTGGGACATTATGCAAATCGTATGGGATATAATTCATACCTCTACCGTTTACACAATGATGGGCTTTATGAGACTCGAATTAAAAAGGAGCAAATAGGACATATTACGTCACATTCATTCAAGAACTTAGGACGAACATAATAGTAGAGACAAGTTAGCAGAAAAGGTCAAATTTCACAAGACTTTGATCCTTAAAGTTGCCCACTCCTACGTTAAGGCTTGCGATATGCGAACATATCCAAGTCTGGGAAATGCCCTCGCCGTAGAGATGTTTGACTTAATGGAACCCTTCTCAACCTTTTCACGAGAATATCTACATCCTCATGGTAATGAAATATGTTTTCAAATTGATGGAGACATGGTAACACCTACGTGCAATGCCAAGGTGGTCTTAAAGAATTTCTAAATAGTCATCCATCCTAGAATCAGTGTGCCATGGACAATGATAAATGAAGGCGGGCCTAGGGGTAGCCATGCCTTGCATTCAAGTTCAAGGCTTACTTTGAGGTCACGTTGTGTGGATTATATGCCCTTAATTCGACATTCCAGAAAAGGATTACAAGGTGGCAGTGGTTGTTGTATAGAACAAAAGAACGCACCAAACCAAAACTCACATATTGTGGTGCAAAAGAACAGAGGCACCTTTTCTGTTTTTTTTTATATTATATATAAATTTCTAGTTTTTCTTACAACCTTATCTAATAACAGTTAATAAACTTTTAGCGTAACCTGCAAACTGTCTGATTAACTCTACATACACAATACTCCTAATTTAACATATATAAACTTAGAAGCAGCAATATTACACTTCATTTCCCCCTTAATCGTGCTGCACATTCTGGACATCAATTATCCCCAATCTGTCACGCAAGTTCCTGAACTTGATTCTTCCCAAAGACTTGGTGAGAATATCTGCTAGCTGGTCATCGGTCCGAACATAATCCAATGTCAGCTCATTCTTCTCCACACATTCACGCAAGAAATGATACCTGGTGTCAATGTGTTTTGTCCGATCTTGGTTCACTGGATTCTTACTCAATGCTATTGCCGATTTAATATTTTAACAAAAGTTTTACTGTCTTCAACTCAATTCCGGAAATATCATGCAAGAGTCTCTTCAATCAAATAGCTTGACAAGATGCCACTGCCGCTGCTACGTACTCGGCTTCACAAGTAGACAAGGTCACTATTTTCTGTTTATGAGATGAGATGACCATGTAATCAGATTTTTACCTAAGTAAAATGCTGAACCAGCGGTGCTTTTACGATCATCTAAATCCCCTGCGTAATCACTATCACAATACCCCAATAACTCAACTTCTGACCCTTCTCCATATTTGTAAAAACAACCAAAATTTCTTGTGCCTCTTATGTATCTTAAGATATGCTTAGCTGCTGCAAGATATTGAGTTGTAGGATTTTGTTGATATCTACTAACAAGGCCCACTGAATGAGCTATGTCTGGTCTAGTATTCACCAAATACCTTAACCATCCAATGATTTTCCTGAACTCAGTTGCATCCACTGCATGACTTTCATCATTATTTGACAACTTCAACCTGCTTTCTAAAGGAGTAAAACAGGGGTTGTATTCCAACATACCCGATGCTTCCATAATTTTACTTGAATAAGAACTTTGACTAAGTGTAATTCCCTTGGTCATTTGATGCACCTCAATGCCAAGATAGTAACTTAATAGACCTAAGTCACTCATGCTAAACATCTTCTTCATATGTTCTTTGAAACTTGTGATGGTGTCGGCTCGCGGCCCGGTGATGATGAAATCATCTACATAAACTCCAACTATCAATGATGAGTCCTCCAGAGTCATTGTATAAACTGCATGTTCCAGGGGAGACTTTGAAAAACCAAGTGAAATAAGTGACTTATCTAACTTCAGATTCCAAGCCCTCGGTGCTTGTCGAAGACCATAGAGCGCCTTGTGTAATCTCAACACCATATTAGGCTTGTTTTTGTTCACATACCCTGGAGGTTGAAGAACATAAACTTCTTCTATCAAGTCACCATTCAGAAAAGCCGATTTGACGTCCATGTTGATGCATTTTCCATCCTCTATGTGCGGCCAAAGCCACCAACAGTCTCACTGATTCTAACCGTGCTACAAGAGCATATACTTCATCAAAAACAACACCAGATTTCTGTACATATTCTTTTGCCACTAGTCTCGCTTTATATTTAACTACTTTGCCATCTGGATCCTTTTTGATCTTAAAAACACACTTCAAACTAATAGGTTTGTGTCCCTGAGGTAAATTGGTCAGCTCCCAAGTTGCATTATCATCAATAGATTTTAATTCTTCCTCCATTGCTCTCTTCCAACAAGGATCCTCTAAAGCACACTCTACACTTGTAGGTTCTTCTGCTCCCATCATGCACAAACCACTCACTTCTTGATTGTCACATTTAGAAGTTTCCGTGTATATGTCTGACAACAATCTATACCTTAATGGTACTCCTTTTGAATCTTTTGAAATGTCACTTAGTGGGGAAACAAAGCTTACTTTCTTTGGTGCATTGGTCTTGGTCACCAATGGTGTGACAACTTCTTCATTTGGATCATCACTGCCCTCTGCATTTAACTGTTGCTTTTCTTGATATCTGGTAATATATTTCACAGTAAAGGTATCTTCTTCACATTGCTCATAATCTGAATGCTCATTCCAGTTCCATTGTTGTTGCTCGTCAAATGCAACATCTCTAGTCACATGTAGTTTCTTTGTCACTGGATCATAAACTCTGTATGCTTTGGAACCTTCTTCATAGCCAAAAAACACAGTCTTTATGGATGTGTCCGTTAGTTTAGATCTTCCAGGAACTAATTTCTTCATCATTGCCAAACGTGCGAAAATAATGCACATTAGGTTTTCTACTATACCATGCTTGAAAGAGAGTCAAACCTGCAAGACTTCTCGAAATGCTTCGGTTTAGAATGTACACTGCAATCATGGATGCTTCACCCCAAAACTCTAATGGGACACCCTTGCTTTTCAACATATAGCGCGCCATCTCCACTATTGTTTGCTTTCTTCGCTTGACTACTCCGTTTTGCTGGGGCATATATGGTGCAGTAAGTTGTCTCTTAATACCCTTAAATTCATTAATTCATCCGAATTGAATTCTCCTCCCCTGTCACTTCTAAACATCTTAAGACACGCATCAGCTTCATTTTCAACCATAATAACAATTTTCTTGAAAGCTTCGAATACATCAGACTTGCTTACTAATGTGTCAAACCACATGTAACGACTATAATCATCAACCATTAACAAAAAATACCTTTTCCCACCTGGAGTTGGAAAAGAGAAAAAACTACATATATCTCCATGTACCAATTCTAGCCTTTTGCTAGCTCAAAAATTAGTTGATGCTGGAAATGAACTACGATGTTGTTTGCCCAACACACACCCCATCACATAGTTTATCACCTTGTTGTATGAGGGGCAAACCATCGACCAACTCTTTTGAACTCATCTCGCACAATGATTGAAAATTTAAATGACCGAATCTCGCGTGATACATCCATGAATGATCACCTGACTTTGCCAAAAAACAGACAGGTGTTGATAAGCTTAATGGTAACTTATACAATCTGTTACCCGATCTAGGTACTGGAACCAATAAAATCCTTTGTTGATCAAATATGCACAGATTTCTATCCTCAATTACTACCTTGCATCCACACTTCGGTTAGTACTTTGTGTTCGTCATTTTTACTCTCAAACATAACTGTCCCTTTCCCTTCAATCATCACTGTTGAACCATCACCAAACTTTACTCTACCATGTGCGGTTTCATCAAGATAAGCAAACATTGATTTACACCCGGTCATATGATTACTAGCGCCGGAATCAATATACCATTCTCCTTTCTCATCGATAACATCTAAATCTACATTCTCCTCTTGCTTAGCCATTAATAAGGTTGGTTCTTGATCATCATCTTTAGCCAAGTTCACTTCATCTCGCTATTCACGATGTGGTTTGCGACAATCCCTAGCAAAATGTCCAATTTTATTACAATTTTAGCACCTCAGTTTGTCACGATCAGATTGCTGCGTCTCAGCCGGTCTTCCACCATGATTACCAGAATCTCTACCTCGCCTCCCACGACCAGCATCTTCATGATTTGAGGTTCTATCCCCACTGGAAATCCCTTCCTTATGCTGTTTTTGCTTTGACTTAGCCAACCACTCTTCCTTAGTCATAAGCAATCCATCACCAGCATTGCTATCAATCTCAAACCGTTCTTCTACTGCTTTCAATTTCCCACTTATTTCCTCAATTGACAATGTCTTCAAGTCAACCAACGAAATCGCTACTTGTGAGTATCGAGGTGGAACAACTCGTAGAAACTTCTTGACAACAACTTCGTCATCAATTTTGCTACCCAAGAGTTGAAGATTACTAACTACACCAGTTAGTCTTACTGTAAAATCATCGATCTTTCACCTTCTTTGAATCTCATGGATTCAAATTCTCCTCGAAGTGTTTACGCCTTTGCCTCACGTACGCGATCTACTCCTATCCTCATTGTTTTAATAGCGTCCCACGCTTCTTTTGTTCACAGTCAACATCGCAAGCATTTTGGAGGGCACAGCTTGGAGGATAGCTGCGAGAGCCATTCGGTCCTCCTTGTATTCCGTTGTCCCTGTCTCGATTGCTTCCCACAATCCTTGAGCCTGCAAGTTCACTCTCATTAGCAGCGCCCAATCTCCATAATTGCTGCGGGAGAGCATGGGGTAGCGCATTGATGACGTCACCTCCTTCACTACTTTCTACACTACAAGTTCTCCACTGCTACCGGCTCCTACATCACTTACTTGTACCAGTGATGGAGGAGGTGATGAGGTTTTTGTTCTATCTGTCATCGTTAACCAAGCTCTGATACCAAATGTTGTAGAGAACAAAAGAACGCAGCAAACCAAAACTCAGATATTGTGGTGCAAAAGAACAGAGGCACCTTTTCTGCTTTTTTTATTATATATAAACTTCTGAGTTTTTCTTACAATCTTATCTAATAACAGTTAATAAACTTCTAGCGTAACCTGCAAACTGTCTGATAAACTCTACATACACAATACTCATAATTTAACATATATAAACAGCAACAATATTACACTTCAGTAGTTGCACGTACAACGATAACAAATGCCATCTTCAGCTTCCAGAGGAAGGAGAGATCCTTGTATACGACATCGATGCCAGACCCATCCATGTCTGATTGGGGACAACAACTTGACAAGAGATTGTCAATAGCTATGGACTGACAAACTCCTGCATCAGAAATAGGAGTTGGAACTACACCCACAAACTACTAACTATCAGCGCCAACGTTAGATTCAATGGAGGCACTAAGTGACCATGCCGATATGAAGATTCTTTGAGTCACTGATACAATCAGCAGAACCACTACTAATAGAATTGGCTGCCAAGAAGGGCCCACCAGCACATCAGTACGTCAGGAAAGGCATAGTAAGAGGTCGACCACAATTCCTAAGACCCTAACAGAATTTGTACTGGACTAATAACAAATCGGATAAGAATAGAATATGCTAGAATGTGAACGGAGAGTATAAATAAGAATGTATGAGAAAGAACAAGGCAACAATAGAATTGATATCTTCCTTCCTCCTTGATTCTCTGCTCCTCATCTGCTCTCTCATTCCTCTGTTCTTCCCTTCACCATTCTTTAAGGGATCATTGGTGCTTTCATTGCTGAACCATGCCAGTTGAAACTCGTTCACAATCTGATCTCAATCGTTCAGATTGTGGAAACCATATATCCTCCATCAAACCTTCAAAAACAAGCTTCTCATATATCTTCCATCAAAAAATCTCTTCACGACCTCGCCATTCATCTAGCTCGTTCAGAAAAACAACCCATCCTTCTCACACCCACATCTGCATCCACAAACCAGCCCCTCCTCCCAACACCCAACCCACAGCCTCTCCATCACAATCCCACCCATACACTTCCCTTCCCTGACACTTCACCCTCCTCAAATCACCCATACCCAGATTCCACTTTTGGCCGAACTCCCAAGTTGGAAATCCCCTTATTTATTGGTGATAATGTCTCAGGTTGGTTATTTTAGATTCATCGTGTCTTTGAGTTCCACAACACACCACACGATCAACGGTTCTATATCGTGACGTTTTACATGGCGGTGAAGCCGTATGCTAGTTCCAATGCCTTCGCACCACACAATAACTGACTTCATGGGAGTTCTTCTTCACCGCACTAGAGCTTCGTTTCGGACGATCGCCATGCTTTAATCAGAGAGCTGCTCTTTTCAAACTTCGCCAAACGACTACTGTCCGAGCCTTCACAACAGAGTTTTAAGCATTATCAACAATCACCCCAGGCCTCTCATCTCGAAATTTATTGAACTGCTACATCTCCGGCTTGCGGGCAGACATAGGCAGTTCCACTCTTTCGACCACTTAATCGCTATGGCTATGGCTACCCTTATTGAATCGAAAATTGAAGCCTCTTGGTTACCACTCAGCCACCCTTCGTACTTGTGCAACCACATAACTCCAACTCTACAACCATCACCACTACATCCACCCAGACTACTCATAAGAAAACTATCCCAAGAAGAGATGCAAGAAAGGAAAGAGAAGGGTTTATGATTCTCCTGTGATGAATGATTTACACCGACTCACCGTTGTTGTTCTAAATTTTTATGCATAGGTGACTCCCTCGAACAAGACTCATGCCAATTGGTGGATCTAGATTCATCAGCCCTACCCAGCGACCCAGTCATCGTTCCGGATCAACTTGACAATAACCCCGAAACAAAACAAAACCCTACCCTCTCATTCCATGCACTTTAAGGCCTCACAACGCTGTCTACACTACGATTAAGGGGTAAGGTGGCTGCTCGCGATGTGGTCATCCTCATCGATGGGGGCTCCACCCACAATTTCATTCAGACAAGAATTTCCCATTCACTGAATATTATTGTCGTCCCAGCTCACCATCTCAATATTATGGTGGGCAGCGGAGCCTCCCTTCATTGTGATGGCCTCTGCAAAGACATTGAATTACACATTCAAGGGCACACATTCCTGATGGATCTACATCTCTTACCGATATATGGCACCGATATTGTTCTGGGAGTACAAAGGTTAGCAAACTTTGATGAGGTGGTGTTCAACTGCAACCAAATGTGGGTGCGCGTTGTACAGGGAGATAAATCTCTAACCCTAAATGGCATCGGACATGCTGAGCTAGCCCAATTGACTCTGGGCCAGTCTCAAAAAACACTAGCTGCTGATGGTATTGCTTCCTTATACCAATTGACAGCCCACCCCATTCCTGAACTTAACACAAACGCAGAGCTTCCTTTACCCCAAATTCTAATCACAAAAGATCCATCAAGGCCGCTCTTCAAACTCTTCTACAGAAATTTGGCACTATTTTAGCCTTACCACATGGCCTTCCTCCGCAACGATCTTCAAATCACAGGATCGTTCTGCAACAAGGTGCAGCTCTAGTTAATGTTAGACGTTACCGTTATCCCCATTTTCAGAAATCAGAATTCGAAAAGCTAGTCCAAGACATGCTCGCAGACGGAATAATCAGACCCATTTGCAGTCCTTTTTCTTCTCCGGTTCTTTTGATAAAAAAGAAAGACAGATCGTGGCGCTTCTATGTAGACTATAGAGCTCTCAATGCCATCACGGTCCAAGATCGCTACCCAATACCTACGGTGGATGATCTATTGGATGAATTATTCGGTGCTCGGATATTTTCGAAACTGGATTCGCGGGCAAGCTACCATCAAATTGGGATGAGCAATGAGGATATACAAAAGACTGCATTTTGAACACACGACGACCATTTTGAATTTCTAGTAATGTCGTTCGGCTTATGCACGGCCCCTTCTACCTTTCAAGCTGTGATGAACCAACTCTTGCGCCCATTTTTGAGGAAGTTTATCTTGGTGTTCTTTGATGATATCATCATTTATAGCACAAACTAGACAGCTTGTCTTGATCACCTTCAACAGGTATTTGTTATTTTACAGACTAACTCCTTTCATGCTAAAGCATCTAAGTGTGACATTGGCAGAACTTACTTGACATACCTGGGACACATAATTTCAGACAAAGGTGTATCAGTTGATCCTAAGAAGATTGTGGCTATTTAGAGTTGGCTAATTCCAAAAAATGTTCGACAACTTCGCGGATTTTTGGGACTAGCAGGCATCGGAAGTTTGTTTCACAATACGCTACTATTGCTCTACCACTTACTTAGCTATTGCGCAAGGAAGCTTTTATATGGACTGCAGCTGCTGAGGCAGCTTTTCTTCGACTGAAATGTGCATTACGGAATACGCCAATACTAGCCCTGCCATTCTTCATACAAACAGATGCGTCAGGAGTGGGAGTAGGCGCCGTGCTATCACAAAATGGTAATCCAATTGCTTTTTATACTCGATAGATGTCTCCTAAACTCCAAGCCTGCTCCACATACAATAGAAAACTCTACGCCATTGTGAGTGCAGTCCAAAAATGGCGTCCGTATCTTCTTGGCAATAAGTTTATAATACAATCGGATCACCAGCCGCTTCGTTCTTTATGGACTCAGACCATTCAAACCCCTGAACAGCAAAGGTGCATCGCTAAATTAATGGATTTAGATTTTGAGATCACTTACAAACCAGGCAAAGAGAATGCACCAGCGGACGCATTGTCTTGCTTACCTGAATCTTCCTTCCAGGCGCACACAATGCAATCAAAACCAGTTCTTGGAATCTTAAAGGCTCTACGAGAATTTTGTCGATCAAACTCGGCAGCTAAAGCTCTCATTACTAACGTATTGGAGGAACCAGCTGAGTATCCAGATTATGCAGTTAGAGATGGCCTCCTCCTATTTAAGGGTAAGTTAAGTATTCCGTTGGATTCTGCACTCACACATTTGATTATGCACGAATATCACAATTCGCCTATTGGGGGTCACTTTGGCATTCAACGAACAACCATGCGTATTTCTGCTAATTTTTATTGGCCACAGATGTGAACTGATATTGCTAACTATATCCGAAAATGCCCCATTTGCCAGCAAGTTAAGCCGCTCAATACTCCTCCTGCCGGTCTCCTCCAACCACTGAACATCCCTACACAGGTATGGGAATCTATTTCTATGGATTTTATTACATCCTTTCCGATTTCTGAAGGAAAAACTGCCATTAGTTGTGGTTGATCGTTTGAGCAAGTATGCTCATTTGATTACGCTGCCTTCCAAGTATACAGCCTCGTCAGTTGCCACTTTATTCATACAAGAAATCGTGAGGCTTCATGGATTTCCAAAGGATATTGTTTCTAATAAGGATCGACTATTTATGAGTGAATTTTGGCAAGAGTTATTTCGTTTACAGCATACAACTCACTCGTTTAGCAGTGCATATCACCTTCAGTCGGATGGATAGACAGCGGTAGTAAATCGTTGTCTAGAAGATTATCTTCGGTGCTTTGTGGCTGAAAAACCAAATCAGTTGCGCAAATTTCTTCCATAGGCCGAATGGTGTTATAATCACATCATGGCACTCAAGAATAGGCCGCACCCCGTTTGAGGTAGTTTATGGCAGGTGACGGCAAGTCGTTGTGTGCGCCAAACTTATATTTATAATCTCCTGTTAACACTTAGCAAGCGGAAAGCAGGGTCGAACCCACGAGAGAGTGATCAGTGATAGGGGCAATGACTACAATAAGGGCAGCAACATTAGAGGAGAAAGTCGACAACCTGAACTCAGAAGTCAGAACCATCAAGACCAATATGAAGGAGTTCCGAGAGAGGACCGATGCAAGATTCATTGGCCTCAAAGAGAGGATGACGTTCATGAGACTCATGCAAAATGTACTCGAAAAATTATATCAACTCATTCCAACTGTAACTACAAGAGAGGGGCGATGGCAGTCAGGGTTAGCCAAGGTCAGGCACTTTGCCATTGCCTTTGACCAAGAAGTGGAGGTTGTCAGTGAATCAAGTAGACCCCTAGTTACCATAGTTGGCTCACAAAGGCAACAGGCGCAACCCTATCTTTTCCCACACCTCAAGCACTTTTTAGAGGGGTTATCACCAAAGCCATGGTTCATGGCCTCGTGCACCATGACAATATGATACCTGGCGGGATGCAACATGAAATGGAAGGGCATTTGATTACGTGGGCCGATGCCAGCCGCACCAGAGAAGTGATCCGTAGGCAAGGCCAGGCTATCCGAGTTAGTTGCACCTAGACTACGGGCATACCGAGCGAGGACAATTGAGGTTTACGAAGGGCATCAACTGGGGAAATATGAGGGCCAGTGTATGAGAATGGGGGATACCAGAGTGAGGAAGCTGGAGATATCCATCTTCGAGGGCAAGGATGCAGCAAGTTGGGTCTATATGGCCGAGCGGTACCATCTTCGAGGGCAAGGATGCAGCAATATGGAAAAGCTTAATGCAGTAGCTTTATGCCTTGACAGCAAGGCACTAGCCCGGTACAGATGGTGTGAAGCCATGCAACCATTCTTTACTTGAAAAGAGATCCATGAGTCCCTTCTTGAAAGGTTTCAGCGGAAAGGGAGAAAGGAGGTACACAAACGCTTTTTTGCATTGACCCAAGGAGGATCAGTAATGGAATATCGCGAGCAAGTTAGAGAGCTCTCAGGGGAACTTGGAGGTATCATGGACGAAGCCCTAATGGGAACCTTTATGAAGGGGCTGAAACCAACAGTTTGGGCAGCAGCGAGGGTCCTGCGGCCCAGGGGCTAGGCAAGACGATGTCGCTAGCTCAACTTGTAGAAGAAAAATGACGGAGTTGAGAAATCCAATCTCAACCAAGGGACTTACTAGAGCCCGTGGAAAATGGGGGAAATTTTGCGACAGGGCTAGGGGCCAATACTAGGCGAGCACTGGGGCAAAACTTTACCAGGCCGCGATCCAACATTCGAAAGGTAATCGAGTCAGAAATTTAAGCCAAACTTTCGAAGGGGATATGTTTCAGGTGTGACGAGCCATGGGCTCCGGGTCATCGATGCAAATATAACTTTGTATGTTTTAGTGGTCCACGGAAGAGGATGAAGACCCGACGGATGGGCAGATGTTCGTGTAAGAAGAGGAAGACTCAGACTTAGGCAAAGTCAAGGTCTCCTTAAATTGCATGGCAGGACTTGCACCTTCAAGATCTATGAAGCTCAGGGGCAAAATTGGAAACAGATAGGTGATTATGTTGATAGACAATGGGGCAACCCACAAATTCATGGCACGACAGCTTGTCTCAAAGGAAGGATTTGAAATATTGGACAAATGGGAGTTTTGTGTTACACTTGGGACTAGGGTCACTGAGGATAGCCGAGGATTGTGCCAAAGGGTGGAACGCAATCTATCAGGCTATCAAGTAAAATCAGATTTCTTACCACTCAAGTTGAGAGGAACTGATGTCATCTTGGGAATGCAGTGGCTGCACACTTTGGGTGATATTAGAGTCAATTAGAAGTCACTCCAAATGGAGTTCCTAGAAGAGGCAAAAAGGGTCAAGCTAGCCGGGGAGCTAGGCCTGTGCTTGGCTGGGGTTTCATTTCAAGCCATTGTCTGAGGGAGTAAATGTACCTGAATGTTATTTGGTAGAAGTGAAAACAGCTAAGCAAATATGTGTGGAGAATAAGACTGTATCGGCCGAAGAGGCCAGGATGATCCAAGGGCCTTCAGAAGGGAAACACCTGAGGGCCATCGAGAGGTTGCTACAAGAGTTCCCTGAAGTGTTTCAAGAATCAAAAGGGTTTTCACAAAAGCAAGGACACGAGAAGTCAATAGTGCTAAATGAAGGGGTCACACCAGTAAGTGTGAGACCATATCGCTACCCGCAAATCCAGAAGGACGAGATAGAAAAATTGGTCAAGGAGATGCTCAAGGCCAGAGTCATTCAACCAAGCACCAACCCTTACTCAAGCCCGGTGTTGTTGGTCAAGAAGAAGAACAGGAGCTGGCATTTCTGCGTACACTGCAAAGCACTAAACAAACAATAGTCCCCCATAAGTTCCCCATTCCCATTATCGATGAGTTATTGGATGAGTTGCATGGGTCGGTCATTTTTTTAAAAATAGCATGAGTTCTTAGTCATGCCATTTGGACTCACGAACCCACCAGCCACTTTTTCAATCTTTGATGAATCAGGTATTTAAACATGGCTAACCAAGCAAAACAAGCCAATCCTGAAGATGCCCGAGAATGCCCGCAAGGGAGTCGGGCCTTATCCAAAGTGTCCGCCCAAATGTCATCAGACTGGGGCAAAGACTGAGGCATCCTAAGAGCTTCCAATCGAGCTAATAGAGTTCCGAGCTGAGGGGAGGATCTTCATTAAAGACAGCGACGGTTGGTCCGAGTAATCAATGAAGTCAGCCAACAAGTCTCTAGAGTTTTCAGAAAAAAATTTAGAAATACGTTGTTTATGAATCTCAATTTCCCAAATACGTTCGTTGCAAATATCATTTCATGAATGCCCCGTTTCTTAATGTTCCCGGCAATGTTGTTGCCGATTTGTTGAATTTCTCAACAGACCGGCAATTATATTGCCGAGATGCTGCCACATAGTAACTTTATGAGACCGGCAACTACATTACCGGTCTCATACAGAATCAATTCTTTACAGCTCCAGAATCAATCTATTACACCGTCTTCCATGGCTTCTCGGCTAGCCTCACATCTTACCAAGCCGCCTCCATGTTACAAAACCCATCAATCCTTGCTGTGTTTTAAGACCAAAGGCAGCAGTTACACACCACTAGCTCGCCACAGTTTCTAGGGCTGAGGAATCAGAAGGGTCTTTGGTCGGATTCTGATTACGTATCTGATGTGATCGTTGGGGTGTTCGATACTGGAATCTGGCTGGAGAGATGAAGCTTTTCCGATCTGAATCTGGGCCCGGTGCCCAAGCGGTGGAAAGGGGTTTGTGAGATTGGGGAGAAGTTTACAGCTCAGAGCTGTAATCGGTAAGTGATCGGAGCCAGGTTTTTCGCAATAGGGCATGAGGCTGCTGGACCTGGCGGATTCGGAGAGATCAATCGGACACAGTGAAGATTTGCTCTCTTCGTTCACATCTTGTAGCCCTAGAGAATTGATTTCTGTATGAGACCGGTAATGTAGTTGTCGGTCTCATAAACATACCGGCAATGTTATTGCCGGGTGATCTGTGGCAACTGATATTTGCCACCTTGGTTAATTTGTGATGATTCCGGCAATATCATTGCTGGTCTGTTGAGAATTACAATAAACCGGAAACAACATTGCCGGGAACATTAAGAAACGGGGCATTCGTGAAATGATATCTGCAGAGAACGTATTTAGAAAATCGAGTTTGATAAACAATGCATTTCTAAATTTTTTTCGAGTTTTCAAGGGGAAAATCACTTGGCGGAGAGTCAAAGGCCATCAAGAAGGCAATATTAAAGCTCGATGGTGGCATCGGAGGGGCTGGATACAAAGCACCAAGGGGAGATGAACCTGAGTTTGAATTTGAACTCAAGGCATGCGAAGGGACTTCCGCCCAGTCCTCTCATCATGAGGTTCAAGCATTTGAGGACCATCATTGGACTGTAAAAGGAGGTCGTCCAGACCTATTATCATCATCGAAAAGATCACAAATATATCGGGCATAATTGCTTTGGCGTAGTTTAGATCGGCTATTTGGCTTGGGACTCGAGTGGCCTTTCATTTGAGAGTCATTTTTGAGGCATTTTGTTCATTTTTTTTTTTTGCAATTCTATCCGCACCATCTTATTGAGGGGAGAATTCTATCCAACTTCGATTTTTCAGTCTCTAACATATTAATACTGAATTTCTTATGGAATATAAATTATTCATATATCCTGATCCAATACCCCGAAATAAGCTAATCTACACAAAAAAGGTCACTGCCATGACGATTTTATTTCAGTTAGGTATTCTAAGTATTGGCCATTAACTAAATGTTTATGTAAATAATGTGCAGTTAAACGTAAATAAAAACATTAACGGAGTCAATTACAATTTATGTAATGTCATTAAACCGTCATTGCAATTTAAATTAATTGCAATCAATTCACTAGAACTTTTTAAAATAAATTAGTTTGAGAATAAATCGTGTGTTTGTTTTACTAATGGGTTTTACAATTCATACAAAGAGATTCAAGTATATCGCCTAGTACATATATTTGAACACTGAAGTACAAGCCACAAGAGTAATTCCACCCATTCACGCCTTCAGGGACGGATCTAGAAGTTGAGATAGGAGGTGACAAACAAAAAATAGACTACACCATTAAAACTTTTTACATTGTTTAAAAAATTATTACATTAAAATAATGTCGGCCTTGTTTCCATATCACGAAAATCATCTATTATTATCCGTGTTAAACATTTCAGCTATTTCTTTTTCAATATTGACAACCAAGCAATCCGATAAGAATCATCTTGCCTTATGTTGTGAACTGCACTCTACACTATATTCATTCTTGAAAAAAGAGCGTTCGGCATGTTTAGTTTCTTTGTTCTCACCAACCATAGACATAGTTTAGAAATCTAGGATAAAATTTTAGAATCTGGAAGTTATCGGACAAGCATGAGCCCCGGGCCAAATGCTTAGGAGTTCTGCAAATATTTTTAGCCTGCTTTTAAAGTATATTTTAGCTTAAACTATCAATAAAGGTGAAGATTACAAATATTTCAACCAACATAATTTACACACAAAAATACAAAATAATACCGAAAAATGGAACAGTATAGGCCCATAAAACAAGTTCTTCTCATTAAAAGCCCAATTTCGAGAATAATAATAATAATAATGTATCCGATCTAATCTAATTTGCAATATATTTAATTTACTATCTTAATAATAGTAATGTTGTATCCGATCCTTTTTTTTTTTTCACCCAAAGCCTGGGGTTGGGACCAACTCGAAATGTTGGAGTTCCATGCACGAAGATGTCATTTCATCTTCATCAAAGTATATCGGGTAAAATGTTTCTACTAATGGCATATATCATCGACTCTGAATGATGTACACAACTCTTTAGGATCTAAAGATGTATGATGTCTATAACTTCTCACATCGGATGCATGATGAAGACAAAGTAAAATGAAGTTATCCTCTGATAAACTAAATTTGTTTCAGCACGCTGGTTATGAGTACTCATCCATCTTAGTTGATAATCAATAAAACTTCTCAAGTTGTACTAAACTGATCACACTAGAAATCATTCAAATTTATTTAAACTAGAAATTACATTAAATTTAAATACTAGATTAATTTTATAAAAGAAATTTAAAAAAGGTTGGTGACAATACACTCTAATTCCATCTCACAGCATATATGATGAGTGAAGCACAAACCATACAAAGCAAACTCGTCTTGAAATAAGATCGTTAAGCTTCCTACAAATGAAGGAAGAATAAAGTCCACGCTCCAACTAGAAAAAGCTTCCCTTATAAGGAAGAAGAACCACCAAGTTAGGACTAGAAGAATTCCTCACTTAAATACCTATGTATGATTAGGTGCCTCCATAGACAATCAAATAGGTGCACTTTTCCAAGAGTTAAACCAGCTGATTCAATTCATACTCCTTCAACATTCATGGAAATTACCTTAATCAATTCACCTATGACATATCAGTAAGCCCGCCCACCTTATCGCCATCACATTGACTTCGTAAGTCGCATCTTGGTCGAGAGATGGATAAGATATTGAGGGACCACAGATGTTTACTAAACAAGGACATGATCATATAACTCAACTCGTAACTCTTGTATATTCTGAACGAATACGAATTGAAGCGCAACTCTCAAAGTCACCGGATAGCCAACCACAAGATTATATGCTAATATCTATGATCGTCCTATACATGGAACAAAGTAAACGCCATATTAGGCAATCCATAAGTTTAATCTTAACGCCATATTTTTAATTGTAAACGCATTTATCTGCTAATATAGTAGATCATTTATTTCTGACTTATAAAAACTGATAGCCTACCCTTTTTAAACCCAAATAATAATTAAATTAAATAATTGCCTCAAAAGCAAAAAACAAACAAACTATTCAGCAGGCAACATTTTGCATAACCTATCACACAAGCAAAAGAGATGATGCATTTGCAGCAAATTACACTTAATATAAGCAATCTGATGGGAAATTCAGTCACAACAATAAAATAACAGATGCGGAATAAACCTTATTTGACAAACCTTTCTTAATTCGAATGAACCTTCCAGAATGCAAACAAATAAAATGATCCAACTATAGTAATAATCCATCCCACACAACACTAATTAACAAGCACAAATGAAGCACCGTAATAATCCATCCCACACAACACTAATTAACAAGCACAAATGAAGCACCGATTTTTAGTGTGAAAAACCTTTCGATATAGAAAGTAAAAATCACGGAACCTCTTAAAAACTACTGAAATCTACTACCGCCTATGAGAGATAGCAATACAAAGTCTTCTGTAGATGTACTAGAGACATACAATGATCGTCCTATACATGGAACAAAGTACGTCAAAATATATGAATCAAGATGAAGTAAAAAAAAAAAAAAACGTCACCCAACACTGCTACTGTCCAGTCTCCGAGAACCCAATTTCCAGACCTCCAAAACCGATCTCTACCGTTGAAAATGTTGATCCATATGCTATGAAGCTACTTTCCAAAAATCAAGACGATCAGACCGTTCAATCTCTAAGCAACGACTAGTCTCTGAATCTGAATACTGAAAATGAAACCTTATAATCTGCAAATCTGCACTCTCATATGTATGTCGTATCTTTTCATGCCCTCTCTTATCCAGTATAAACAAGAGCACATGGTTAAGAAAATCTTGTATTCGGACCTAAATTTGTTGGGCTCTATCTCATGGTCAAAAACCAAACTTTTGAAAAAATTTACTATTTATCCATATTTGTTAAATATGCCTTACTTTTGAAGTTAGCTTCCAATTTGCTCTTCTTTTTTTTTGTATGAAGGCGTCGTTTGAAAAAGCGCTTTTACTATAAAGCGCAGAATGTACTCGCACTTTATGTCACTGTGGCGCTGATATGAAGGCCCGACCCTGAGGGGTGGCAGGTAGGGGGCGGCGGTCGGGGCCCACTCATTTCAAGGGTCTGCTTTCCTCAAGGAGCCCATGACATATGTAAATATCATATTTTTCTTTTAAAATTAATGTTTAAATTATGACAGTGTTTGTGGTAAAAAAAATATTAAAATTATATTTATATAGTGATATTATGTTACAAGTGTCCTACATGTATATTTTGTCCATGGTCCATAAAAGATCAGGAACGGACCTGCTGATATGACATATGTTGGTATTCAGTCAACGATTTAAGATGAGCCGCCGTTACAAATAACGCTTTAGAGCATCTCCAAGGGGGATACGTAAAATGTTTAGCTAAAATATAATATTATATTGGTTGTGTATAATTTAGATGATGAAAAATAGTTTGTACTCCAATGGGATTATGCATAATGGTTATGTATATTTAGAAATCAAATTTCAATGTCTCTTCATCCATACACACTTTACTCTTCATCCATACACTCTCTACTCTTCATCCATAAACTCTCATATCCTCATCCCGACACTCTCCTCTCTTCAATTTTATCAAAGTCATGCCACACAATCTACGAAAATGGTGAAAAATGAGGATGAAGGACGAAGAACTACAAATAATGAGTCTTGTTGCTCAATATCATTATGAAAGTCAGAATGAGGAGTTTTCACCACGCCGTGGTGGATCTACAATGAACCACCATGTTATTAAATGCGATAGAGAAGAAGGTCATGCTAGACTTTATCATGATTATTTTTCTGGCACTCCTACATATCTAGAATCAATGTTTTGTAGGACATTATATGTTATGCAATGTGAACTATGATCTTTTACTATGGGCGCAATCAAAACTAAACATGTACAAACAATATTTATATTTAGGCGTTTGATTTAATAATCACCTATATCAAAAAAAAAAGTGCAATTATATATAGTGCAATGCTTCCAATCCTACAGCCTTTTTCGATGCCAACCAAAAAGATTCCAAATCACCACAACAAAAAGATTCGATGCCAACCAAGATTGAAGTTAAACACCTACAGTCTTTTTCCTAAAATTTCAGCCTTAATAGAATTGTAGAAGCTAGCCATTTGTGGCTCCTTATTAGTTGTATCGGTAGTCATGATGGAAACTTCATACATTTCTTGCTCCCGCTTCTGCCTTGTTTCATTGATTGTTACTTGCTTTGTTTTTAGTGTAAGATGTTCATCTTCTATCTTTACCATGACCTCATATTTCTCTCGTCTCTTATTAGCAGAAGTAGGCATATGGTTTCTTATTTCTCTAAAAAAAGAATTTGATGCTTCATTACGTGGCTCAGCATCCATTCTTTTCTTTTCTTTTTGGCAACCTTTCTTCCCATTGGGCGTTCCAATCCTTCGTCATCCTCTTGCTCACAATTGACACTCATTGGACTTTGAGAGGATCCGATAGTATGTAGGCTCTCATTTGGGGGTGCTCTTACTTTTTTCTTGATCATATTTGAGGTAAATTTTGGCGAATTTTGCAACTCAGTCCAACAGTGCGAGAATGGGAATGCACTGCCTTGTAGACTTTGACAATCTCCATAGCTTGACTCACCTGACAAAAAATAAGTGCAATTATATATAGTGCAATGCTTTGAACAAAGTCAATACCGAAAAAGACACTAAAAGGTTCAAATTGCATACCTTGTCTGCTTCACCTATTCCTCTTTTATTCATTCCTTCTATTTGATTATAGAATCCTTGAAACTTGGTTACACATTTTTGTATAGTGGACCATCGATTTGTCAAAGCTATTGGAGTTCTTTCACTTTGGAATGATTTGTGCTCGTCAAAATAGTTTGCAATTCTACTCTAATAGCTTGTTTGCGTTTGATTGTTGCCCTTTATGGGGTCCAAACTTATGTTTTTCCATGCAGATATGAGTAACATGTCTTCTTGTATAGAGAAATTCTTTGAACATCCTTTTTTCTCCGGCAAATATGGCTGAGAGCCTATATCTTCACTGTCTTCGCATAGGCCTTCATTAAGAAATTGTGTGAATAATGTGTCCATTCCGTACAAATGTATCTGAAATAAATTAAAAAATAGATTAACGAAGTGTGAATTGCTAGAATCAGTGACTAGACTTACTAAAAAATAATGATAATGATATTATTATTACTCCTGATTTTATGTTACTGCTATCTCTAAAAAGACTTCAAATAATGATAATAATATGAGTTCATCTCCAATAGTTATCTCAAACAAGAACATAATCCAACACTACACCTCAAAACACTCAATTCAATCCACACTTTCACTGCATCAACAAACGAACAATTTATTTCTAACCTAAACTCAAACACATACAAGAACATAACCATCATCAAGGTTAAAATTTCAACAAAAGAGAAACTGGAAAAATCCAAGAGCAACCCCCATCCTAATCAGAGGATCCAAAACTTCACCTATGTATACTTGTAAGTAATGGAACAAAAATCATAAGGGCCCTCTCAAAGTTTTAAATTTTTGTAAAGGTTCTGTGTAAATTCAGGAACGGGGGCTAAAAATTATTAAAGACGCACTGCAACTTAAACACTTTCAGTATGGCCTATGTGTAGTAATTTTCTAATAAATCTTGCGCCTATGAAATCCTGAATTTAAGTATGTTTATTGAGCCAAGCAATCAAACCAGAATTAACCCGAGCAGCATATTTACCAACCGCCATCTTCTCAACACAAATTATCCGCTACTTCCGAATTCCCCAAATCACACAATCCTCCATACAATGTAGTCCATGTCATTTCATTAGAACTACACCCAACTCCTCCATTCTCAACATCACCTAGAAAGCTTCGGAAGGGTCTGATGTGAACCCTAAACCCTAAAGCTTCCTCAATCCTTCTCTCCAAACACAACCCTTTAACCAAATTGTTGACCTGAATCACATCAGGATCCAAACCTCTCTTCAGAATCAACTCCGAAACCCCAAATCCATAAACAACACAATTAACCCTAGAGTAGCAATCAATCGACATACTTAGAGTATGATATCTCACCTTTGACACAAAGCGAAGGGTGGCGGACACACGCACAGAGGAATCGAGCAAACGACTTGTGGAAAGAACGAGAAGAGAAATCAGAAAATAGCGATGAAGTAATCTGCTGCAGATTTGGCGATTACGATATTCCTTCTGTAAAATTATAACTACTTTTACTCGTGCGTTGGAGAAGACGATAACCATATAAATCTCAATTTTCTAATGATAGGTGGCCTTTTTTTTACATATTGGTTCTTTTACATAACCCCTTGAAGATGCTCTAAGGAGTTACTTTTTTCAATAGCGTTCATCGTTTTGGCAACAATAAGCGGCCATGGCCTCTCCCCGGGTGGTTGCTAAGTTGAGTAATGTTTGTGCAAATTTTGCTGAACAATAACAGTAACGTGACTTGAATCAAGTGTATTCCAGATGACGCTTTGATGCTCTGGTGTTATCAATGGATTTATATGCTCTGGTATCGTGACATTGCAAATGTGGCGTTGAGGAGCATTACTCAACAGTCCAATCCTTTCACTAAAATTGCGATCATGAGGAGCCTAATGTTCCATCCCAAATTGCTAGCCGTATAGAATGCATATACATGTATATTTAGCTGATGATGACGCAGGCAGAGGCATCATCATCATCTACACATTGTTGATGCAGGCGGAGGCATTGTGAAACCTCAACACTCTGATGTGATAACAGACTATGGTGAAAGCTTGTTTTTTTATTGATCATAGACACTACTTTAAATATAGTTTACAATAACGGGAATGAGTAAAAACAGGAAACAAACTCTAACTGACTTGGACTACTTCAAACTCACAAAGAGTCCACTTATTTCTCACAAAACAAACTCAGACTTGTTCAAATATAAACTGCCGACTTTCACCTTAACAGCAGCTCCAACAAATCTTCCCCTAAGCTGGAATCTCTCACTCCGTTTCCAGCTTATTCATTAGCTGCTGAACCCCAAGCAAAGAACGCACCTTAACAAAAGTATCCAGCTTTACTGGCTTTGTCATTACGTCAGCAATTTGCTCATTCGTTCCACAGTAAGACAGCTTTATCACCTCCTGATTGCATAACTCCCGCAAGTAATGATAACGAACATCTATGTGTTTCGTCCTTCTATGCATAACTAGATTTTTTGACAACTTAATTGAAGAGCCATTGTCGCAGAGAACTTCAATGCACTGATCTTGTGACCAACCTATCAGTTCCAGCAAGTGCTTTACCCAAACAGCATGACATGCACACTCTGTTGCAGCAACATACTCTGCCTCCGTAGAGCTCAATGTGACAATAGGTTGTTTCCTAGAACTCCAGCAAACAGCAGCCCCAGCTAACAGAAATACATATCCGGATGTGCTCTTTCTATCATCGATATCCCCAGCGTAGTCGCTATCAGTGTATGCTTCCAGTTTATGTTCATCTCTTCCGCGCCCTCTGTATCCTCCACGGCCTCTTCCTCGAGACCTATAGTCTGTGGTTACTTTCAAAACCTGCTCCTCTTCTTTTTGTTCCATCATTCTCTGTTCATACACTAGTAAACTACCTTGAAGTTCATCAATAGTCATGCCTTCTATATTATCTGACTCCTCAAGGGTGCATACAATTATGTTGAACTTCAGCGTAAGTGAACGTAAAATTTTTCCCACAACCAATGAAGGTGAGACTGTCGAATCCCCATTTGCCTTCATTTTGTTTACCACAGACAAAACTCTACCAAAATAAGTATCAATCTTCTCACCTTCCTTCATAGATAAAAGCTCATATTCCCTTCTCAGTGCTTGTAATTGAGCTCTCTTCACCTTAGTTGAGCCTTGATACTTTTGTTTCATCGAATTCCATATAGCTCGAGGAACTCTTATCCAAAATTGTTTCTAATATTTCTCTATCAATTGCTTGAAAGAGATAATTCTTCACCTTCATGTCTTTAAGCGTCGCCTCCTCGCAACTCTTCTTTTGAGCCTCATCTGCTTTTCCTCCAAAGGTAGGTATCCCCTCTTCTACCAAACTCCAGATCTCCTTGCTTCTCAAGAAGTTTTCCATTAGCATTGACCAGTGATCAAAATGCGCATCAAACTTGGGAATTGCCGGCTGAACAAACTTATCTGTCGACATTCTCAACACTCACTCTCAAAACATGCCACTTTCGAAAGCTCTGATACCAAATGTGAAACCTCAACACTCTGATGTGATAACAGACTATGGTGAAAGCTTGTTTTTTTATTGATCATAGACACTACTTTAAATATAGTTTACAATAACGGGAATGAGTAAATACAGGAAACAAACTCTAACTGACTTGGACTACTTCAAACTCACAAAGAGTCCACTTATTTCTCACAAAACAAACTCAGACTTGTTCAAATATAAACTGCCGACTTTCACCTTAACAGCAGCTCCAACAGGCATGGCCGCCTATCAAGTTGACGCTCGATAGTTGCCGAAACCCTAAACCTAACTGTTGTTGAAAAAAACCCTCCTCATAAAGCCCTAAACGTAACTGACGTTTATAATCTACATGAAGAAACTTTTGAGCACGCACTACTGCACTCGATTGTCATTATGACCAATAAAATTAATGAATATGTATCTAGAAGTTTTACAAAAGAAACTTTTCTTTACTTAATAAAACCTAAACGAAAACTAGCATCTCAAAAATTATTCACTTTTTTTTCTTTTCCCTGCCTTTTCTCCCTGACATAAAACAAAACACTGCCCACGGGCAATCCTTATATTGGTCTGCGGATGTACTCAAGAACCGCCATGAAACTGTCTATCAAAATTTATATAGCATTCTTACCGCCAAGAGACCACAGCAGGAGACATGAACTTTGGGAAGTGAGTGAGAGGTCACATGAACTTTTAGCGACCAGGTTTAGCACGCTTCAGTCCACTACTATTGAAAGGAGATCCACTGCCACCACTCTCCTCTCTGAAATTTGAGTTCAGTAATGCCAATTCACTTAGTTGCTGCCTTTTGACCAAGTCTTCTGACTCGTCCTGGAACCAAAATTCCTCAGATGAGCAAATTTGATAACATAAATAACTACGAGCAAGTATGCTTTAGAGAGGCTCATGCATGCTTAGAAAAATGCTCAAATAGCATGGACCATGTTTTCACCAGCCGCTAAAGTATTGATAGAAGGGGGAGGGAGATAAAGAAAGAGAACTGAGGACACAAAACCAGACAGAATATAGGAAGGGCATCGCCCTTACGGATGTTGGAAGAATTTTAAAATCAGAAGGAACTAGATGTAAGATGATAACTATCATTTCGTGAACCAGAAGTAGACACAGCTGTAAAAAGCACATTATTGTCAGCAGTCAGCACTAGGAAGTACACAGTTGAAAAATATTGCTGAATTTATCTGGTAATCATGCTATAAAGATAGAATATGGGTGAACAAAGATTTACGAACCACAGGTTTAAGCAACTCCTCAATGATTTGCTGCACTTGCCTCAGCCTCAAATCAACAATATTAACTGGCAGGTCGGCCTCAATTAAGATGTGAAGAGGTTCGTTTAAATGTTCATATCCAGATTTTCCCCTAAGCTTTTCTTCCTTCAAAGTCAACAAGGAATGTAACAATCAATCATGTTTATGCTTGTACAAGCTGTGCTTAGTAGAACATCTGAAAAAGCAAATAAATGAAGGATAAGATAAACAACCTTTTCAGGGTCCTTAATTGAACCTTTCCCGCGGATAAACACCCGACACCCTGTCGTGACTTCCACCCGTTTCAATGAATTACCCCTAGGGCCAAGAAGTCTTCCAACAAAGTTGAACTGGCATACGTATAGCAAGTCACGCAAGTATAGTACTAAGAAACAATAATGGAGACAAGTAGGGTTGAAGAGAAACATACATTTGGATAAGCATCTACAGGAATTTCTAAGCGCAAAATCTTCTTCACGGGATATAAATTAAGGCTTGCCGGTTCCCCCAGCCAATCCATGCTCATACCAGGTGGTCCAACATATTGCTAAAATTTATAATAATATTAATAATTTACATAGTTGCTACAACTTCCATAATATATCTAGACGATGCGAATTGGGGAGCCTGGCACAAAAGGACACTTCATATATCTATAGAAATTAGCATACATAAACGACAACTAAATGGAGAAAAGGAGAGATACAGAGATAAGAGTTCAGTGTTCATTAATTAGTAGTACTAACATAAATCAAATATACTAAAAACTTATATGGAACCTGTCTTAAAGGAAACATAAAGAGAAAACACCTCTTGGGGAAGGCCATTCCAACCACCCCTACTGGGCCCAGGAACATTTGGTATAAGATTTGAAGAGGCCATTGGACTTGGGGTTCTGTGTTGCAGTCTATCAATGTCACCAAAACCTTGGCTGGACATCATCCCAGAAACACGTAGAATCTCTGGTTATCCAATAAAAATAACCATAAAATAAAATCTTGGAAAAGAAAAAATATGGATTATGTTGTATGATGATCCATCATAATTGGAAATAAAAAGGTCGGAGTCAAAAATTTAACCTATTGCTTACAACGACTATATATTCATATATGATGTTTTTTTCCGAATAAATAGTTTATCTTCCAGGTAACAATAGTCAGTAGTCACATATTTAAACGTATTCAATCAAGGGTATAGATCAATTGTCGACTTATAGAAATCTTTACAGGCAACTTCCTCGTTCTAAATATTAATAACTCATACACATAAAGGTGGCAATATCAGGGGAAAAAAAAAACCTTATTGGTTAATTTAGTCAAGCCGTTCGACAACCGAACTTGTTAAATCTTAGTGCTAGCTGCTACATACCCAATAAGGCAAGCATATGCTAACTTTGGAGGGAAAGTACTATGTATAATGAACTTGTAAACAACATGGGAAAAATGGGAGAGAAAACTGAGTGTTGTAAAGCCATGTGTAGTTTTTTGTACATAATCATTTAAACGCAATTTTGGTTATGAGAATATGCAGACCATTGATTTGTTAGTTCCAAATCATACGACTGGTGGTAGCTTATATATAAAGGAAAAGTTAGGAGGAATATTAAGTTATTAGATTATGGTGTTGCTCTCTCGATCTTGAAGAAGCTAGAGCTACAATTCTCCGGAGAAGGTTTTGTGAAAAAAGTGAAGCAAGGCTTAAGGTGAAAGTTTGACGGGAAAAAAAAATTAACAGAGTGACAGCCAGATCTGATATTTCTGCTGTCATGAAAGTTATTTGGAACCCATCAGTTCCAAAGACAAAAATAAATGGGTAGAGGTGGTGAGTAAGGAAATGAGCTCGCTTAAAATAAACAATACTTAGAATTTTAGTAGAAAAAACCAAATATCAAAAGTTGGTGGAGTGCAGGTGGTTATATGAAATGAAAGAAGGTGTAACAGTAAATGATCCACCTAGGTTTAAGGCCAGGCTGGTGCAATATGAAGGCATTGATTTCCCTGAGGTTCTTACACCAGTGGTTAAAACCTAAATGCCAATTTAGATTCAGAAACTTGAACAGTTAGACGTCAAAAAAACTTTTTGACATGGTGAGATAAAAGAGAAAATTTACATGAGGTACCCAAAGGAATATTTTGATAGAAAATTTCATGATCATGTATGTTTACTGTAAAAATCACTTTATGACAAAAAACCATGATGGTATACAAAGTTTGAGTCATTTGTGGTTAATATTGGTTTTGATGGAAGTAAATATGATAGTTGCTTCTATTTTCCCATAATTAATAATGATCCTGTGTATTTGCTATTATATGTAGATGATTTGTTGTTAATCACCAAGTCAGTGACTAAGATAAATAAGTTGAAGTCTGATTTGAGCTATCTTGTTGATATGAAAGACTTGGGAGATGCCAAAAAGATTGTGGGTATGATTCTTGAGAGGGGGAGAACTAAGAATTTGGTTAAAAGTCTAGCAAAAACCCAACTGAGAAAAAATTATCTGTGCGTTTGGCAATTTGAATTGCAAGTTAGTTTCAGTCCCCTTGCACCTCATGTTATTTTAAGTAAAGAAGAATGCCCAGAGTCAAGGTCTCAAATGTTGGGTATGGAAAAAACACCTTATGCAAATGTTATTGGCTTTATCATGTATACAATGATTAGTATTGTGCTTGATTTATCCTATGTTATTTCACTATTAAGTTGTTATATGTCTAATCCTGCAGTAGTTCATTATTATGCCCTTAAATGGGTCATTGCACATATTGATAGTACCTTGAGTATTGGCTTATCTTATGAAAAAAAGGCTATTAGTGCAAGTTAGGTTGGTTATGTTGTTTCTCAATTTGTTGGATATAAGATTCTAGAATATCAACAATTGCTTACTATTTTACATTGGGAAAAATTGCATATCATGGAAATTTCAATTGCATTCTATTTATTGTAGCAATGTCAACTACAAAATCTGAATATATTTCATTATGTGATGCTTTTAAGGAAGCTATTTAGTTATAGCCTGTTCTTTTGACATTAAGTTATTTACTTAAGTACTTAATTTAATTTAATTTTACTTAATTTAACTTAACTTAACTTAAGTACTTAAGTATTTAAATTACTATTCATCAACATAACAACACCACCACCACCACCACCACCACCTTAACATCACAATCACAACACCACCACCCTCACAATAACATATCCACACCACCACCACAAAAATACTACCAAGACTTCACTACCTTAACATCACAATCGCAATATCATCACCACCACCACCACAACAACCCACAACCGCTACAACACAACAACAACCCACCACCACCACAACACTAGCACTCCACTACCACTACCACCACACTACCTTAACATCACAACCACCAAACAACAACATTATCACCACCACCACAAAAATACTACCACCACAATATCACCACCACCACAACAACCCACCACCACAAAAACACTACCACCACCACCACAACACCATACCACCATCCCACAACAACACATCCACCAACACCACTACCACCCCATTACCACGCCACCACCATCACCATATCACCACAACACATTCATACCACCTCCACCAACAACACCACCACTCTACTACCACCACTATCACCACCACCACCCCACTACCTTAACATCACAATCACAATAACACTATCACAACAACAATACACCACCAATAAAAATTAATAATTAATGTACTTAACTTAACTTAAGTTTACTTAATTTAATTTATTCATTTACTTTACTTAACTTATTTACTTGAAATTTAAGTGCAAAAGAACAGGGCCTTAAATGAATTGTTAAGAGAAGCAAATTTAACCTTGAATGTACATGTAGTCTATTCAAATAACCAATCACCAATTCATGTAAGCAATAATCTTGTTTATCATGAAAGAACAAAACATGTGGATGCTAGTTTTCATTTTATTAGTGTGTTAATTGTTGATTGTGAAGATAAATTGTTTAAAGTTGATATTGTGGACAATCCTACAGATATGGGAACCAAGATTGAGACTAATTCAAGCGTTGTTTGTATTTTCTGTATGTTGAATAACTCGGTGCAGGTACATGAGGAGTGACTTGGGATATCAGTGCTTGGAAAAGTTGGTGTTCCTCTCTCGGTGCTTGGAAAACTCGGTGCTTGGAAAAGTTAAGAGGAAAATTAGGTTATAAGATTATGGTGTTCCTCTCTCGAACTCGAAGAAGCTAGAGCTATAGTTCTCCAAAGAAGTTTTTGGGAATCAAGCGAAGCAAGGCTCAAGGCAAAGGTTCAAGGTGAAGAAACTAAGAGAGTGACAGTCATTTCTGAGAATTATGCTTCGGAGCATTGTCCTTGGCTGCTAGCTCCTAATATGAAGAAGAGTGAAGGCATGTTTCCGTGGAGTTGATTCTAGGTCAAAGGAGGCTTAGCCAGTTAACATTAGTCGGTAGTTTAACAGGATTAGGTTTGGTGTTGTATTGAGTTGTTGTTCTTGTAAACTTCTATGTCATTTAGTGCATCTTGAGACTCAATGAGCACAACGTGGATGAAGGTCCTTTGTGACTGAACCCTTTCAAATTTCTAGTGTTCTTGTGCTTTTTTGCTTTGTTTTGGTGTTCTTGCATTTCTAGAAACTCTGATTAAATTCTAGGATACAGTATTGACTTCAGATTGTCAGAACTTAAAAAACTACACTGAGCTCGGACAGAAAAAAAATGAAGTTCAAGAAAAGTTTCATCTACTCATACCTTTTTAGAACATAATACATGATCAGATCAATGTTGTTGGTCCAATCATTCAACTCACGTCCCCAGATATTTCTCACAGCAATTATACCTTGTGATTTGTGCAATGACACAAAGTGCATAAGCCTAACTCAATGATATGCCAGAACACATGAGCCATGTAAATATCACAAAACCGAGTACAACACGAAACAAATTGATAATGCTGAGAACATGAAAACAAATTCAGACATGAGAACTTCTTAAAATATCGAGTACAATAAACATGTGCGAAAATTAAGGAGGAAGCTGATCAGTGAGATCCAAAGAGATTGATACAGAAAGTCTAGATCCTGATAACGACATATAAGAGCAAAGCATAGTAAATAACCTTGATTCAAAAGCCTGGTACATATAGGAAGAACTTGCATAAAAGGTCCAAGCTTCTGATGCTCTGCCAAGAGCTCCGACAGATACTGACTGCATTTATCAAATCAACAAAACCTATTAATTGCCACTATAAGTATCAATCAACAATCGGCAACCCATAAAACAAATCAATCAGATGAGTGAAGCGATTCATGGAAAGAGAAAAAATATGTATGAATCGACCCATCTGATACATTTCCAGTTGAGCCTGGAAAGGAAGAAAAAAATCAGACCTGTCAACATCTGGGGCGCCTCTTATCTGGGGAGAGGCAACTCTGGCTGGAGAGAAGTTGGGATTGAACAAACCGGACATACCTTATTTTTGTTTGCGGAGTTTGAATGAGAATGAGGAAAAGGGTCCCTTTTAGCAGCAGGCAGCAGCGCAAAGTACACATACTGATCCGGAGCAAATGAGGTTATCCTACTTGCCCTCGGGGTGCAGGTTAGCAAATATAATATTTTAAGTGGAACGGGCCTTTCGCACCAGTTAGTGATGCTGGGGCTTTTAAGCTATTTGTTGTATTTGATTTCGTATTTTTTTTGGTGTTAAGAGTTTTTATTTCCATTTTTGTATTTTGTTTTTCTGTATATGGACATGTTGCCTCCTCTTGTTACTTGTTGAATTTGATTAAATAAAATCGAGGTTTCCTTTAGTTTCCTATCATCCATCGGTATTTTACGGAATCAACAAACTTTGATCCATCATATCCCACGCACGCTGCATCAGATTGGTATCAGTTTCCAGCAGGTCCTGTGTGATGCCGACTCGCATACAACAAGGAGGCCAGACGTTGAACCGCCCATGGACGACACTGACTTGCGTAGGAACAATGCTGACCTGTAGAGCCAAACTGATTACCTGACCAGAAGACCTGACGCACTCGCCCATTCATGCGAAGATCTTGATGCCGCAGATGATAATCCGTTCAAAGCAAATCGTAATCCTCCCAGAGAAGATCGCCGTTTGAGAATTCGGCTTCAGAGTTGATATTGAGAATTCAAGGGCATCATTCCAGCTGATGAGTTTATTGACTGGCTTTCTCATGTTGAAGAGATCTTGGATTTCAAGGAGGTTCTGGATGATCGTCACTTGCCATTGATAGCTGTTAAGGTAATGACATCCTTGACGAAACAACCAAAAGAAGTTGCTACAACATCCTATGACAACAGAAGCTGGTGCAAGTTTTTGAAGTTGACAAAACAAACCGTAAAAAGATGCTATAGCAACCCGTTGCAACAGAAGCTGGAGCATGTATCGGAAGCTGTCAACCGACAACTAGAAGTTGCTGTAGAAAATCATGGAGACTCAGAGCTAGAGCAAAGTAGCCTTTCTACATGAAGCAGCACTGAGAGCGTCCGGAGGATTGCTGAAGGAAATCAATTCTCAACAACTTGCAAGAATGTAGGAGATCTCCAATGTGCAAGGTTGGTTAGAAAGATATGTGAATCCTAAGGGAATTAGGATTGCTATGTTCGTCATGTGTTGCGACTATATAAGGGAGTGCAGAGCACGCACAAAAACACACAACCATAGAGAGACACACATAAGCAAAGAGCGGAAGCAAAAATCTAAAGCACATAGTTGTGGATGCACGAGTTGAGAGAAGATCATGATTGGAGAAGTCTGATCTATGCTTGATCTCAAAACTTCAACTGGAGCGGAGCCTAATTGAAAGATCAAGTACTTGCTTTGAAGCATAGTCGCGGAGAGGAGCTGCCGCGGACTATCAGAGATCAAAACAGCGTTCCTTTATATTGACAGGAGGTCAATGATCAAAGGGAGCGTCGCCAAAGTCAGGAGAACTCGTGGAAGTCCGACTGCTCAGCAGAGAGTGCGTGGACAGAAGCTACAACAACCCGAGCAAGTTGCTACAACATCTTCCTGTTACGCATTATTTTAGAATAGGCTGAGTCTATGAACTGTAGCTATCTATTACTAGAGTGTGTAGACAGTGTGATCAAGTCTGTGGGACCAGACTGTGTAGCTAAATTGAGCACAGATTTTGACTAGGTTAGAAGTAAAAGTTAAACTAGCGTTGGCTGAGTTTTGGAAGCCTTTATACTTGAACTGGGTAACCAAAGCTTCTGCATTCATCAGGTTTGGTTGTACAAAAATTTCGGAAAGTGATCCAGAGGTTGCTATAGCAACCTCCGATAACTTATCACCAGAAGCGCTTGTAATTTCAATTTGCATCAGAGCCGATCACTCGACACACGAAGTGTGATCCGGGCAAGCATTGCTGACTTCTACGGCAAACATGAAGGAGGGACAAAGCACAAGCAGACCACCACTGCTCGAAGGAAGAAACTACGGATACTGGAAAGCCCGCATGAAAGCTTTTCTGAAGGCAATAGATGAAAAAGCTTGGAGACCGGTGATATCAGAATGGTCACACCCTCTGGTCATCGACAACAAGGGAGTTGCTCAGAAGAAGTCCGAAGATAGATGGACAGCAGAAGAGGAATTTGCAGCATCTGGCAACTCCAAGGCCCTGAATGCAATATTTGCTGCTGTGGATGGCAATAATTTCAAGCTGATCTCAAACTACGACATCACAAACAAGCATGGGACATTTTAGAGATAACTCATGAGGGAACAGACAAGGTGAAACCCTAGAGAATTCAGGTGATCACCTCAAGGTTTGAAAGCTTGAAGATGCTGGAAGGAGAAACCATCACTGAGTTTTATGCAAAGCTATGTGACCTATCGAATGCAGCCTATGCTCTCGGAGAACCAATAAAGGAAGAGAAACTGGTGAGAAAAGTTCTCAGGTCGTTGACTTTGAAGTTTGAGATGAAGGTCACTGCCATAGAAGAAGCACAAGCATTAAGAACATGAGGATAGAATCTCTGATTGGGTCCCCTTAAACAATTCGAGATGAAACTGATAGAGGATTCTACACCATCTCGTGGGAAGAACATCGAATTGAAGGCTGAGACAAACGAGAAGGAAGTTGCACCAGAAAACATAATTCAATAACTGGAATTGCTTGCAAAAAACTTTGGTAAGTTCGTGAAGAAATTAGAACAAAAACTGAAGTTCTAGTGCGGAAGTTAGAACTTGTCCCAGCTGTTGTATGACAACACCTGAGGAAACTCATTAGGAATGTTTGACTGTTTCGAGTGAATGTAAGTAATGTAAAGTAAATACGAGACACAGGAATTTGGTAACCCACTTCAGGACAATGTGTCCCTACTGTGGGGGGGGGGGGGGGGGGGGGGTTCTCCTAACCCCAACAAGCAGCAAGCCACAGAGCTGCTTGAATATTTTCCTCGATAATGGATTACAACTCCAGTCCACTTCTTTTAAAGCCAACGTTAATCTTCCGAAACATCTTATCCAAATATTTAATCGGAATATTTGGAGATCTAATTTGACAATCTTATTTTGTTGCCATGCCAGGTGATTGAGAATCCGTGATCATATCTCCAAGATATTCGTCATAGCTGATACTCCGTTAATCCTGATTCCTTGATCTTCGAGATATGATTTTCTAGAAGATTCCTTCGGATGATGCAAAGATAATTAACAATCTTTGGCAATCTCTCCCTTGGCAATTTTTGGCAAAATACAACATTTCTACGCTATCATAGTTGTTCAAGATAAGATGCAAAGATAATGAACTACTACTCCCTCCAACAACCAGAATATTCTCCCCTTAAATTGCCACAAACTTGGCAAGGGGATGCAAAAGTTTAACAGAATTCAAAAGAACAGCTTCAACAGAGTTCAACAAGGTTCTTAAACGGACAAGAGTTTAGAGATTACCAGTGTCATCTTCTTCCGGAGCCAGCTGATGGTGATAACAAAGGTCAATGAGCATTTGGACAATTTTCCTTATGCGACGATTCTGGCTTTCCACAGATGTAGTCAGCGCCATTCTCTCCGCCTCCAAAAGATCAATCATTCGTCCAACCATGCTCTTTCCAATAACAGCAAATGATGAACTCCCTTCCTCAGCAAGTGCTCCAACAACTATTGAAGTCGGATGTTCAGCGGTTGGCAGAGGAATATCTAGAACGTGCTTCCCTTTGAACAGCTTGTGATCACTTACAAGGGCTTCTGGACTGCTAGAGAGCTTGAGGCTGCCTTTCTTCAACTCTAGGCATTGACCAATAGCAAGTTCATAGATTAATGAAGGAAACCCAATATTTAGATTTACCCCTTTGAAGATAGCGTGCTCCGTTATTTGATCAAAAATCACTTTTCCCAGGCTGACTTTCTTTTCTTCTCCAATAGCTTCTAGCAGAAGAGCGAAACTTTGCTGATTTTCGTGACATTTTTGGATGTCCACCAATTATGCTGACTCACCGCATAAATTACAGCACGCTTTGCAGACAGCACCCGAGAGGTCAGCTCTGCAGTCCATCCGAACAATGATCCCCCAGTCATTTTCCTGGCTACAACATCCCAATCAGCAGACTCCTCAAATTTAACCTGAACAGCTTCTTCCGCATCAATGTCATAGAATTTGTTAATAATCTCTGGCGTGATTTTGATTAGGCTCCCCCTAACCCATACATGTCCATACTCCGAGCTAGTCTCATCACTAAACTCTTCACTCAAATTGGCAATCACTTCGCTCACCACAGATTCATCAAATCTCTTTGCCTTTTTCAGAGACTGATGCAACCCTGTTCTTTTGAACAGCTCCACCATGAACTTTGAAGAAAATCTATCTTCATTCAATATTCTTTCTGACACCAAACACCTTTTCTGCACGTTTCTCCAGCGATCAGCTCGTGGTTTATCCACAAACCACACCTGGCTTCTCATTACCCCGACTGGTTTAGCAGATTTTGATCTTTCTTGGTGGGGCATTTGCAAGGCTTCTTTCTTTCCTCTTCTGCCTGCTGGGTCCAGGCTGGTTGACAGGTACAGTTTCTTTCACTGGTGCAGGTTGCTCGACCTCTGCATCTGGTGCTTCTTCTTCCGGAGGGACTAAGTTGTCTTCAGATGACTTTGTCTCCTCTATTTCGACTTCTTTGGATGGATCTCTCCTTTTGGAAATATCCTCCCCACAAGACTGAGCCGGGGCATCAACCTCAGTTGATCTCTTCTCTCCTTCCTCCTCAAATACTGACTTAAGACTCTCAAGAAAAGTTTCAATAACATCTGCTCCCCCTGCAGAACTATCTTCAAATATATCCTCCAAAACTGTCTTACCAATTTCCTCAACAACCCCTTCTGTGGCTGCTTTGTTCACGGTCGATTCCACGACCGTTACACCAATATCCTCAACAACAGGATCAACAGACGCCTCAACATCTTTCTCAATATTAACAGAAATAGGAATTACCTCAGTAGGCGGTACAAATGATTCAATTGGTTTAACATCCTCTGCCCCCTTAATCGATAGCTTCAGTTCGGCTGCTTCGCGCCTCAGTTGATCTGCCTTTTTTCTAGCTGCTTGAATCATATTTTCATAGGTTTCTTCTCAGTCTCAACTCTGGCCATCTTCGCAGCAAGTGTGTCAGTCTTCTCCTTTGCTATCAACTCAACCACCTCTTTTCTTCTTCAATTTTCTTCTAGGTCTCAACAACAGTCTCGGCCTTCTTTTTCTTTTCGGTTTTCCTCCTCTTTTCACCTTCATCCTTAATCTTCTTGGATCCTGTTCTTTTGGATTTTAAGGCTAGAGGTTTGCCTCTGGCTGGTTCTTGAGATTCAAATCCTTTGCCAGACTTCTCGACAAGCATTGCTTTCTTGGAGGCTGTCTTTCTGCATGCTTCTTTGACGGCTGCGCTTTCGACTCACCTTTGAACGACGCTCCTGTTTGTCGGATTTTGGAGGCGTCACTACAGCGAGAGGGACGAGTGGATCATGTTCGGTAGACCCTGTAGTCGCATGCGATGCCCCAGACCCTCCCGCTGGAGAAGCTTCTCCAGAGTTCACCATACTGAGTTTGCATACTAGATCAACTGAGAGCCAAGTGCAAACGAGAAATTTTCAAACAGTGGTTTCTTTTGAGAGAGTACCAGATTTCCCGAAATTAAAGTAGTTTCCAAAATAAAACTCCTGTATCCCATTCTTCCCGCTTCAAATATTTGACCCAGATTCGGCCCAAATCTGATTCCTTTAGAACTATTCCAATAGATCTGAAACACCACATAGACAGAAAATGTTATGACATTAGCTGAAGGATATTTATTACATTGTCTTATTGAGTCTTTGGTAGCCCAAACTATAGCTTCCTTCTTTATTCAAGGACTACCAGAGATCATGTCATGATCAAGTTTCGATCACGCATAGTCCCAGCTCAAATCTCAATGTTTCATACTGTTGTGTGCTTAAAGCCTTTGTAAAAATGTCTGCTTTCTGGCTATTAGTCCGAACATGTGTCAGGGTCAGCTTCTTCTTTTCTACGAGTTCACGAATATAGTGGTGCCTGATCTCTATATGCTTAGTCCGTGTGTGTTGGACTGGATTCTCTGTTATGCTGATGGCGCTCATGTTGTCGTAGTACAATGTCATGACATCTTGTTCAACACCATATTCCTCCAGCATGTGCTTCATCCACATCATCTGCTGAGCACTGCTTCCGGCTACTATATATTCTGCTTCGGCAGTTGATAAGGAGATGCCATTTTGTTTTTTACTGAACCAAGAGACAAGGTTATTTCCAACATAAAAGCATCCTCCAGAAGTGCGTTTTCTATCATCTGCATTTCCTGCCCAATCTGCATCACAATATCCTACAATGCTGGATATTGTATCTTTAGTGTACCAGAGTCCAAGTTCAGCTGTATGACGCGCGTCGTTGTGTCCGCCAAATTTATATTTATATCTCCAAGCTTTAGCTAGTGTAGCGACAAGCAAGGGTCGAACCCAAGAGAACTGACTGTGAAGCGATTTCCAGTAAATACTGAATTAAAGGAGGTTTTGAGCAAGTTGATTCCGAGAAAGAAAGTAAAAAGTGTGAATATCAATTAAGAGAAGTATTCAATCTAGGGAATTCAATAGCCACTGTTATCATCGGCTTCTAAAGATGGCGATTCTAATCAAACATGCGGTCATTCCGACAAAGATAACAACCTAGAGTATCCTGACAAAGGTGATACTAAGCCTAGATTCTACTACTTATTTCCACGACAAAGCTTCGACAAGAGTTAATAATTAGAATTGATGAGCGGATAGTTTCACGACAAAGTATACGCTAACCGTGCAATACAATTCATGCAATTTAAGATCCAGAACTTACGATTGAATAGAAACATGCATTAAATCCAAGTCTCAAACATGAATGTCACTAACTGAAAACCCTAAACTGAAATAGAAATTTAGCTACTCATAGTCATAACTTAAAAATACATTAAACTGAAAAGAATGAAAAATACTATTCATGATCACTATTCACCGCCGAAATGTACTGTTCACGCCGGAAAATACTGTTCTTGTCGGAAAACACTGTTCACGCAAACCTCTAAAATTTCGTCTGATCGTCTCTTCCAAGCCTCCGTCGTCCAAAACTGCAGTCTCACTCTGATTCCGAAACCCTAATTGAGATCGGGCACTAAAATTTGATTTCGGGTCGCGGGCCCGATGCTGATGTCATCAAACACAAATCGCGCCCCCAAGAAAACATTAAGAAATGCGCCGGAAGAAGACATTAGCTGCGCGCCTGAAGAAGACATTAAGTGCCGCTAAAATGTGCTACTAGCGCCATTCTCACTGAGATGCACATCGATTCTCCAAAAATGCCATAAATCTCGAAAGAGATCTTGACACACCTGCGATGCAAAATACTACCAAGAAGTAATCTTTCACACACAACACGTAACTAAACAATGGGAATAAAAAACTCGACGGATCATATAAATACGCTCCATCAAACTACCCCACACTTAAACTTGTTCGTCCCGAATAAGAATAAAGACAAGACTCGCAATACTCAAACCACTTCTAATATGCCAACGACTCTGAAATTTCACAGCACCTCTGAGTTGCAGATTGTGTACAAGCAGTTGCTATAACAGACTCTTGTACACTCGGATCTTGAGCAACAAGATGAAACAATGAACAACGATTTGTTCACCCAGTTCGGCCAACTGCCTTCAGTCCTCAATCTACTGGTCTCAAAGGTCTCTCGTACAACACGGTTCGACTCAACGCAACCTATGCTACTCAACCTTAGCTAGTCAATCACACAATCAGAACAGGCTCTGACTTGTGTCTCACACACCTACACACTCGAACCAATTCAGAATAGCTACTTTTGTGATCTCACAGACTCAGCCTATTCTAATTAAATCAAAGTCCACGTAGCACCTGTTGTAGCACACAGCTGGTGCAGGTTCTGTCCGCGTATCTCCAAAGCTTTCCGCCGAGCCGATCGAACTCTTCCACGAGCGCTGCACACTCTAGAATGCTCCCCCTCACTCGGTGACCGTCTGTCACTAGCGAGACCTGGCCTTCTGCAGATTGTCCGAGTTCCTCCACTCGACAATTCTTCTGCCGCCTTCCTTGATCAGCCAACAAGCAAGCCCTACTTGAATTGGCCTTCTCCAATCAAGCTCTCATCAAGTCTTCGATCAGCCTCTGCTATAACCACTCAACTCTGCGCTCATGCTCTGCCCTTGGTGGTGATCCAATCTCTCTGCTCTAGCACTCTGAATATATCTCTCGGTATATTGCTCTGCTCTTTGATTGTTGAATGGATGGATGGATCCTTTGCCGCTCTGCCCACCCTCCTTTAAATAGGAACTCCATGCTCCATCAATATCAAATTTAGGAAGATTCCTTAAAGATCTCAACAAGATCTTATCTCCTAATTCGTAGGAGATTAGATTTGTTTGGAGAAACAAATCTTTCCATAATCAAAACTTCTCTAGGATACGGGAATCTCCACTGGGATATTCTCTCAGAATATTTAGAAGCTCCTCCAAGATCTCAGCAGAATCATATCTGGGCAGATTGTTCTTTGCACCAATACTGCAGCTATAGCTCCCTGCTACTGCTCCTGCTGTAGCAACTGCTTGTTCACTCTGGCTGGATTTGCACAAGCTACTGTCTTCACACAGGCAGTTGCATCATCTTGCTCTCTATCTTCACGATACTCTACCAACCTGTTGCGATTCTGGCAGCAACACTCCGTACGTTCTTTGGGCTACTCCGAGTTAATCGGCATGTTATTGACTCTGGGAATTGCATTTAGAAAGCTTCCGTTGCTCTTCTCTTCAATTCTGGACAGCTTGTACTTCACACGGAAATCTACTATTTAGGATGCTCTAGCTCACTGCTACACAGGTTGCTGTAACAACGCCTTGTGCACTCTGCTTGGTCATTCTGGAACGCTCTGCATCAGCTGCTGTCTTCATACGTTTGCTGTAGCAGACTCTTGTGCATCTTGTAGGAGTTTGTCAATGATGCCACATACCTTAACAATCTCCCCCTTGGCATTTTTGACAAAATCCAAGGACCCTTCTGATCTTAAGCAATCCTCATCTCGTCTTCAGACTCCTTCTCTAGCAGCTTCCTCAGGATTCATCTCAAGTCAAGGACTCTGCTGTCTCAAGCTATCCCTAGCCTGTCTTCTGGCTTCTTTCTCAAGTGGTGTCTTCAGATAACTTCTACTGTCATCGGATGGTGTACCAACTTCTTGCTCGTTTTGTCAGTTTTTCGAAGAAGCTCCAGCTTCAATCTCGCGGGATGCTGTAGCAACTTCTTGCGCTGGTTTTGTTAAGGATGTCATTACCTTAACAATCTCCCCCTTGACATTTTTGACAAAACCTGAGCATCTTCTGCAGGGGCTCTTCTTCTCCCTCTTGGGTCGACTGGCAAAACTTGCCAACACAATGCAAACAGAAGAACACATCTTCTCCTCCTTTTTGTCACAAATGATAAGGGGGGAGCCTCAAGCTAAACTCACCGAATAGGCCAACGCCTCTTCTCCATCCACCGAAGATTGGTGTCTCAGCATGTGTCTCTTCTAATGACTTTGGGAGAATATCTAGTGGCTGCTTCTCCACCCATATTTGTACTGGTTTTCGAATCCACTGCTTCCGAGCTCTGTTGTGTCCAACAACTCTTTCTTTCCATCCGTCATTGATTCGTTGTCTCACGCGATCTGTGCCAGTGTTCTTTGCAATCCTCATTCTCCAGTTCGTTGTCCCTCCAACGTATCTGATGTTTCCGTGCACAAATGGATAGAGATGTTCCTTCATCGGCTTTATTGGGCTGAAGGTCACCTGCATTCCACTTCTAATCCTTGGCTTCATCTGGCGTTGTCCGTCTGTCGGCGATCTTTGAGGTCTCCAATACTTGTTCAAGATCGGGCATCTCCTCTGGATGTGGCCCTCCTGATCACAAAAATAACATCTGTGACTTTTGCTCCTGAGTTTCTTTTCTGCTACAGGTGGTTGATACAACGGTTGTTGTAGCAGCCTCTTGTTCGCCCTTCTTGGCACCTTCTTCTGAACTGGTGTCTGGGATAAGACCGGTTTCTCCACGGCATTCCCAGCATCTTCTGGCTCCGTAGCTTTGACAAATACCATTATCCCAGTATTCTCTTCACCCGTGTATCCAAGACCAGAGTAGCCTCCTCCATAACTTTGGCATGCTAAAATATCTTCAAGATTGTTTGATCACTATTAAGCATTTTGCGGTTTTTCTGTAGAGGTTGAGCTCTTTCTTCTCTGCAGCAATCTTCCCTTCTTGCTGGGCAGCCTGATCCGTAAGAGAAGTGATAGTCTTCATCATCTCCTCTCGTTCTTATTCGAGTCCCGATACCTTGGCAGTCAATCCTTTGTTGATCTCGATGACTTGCAGCCACTCTTCGTGCAACAGGGCAAAGTTTCTTGCAATGGACTCCTCAGTAATTTCCTCATCATCACTACTGCCTAACTCCTCAACCCCATGAACAATTTCCGGCTTTGTTGAAACGTTGTTCTTCATATTAGTTGCAGTTATCAGAGCAACATTGCTCGTTTGTTCAGAGTCTTCTTCACTGTCTTCGTCTCTCCAGTTTGTAGCAGGAGTTTTGTTCCTTTCATGAGCCGTCTGAAGGATCTCCCACACTTTCTTGGCAATTTCACAATTGGAGATCAGCCTGAAATTATTTGCGTTAACAGCAGCAAATATCGCGTTCAAGGCTTTGGAGTTACTGGTTGCTACAGCTTCTTCTTCAGCTGTCCATGTCTCCTCTGGTTTCTCCCGTGTAAGTCCTTTGTCGTTGATGGTCAGTGGGTTTGACCACCCAGACGCTACTGCTCTTCAAGTCTTCTCATCCATCGTCTTTAGGAAAGCCTTCATTCTTGCCTTCCAACAACTATAATTTCCTTCTTCCAGTAGGGGCGGCCGACTTGTGCTTTGTTTCTCTTTCATCTTTGCTTGATGAACTCAGCAACGCGCTCAAGATCTTCACTCTGTGTGTCGAGTTCCCGATCTGAAACCAATTGAAATTTCACAGCGCCTCTGAGTTGATGATTGTGTACAAGCAGTTGCTATAGCAGACACTTGTACACTCGGATCTTGAGCAGCAAGATGAAACAATGAACAACGATTTGTTCACCCAGTTCAGCCAACTGCCTACGTCTGGGGAGGACTATACTTCAGTCCTCAATCCACTAGTCTCAAAGGTCTCTCGTACAACACGGTTCGACTCAACGCAACCTATGCTACTCAACCTTAGCTAGTCAATCATACAATCAGAACAGGCTCTGACTTGTGTCTCACACACCTACACACTCGAACCAATTTAGAATAGCTACTCCTGTGATCTCATAGACTCAGCCTATTCTAATTAAATCAAAGTCCCCGTAGGCTTGTTATAGCACCTGCTGTAGCACACAGCTGGTGCAGGTTCTGTCCGCGTCGCTCCAAAGCTTTCCGCCGAGCCGATCGAACTCTTCCACGAGCACTGCACACTCTAGAATGCTCCCCTCACTCAGTGATCGTCTGTCACTAGCGAGACCTGGCCTTCTGCAGATTGTCCGAGTTCCTCCACTCGACAATTCTTCTGCCGCCTTCCTTGATCAACAAGCAAGCCCTGCTTTGAATTGGCCTTCTCCGATCAAGCTCTCATTAAGTCTTCGATCAGCCTCTGCTATAACCACTCAGCTCTGCGCTCATGCTCTGCCCTTGGTGGTGATCCAATCTCTCTGCTCTAGCACTCTGAATATATCTCTCGGTATATTGCTCTGCTCTTTGATTGTTGAATGGATGGATGGATCCTTTGCCACTCTGCCCACCCTCCTTTAAATAGGAACTCCATGCTCCATCAATATCAAATTTAGGAAGATTCCTTAAAGATCTCAACAAGATCTTAGCTCCTAATTCGTAGGAGATTAGATTTGTTTGGAGAAACAAATCTTTCCATAATCAAAACTTCTCTAGGATACGGGAATCTCCACTGGGATATTCTCTCAGAATATTTAGAAGCTCCTCCAAGATCTCAGCAGGATCATATCTGGGCAGATTATTCTTTGCGCCAATACTGCAGCTATAGCTCCCTGCTACTGCTCCTGCTGTAGCAACTGCTTGTTCACTCTGGCTGGATTTGCACAAGCTACTGTCTTCACACAGGCAGTTGCATCATCTTGCTTTCTATCTTCACGATACTCTACCAACCTGTTGCGATTCTAGCAGCAACACTCCGTACGTTCTTTGGGCTACTCCGAGTTAATCGGCATGCTATTGACTCTGGGAATTGCATTTAGAAAGCTTCTGTTGCTCTTCTCTTCAATTCTGGACAGCTTGTACTTCACATGGAAATCTGCTATTTAGGATGCTCTAGCAAACTGCTACACAGGTTGCTGTAACAACGCCTTGTGCACTCTGCTTAGTCATTCTGGAACGCTCTGCATCAGCTGCTGTCCTCATACGTTTGCTGTAGCAGACTCTTGTGCACCTTGTAGGAGTTTGTCTATGATGCCACATACCTTAACAATCTCCCCATTGGCATTTTTGACAAAATCCAAGGACCCTTCTGATCTTAGGCAATCCTCATCTCGTCTTCAGACTCCTTCTCTAGCAGCTTCCTCAGGATTCATCTCAAGTCAAGGACTCTGCTGTCTCAAGCTATCCCTAGCCTGTCTTCTGGCTTCTTTCTCAAGTGGTGTCTTCAGATAGCTTCTGCTATCATCGGATGGTGTACCAACTTCTTGCTCGTTGTTGTTTTGTCAGTCTTTTGAAGAAGCTCCAGCTTCAATCTTCGCGGGATGCTGTAGCAACTTCTTGCGCTGGTTTTGTCAAGGATGCCATTACCTTAACACACTCAACACTGAATTTACTCGAGATGTTCTCACTAATTAGTTCATCGATACATGCTCACATTCATTCTTCAATAATGATCGGCAAGAAACTAGAATGATACATGTTACCTGAGAGACCAAGATGGAATTCAAAGGATGGCTGGGAGATAGTCCTCTTTAGACTCCTGACTCCATTCTTTAGTTCGAGGTCATAGTCACGCGCATACGCTGAGTTCGCTTTCTCTGGCACGTGAGAAATCCAAGTTATGAGAAACTCGACTTTTCTTCTTCTTCTTTGGTAGGATAGCTTTTGAATTTTCTTATTTTGTTTAGTCCGAAGACTTCACTCAACTCGAATGTCTTTCTCTTCTTTTTTTCTTTCACACGTGTCTGAATTTTCTTTTGAGCTTTGCTCGCCACTGTGAAATTCTTGTCCTTTTTCATTTTGCTCTTTAAACCGTTCCAATCATCGCATTCGTATAGCAACATATGGAGCGCGTCCCGCTCTTTCTCATCATTATTTTTTCAGCGCGAGGCAGGATAGAGGTTACCCACCCATTCCAGGTTACTAGGAGTAGAGATAGGACGGTTTGTTTTCCCATCCCACCATTGCATAAACACTGCAACGATGGAGTGAAAGCCTCGCCCCTCATAACTTGAAGCGCCAACCTCCACAAACTCAGCGCGCTACGCGACTGATCCCTTGAACCTTCAAATGCTTGTCAAGTCTCTCTAAGACATTTCTATCAACTCCACACCCTGTAGTATCTCAACTCAAAGGAACATATAACATCAAGTAACTTGCACAAAATTTCAGAAATCATGCAAAGCATACGCATCAAAACCTCATAGCATCAAACATCATCTCATAAAGTCAGCATCTTCATCATAGCATATAACGGCATAAACTCAGATGCATACACATCAAGTCGCACGAAATCAGCAGCAACGCAACTCCAAAAAAATTAAACGTGCTTTAACCACTACTAATGCATGCTAACGAAAGTAAACGTGTCTAACCACATACTAACTCCCCCACCCCACACTTTTGAAACAAACCGTGTCCTCACGGTACAATAAGATCGTCGGGAAGGGTAGTCATGCAAGACTCAAAACAAACGAAACAAATAACAAAAAGAAACGAATAACAAAAAGAAATACAAAAATTATCCTAACTCAGCAAATTAAGCGCCCCACACACACATTAAATGGCGTGCCCCAAGAAAACATTAGCTGCGCTAATGTATGAACCCGAAGCGGACATAACGTTGCCTTGGGGCGCCTAACTCAACAAGTTACGGGCCCATGCACACATTAAGGTGTGCGCCCCAAGCACACATTATCAGCGCTAATGTATGAACCTGGAGCGGCAATAATGTTGCCTTGGGGCGTCGTAACCACTGAGTTACGCTAAGAATTAAAATAAATGCACCGTATCCTCAATGACGTCCACTGCATGTATTCCTGCAATGTTAGGTGGGTACTACATAGATTTATACATGTTAAAATGAATTGCTTCCCTGTCTACCTCCATGGAGAGATCCCCCGTGAATGTATCGATCTTCGTCTTAGCGGTCACCATGAAGGGTCTCCCAGTAAGACGGGTGAAGTGTCTATTGCATCACCCTCCATTTTCATGACGTAAAAATCTGCAAGGAAATGCAAGCTTTCCTATGTGTACTAATACGTCAACAACTATACCCTCTAGCTTCTATGTGATCTGTTCGCTAGTTGAAGAATCAAGTCAGTGGGTTTCAGAGGACCAATACGCAATGTTTGATATAAAGAGTAAGGTAACACATTTACCGATGCACCCAAATCCAACATACAATTATCAATTTTAATTTCACCAATGATGCATGAAATTGCAAATGTACCTGGATCCTTACATTTTGGTGCTACCTTGAATTGATTTACCTACTCATGTTTCAGTTCTCTTCCTCGGTTAGTACACAATTTCTTAAGGGCCTTTGCATAATTCGGGATCCGCTTTATTGTGTCGAGGAGTGGGATCGTGATCCCAACTCTGTTGTATAGCTCAAATAAAATTTTATACGCTGATGGATCCTTCTGAGGTCTTGATATCTGCATAGGAAATGGAAAAGAGTGGTCAGAATAGCGAAATTCAAAATCTGAGGCAGTGTGTACTGCGCCGGAAGAAGACGTTATGTCGGCACGCGGAAGGTTAATGTTCACCGCGTCCTCTTCATACAGTGTTGGCGCGCCCGGAGAAGACTTTAATTCCTCACGCGCCTGACTAATGTCTTCATCTGGCACCGTACCCCCTGTCTCCGTTTTCTTAATTCCCTTGTTTGCACTCTTGACCTCCTGTCCTCGCCTCAAGGTAATTGCGCTGACATTCGCCGTCGGGTTAGGAATTGTTTGCGAAGGAAGCTTGCCCTTGTCACTCTTCAACTCATTAATGACCGTAGATCAACTGTGACATTTGCTTTGATAATTCAGCAATAGCACCGTCCGTCTTCCCTTGGTATTGTTGAAGATTCACTGCGAAATCATTAACGGTGAGTGGGTTGCTCTGACCTGACTGATTATAGTTCTTCCTTTGTTGATGCTGATCAGGACTGTTGTAACCCTCTTGTTGCTGATGAAATGGTGGCCTGTAATACTGGGTCTGCTGTTGAGGCGCGGCTTGCTCCCTAGAAAATCCACCCTCGTTCTTCCAACTATATCCATTTGAAGCTAATCCAAATTTCCTTTGAGGTAGTTTGTTGTTGAAATTCTGATGTCCTCCTAGAGCATTCACCTCTGTTGAGTTGTCTTCGTACAAAGATGGACACGAATCAGTCTTATGGCTGACAGCACCACAGAGTTCACAAGGCTTCACTACATTAGCTTGTCCCACCATCATTTTCTGTATCATATCCTTCAGCTCTTTAATTTCTGTAGCCATCTGATTGTTGGACAAGTCTGCCTGTGATACATTCCTTGTTCTGCTCGTATCCTCCCGCCTACTGGTTTCCTCCCTAAACCTTGCACTCTCGGCAGTTTCTGTAATCAGCTCCCGGACCTCTCCTGGAGTCAAATTCATAACTGTGCCGCCAGCTGCGGCATCCAACATCATCCTCTATAAAGGTCTGAGTCCATCAAGCAAATATTCCACTATCATCTTTCCAGGCACTCCAAGATTGCAGCAACTCTGCTCTAATGAATTAAAGCGCTCCAAATAGTCATACATTGACTCGCTAGCTCTTTGTTTGATAGTAGAGAGCTCTCTACGCACTTGTGTGGCCTTTGCTGGCGGGTAGTATTTGTCTAGAAACTTCCGCTGCATTTGATCCCATGTTCGGATACTACCTGAAGGAAGAGACAAAAACCACGATTTTGCTAAGTCAGTTAAACTCAAAGGAAATACTCGAAGCTTAAACCTGTCCTCCGAAGCTGCGTATGGTCTCAATGTTTGGCAGATTCCGGTGAACTCTTGTAAATGCCTCGTCGTGACCTCTCCGGGTAATCCTCCGAATTTTGGTAAGTGATGTACCACAGCGGTCTTTATCTCGAAGTCATCTTCTTATGGATCCGTATTGATACACCATGGCTGGTCATTGAAGCTTGGTGCAGACAACTCCCTCATTGTTGGTTCCGGTCTATGGGCACGTCTGTATGGCTGATGCTCATAAGGCTGTTGCTGCACATATTGCTCAGGCGGTGGGTTAGGCTCATTGAAACCTTCTGCTCGTGCCCCTGCATCCCTAGCCAGAAATTCTCTTTCGCGAAGTTCCCTCTGGCGTGCTCTAAATACTCGTTCAGGCTCTCCATAGAATTGTGCAATTCGTTCATCCTGATTTTGTTCGTTATTTTGGCGGCCATCACCACTAACACTATCTGCGTGCGACATGCTGGAAAGAGCAATTTACCGCAACACAAAAGAATAACACAAAAAATAATCGAAAACTAAATATAACAAGAAAAGGAAAAGAAACTCTTCACTGTAGCAGTTCCCCAGCAACGGCGCCAAAATTTGTCGCGCGTCGTTGTGTGCGCCACATTTGTATTTATATCTCCAAGCTTTAGCTAGTGTAGTGGCAAGCAAGGGTCGAACCTAAGAGAACTGACTGTGAAGCGATTTCCTATAAATACTGAACTAAAGGGGGGTTTGAGCAAGTTGATTGCGAGAAAGAAAGTAAAAAGTGTGAATATCAATTAAGAGAAGTATTCAATCTAGGGAATTCAGTAGTGACTGTTATCATCGGCTTCTAAAGATGGCGATTCTAATCAAACATGTAGTCTTTCCGACAAATGTAACAACCTAGAGTATCCCGACAAAGGTGATACTAAGCCTAGATTCTACTACTTATTTCCATGACAAAGCTTCGACAAGAGTTAATAATCAGAATTGATGAGAGGATAGTTTCACGACAAAGTATACGCTAACCGTGCAATACAATTCATGCAATTTAAGATCCAGAACTTACGATTGAATAGAAACATGCATTAAATTCAAGTCTCAAACATGAATGTCACTCACTGAAAACCCTAAAATGAAATAGAAATTTAGCTACTCATAGTCATAACTGAAAAATACATTAAACTGAAAAGAAGGAAAAATACTGTTCACGACCATTGTTCACTTCCGGAAAATACTATTCACTCCAGAAAATACTATTCACACCGGAAAACACTATTCACGCAAACCTCCAAAATTCCGTCCGGTCGTCTCTTCCAAGCCTCCGTCGTCCAAAATTGCCGTCTCACTCTGATTCTGAAACACTAATTGAGATCGGGATCTAAAATTTGATTTCGGGCCGCAGGCCCGATGCTGATGTCATCAAACACAAATTGCGCCCAAGAGGACATTAAGAATTGCGCCGGATGAAGACATTAGCTGCACGCCCGAAGAAGACATTAAGCGCTGCTGAAGTGTGCTGCTGGCGCCATTCTGACTGAGATGCACATCGATTCTTCAAAAATGCCATAACTCTCGAAAGCGATCTTGATACACCTGCGAAGCAAAACACTACCAAGAAGTAATCTTTCACACACAAAATGTCATTAAACAATGAGAATAAATAACTCGATAGATCGTATAAATACGCTCCATCACTATACCTGCAACATACCGTATAATTCTCTTCACCTGAGATAGGTGACTCTCCTTGGGATTAGCTTGGTAACGAGCAGACACTCCCATTGCATAGGCAATGTCTGGTCTGGTAGCTGTCAGGTAGAGTAGACTCCCAATCATGCTTCTATACAGTGTTTGGTCAGCATTTGTTCCAGCATCATCTTTAGTCACCTTCTGATTTGTGGCAGCAGGAGTACGCTTGTGACTTCTTTGCGTACTTGCGCTATGTGATGAATAGGCCATCTTTCTTTTGAGATACCTGAAAACCTAAAAAATAAGTTAGTTCCCCGACTAGGCTCATCTGGAACTCGCTCTGCATCTGCTCCACGAACCGCTTCACCATCTTGGTAGACGTGGATCCAAATACTATGTCATCGACATATATCTGGGCCACAATAAAATTAGACCCTGTCCTTTTAATGCACAGCGTTGTGTCAACTCCTCCTCGCTCATAGCCTTGTTGGAGCAGAAACTGCGTCAAACGCTCATACCAAGCTCTTGGCAACTGCTTGAGACCATACAACGCTTTCTTTAATCGATACACATGGTCTGGCTGATGTGAGTCAATGAACCCTTTAGGTTGTGCTACATACATCTCTTCTTGTAGCACTCCGTTCAGAAAAGCACACTTCACATCCATCTAATGTAGTGTGAAATCAAAGAAGCAAGCTAGGGCCATCAGGATTCTAATGGCTTCTAGGCGAGCCACTGGTGCAAACGTTTCTTCGAAGTCAACCCCGTCAATCTGTGAGTAACCTTGTGCCACCAACCTTGCTTTGTTCCTAGTGATGTTCCCTTTGTCGTCTGTTTTGTTTTTGAACACCCACTTTGTGCCAATTACGTTCACATCAGCAGGTCGTGGAACCAATTCCCAGACATCATTCTTGATAAACTCTCCAATTTCCTCCTACATAGCCACAACCTAGAATTCATCAGCTATAGCATCCTGTACTCGTTTACGCTCGATGGTAGATACAAAGCACGCGAAGCCCATCATCTCTCTGTAATTCTTCTTAATTCCTCGAGTGACCATACGCTCCTTTGGACTCCCAATCACAATAGTCAAGGGATGATGTTTCTGAACATGCCATGAAGGAATTGTCTCGATCTCTTCTTCTGCATCAATACTGTCCTCAGCATGTTCCTCAGCAACTGGTGGCTGTGAGTCCTCCCCTGTTACAGCATCATCTGCTGGGGCCTTAGTATTACTTACTGGATTTTTATCGGTTTTCTGTGGGATCCAACCTTCTGCATCATCAGGGGTATTAGGCTCTCCATCATCGATTACAACATTGGATGACTCCATAACAGTCTTTGTCCTTTTATTGTAGACTCTGTAGGCACGACTGTTACGGGAGTATCCTAGGAAAATCCCTTGGCCACTCCTAGCATCCAGTTTCTGCTTATATTCTCTGTCATCTAAGATATAGCACATGTAGCCAAATACATGAAAATATTTCACAGTGGCCTTCTTACCATTCTAGATGTCGTAGCATGTTTTGTCAGTACTCCCCCGCAGTGTTACACGGTTAAGTATGTGACAAGCCGTGCTAAGAGCATCTGGCCAGAAATGCAGTGCTACATCTTTTGCTCGTAACATTGTTCTTCCCATTTCCACAATTGATCTATTCTTCCATTCAACAACTTTATTCTGTTGTGGGGTCAGTGGTGAGGAGAACTGATGCCCAATACCTTCTTGCTTGCAGAAATCTTCAAAAGATTGATTCTGGAATTCTCTGCCATGATCGCTTCGAATGAACACAAGAGGTAGATTTTTTTCACGCTGTAATCTGACAATTAGCTCAACAAGATGTTCAGCAGTCTGTGATTTTTCTCTAAGGAAATTAACTCAAGCATATCTTGAAAAATCATCAACACTCACTAAGGCATACCTTTTTCCCCGATCCCCTCTACTTGAAATGGTCCAAAAGGTCAACATGTATTAGCTCAAGAATTGGCTTTGTATTTATCTGGGTGGTTGATGGGTGACTGGCTCTGGTCTGCTTACCAATCTGATTGCCTTTGCAGACTCTGCTCTCTTCTCCTTTGATGGTTGGGAGCCCTCTTACCAGCTTTCTGTTAGACAGCTTCTTCAGAGCTTTTAGATTCAGGTGCCCTAACCTTCTGTGCCACAAATTCATCTCACATGTTTTGGTAAGTAGACAACTTGCACTCGAGACAGTTCTTGCAACATCTAACAAATAACAGTTGCCATCAACATTGAGAACTCTGCACGAGTTTCTGGTGAACTTACCATCACAAAAGTCATCATACATCTGGCTGATACTGATCAGATTTGCCTGAAGTCCCTTAACATAGAGAACATTTGTTAGACTGGGTAATCCAGGTAGTTCCAGAACACCTGCTCAACAACTTTTCCTTTTCCACCAACTCCACACGTCACTGATCTTCCTTCTAGTGGCGTTAGGTGCTTCAGGAATGCTGCATTTCCTGTCATGTGTGTTGAACATCCGCTATCGAAATTCCACATGTCTTTGTTCAAGTTGATTAACGAGCTATAGACAACGAAACATACCTCCTTTGCATGTCTTTTTGGTCTCAATTTTTGAATCATGTGTGTCTCAGTACGTCTATACTCAGCTAGGAACTTCTGGCATTTTCTCTGTATATGTCCTTGAGTAAGACAATAATGGCAGATTCTAGTATCTTTAGTCCAAAGAGTGTTGTAGCGATTTCTGTAGATAAGGCTGTCACTTTCATTCAACATTTCTCCTCTGACAAACTATGTTTTGCCTATGCTGCTTCCAGATGTGCTTCCAAGGCCAGGCCGCCAAGTTTCATACCTTTGAGCACCAAGGATCTCGTTCAGATTTTTTGTTCCAGAGTTCATCATTCTTAGTCTCTTTCTCAGATTGTCCAATTCCTGCTTGGTCTTACTATGATCACAAATTTGCTTCCTGAGTTTGATCTTTGTTGCAGCAAGAGTTTCATCAAGATATGTCTTCTGCTCCTTAAGTTGCTACTGAGTTTTTCATTTGTCTTTGCAACCACCTTCCACTTGTCATACATATTCCTCAGATTTTTTTTTTAAGGTTTCTTCATTTATTTCTTCTTCATCACTGGAGTCAGAGTCACTGTTAAGGCCAGTCTCCTCACCTTGTTCCTTAGCAGTTAGTGTGACAGCATCTGCAACATCCTCAGTCATAGTTGTCAGTGCAACAAAGTTGCTATGATCTTCTCCAACATCACTGTCTTCAGACTCATCATCGTTGTAGGTCGCCACCATGGCTTTCTTCTTCATCAGAGTGTTAGCACAATACCTTTGTATGTGACCGTATCCTTGACAGGCTCTGCACTGAATTTCTTCATTTGGATTCTTGATCATTCTCTCTTTGTTTCCCCTTTTGAAACCTGTCATCTTTCCTTCCAGGGTTTCTTTGATCACTCTGCTCCTCCTTCTTCCCTTGATTTCCCTGCTCACCACGGGTTTTGTAGATGGATCTTTTCCTGTCTATCCTTTTCATAAACCTTCCAAACTGTTTAACCATCATGGCTATATGATCACCATTCATTCCACCGTCAGACTCTGTTTCAGCATTTGTTGCAGCAGCCTTTAGGACAATTCCTCTGGTCTTCTTCTCAGCTGATTTTCTACTGTTTATCTTCATCTCATAAGACCGTGAGAGACCCCATGAGAGAATCCAACTTCATTTTTTCCAAGTCAGCTGTTTCCTCAATGCGGTGACTTTGACACCAAACTTCTGAGGGAGTGACCTGAGAACCTTTTCAACTTGTTCAGTTTCTGAGACATACTTTCCAAGAATCCCCATTTCATTTACTATATCCAATAGGTGATTGTTAAAGTCTGCTATGATCTCATCATCTTTCATCACAAGTTGTTCGCAGCTGAGCCTCAGCATCTGCATTCTTATTTTCTTTACCTTAGCATCTCCTTCAAAGTTAGTTTCCAGAATGTTCCACGCAACTTTTGTTGTTTCAATACAAGCAATCAATTTATAGTTTCGCTTGTCCACTGCAGCAATAATAGCATATAAAGTCTGACTATTTCCCTGAAATAGTTTCTTCTCCTCTTCAGTCCAGTCTTTCTCTGGCTTTGATGCTTTAAATCCAAGAGCATCTGCTGTACCTAATGGTGCAACCCAGCCTTCAACAATGGCCTTCCAGGCATACTCTTTTGCTGACCTGATGTATGCTTTCATCTTTGATTTCCAGTAGCCGAAATCATCTTCCTCCAAGCTGGGAGGTCTCCCCATGTCTCTTCCACTCATTTTGTGTTTCCTCCGATCTCACCCTGTGTGTCGGATGTCTGCTCTGATACCACTTGAAGTTCTAGTGCTAACTGTTATTATGAAACACCTGAGGAAACTCGTTAGGAATGTTTGACTGTTTCGAGTGAAAGTAAGTACACAAAAGTAAATACGAGAAACATGAATTTGGTAACCCACTTCAGGACAATGTGTCCCTACTGTGAGGGGGTTCTCCTAACCCCAACAAGCAGCAATCCTCTATTTTATGATCGGAACACGAGTTCCCGGATATTGAAAGGAGGTCATTGATCGAGGGGGTGCATCGCTGGAGTCATGTGAACTCGCGGAAGTCAGATTGAAGCAGTGGGAGAGCTCGGAGAATCTGAGGTACCATATGAAGTTATAACAACTCAGGTGAAGAGTGTGCTTAAGCATTCCGTGTACTGCACATTGTAATAGAGTAGGCTAAGTCTGAGTGTCAGGTTTGTAGGTATTCTTTAATGAAAGTGTGTAGGTAGCACGAAGAGAGTCCGTGAGATCAGACTGCTAGCTAGTTTAGATAATTAGACTAAGCATAAGATTTCGGCTAGGTGAGAAGTAGAGGTGTGAGTCCTTTGTACTTCGAACTGAGATAAAGGAATCTCGAGGATCGGAGTGTGATCCTCCCTAGACGTAGGCCAGTTGCCGAACTGGGTGAATAAATCTCTGGTGTCTTTCTTATTCGTCCGTAGATTATTTTCCGCAGAAAGATACAGAGTGTGCTTAAGCAGAAGCTGTAACTCGACAGCAGCAGTGCATCAGAATTTCAAATTCTCATTTTATCCTTTGGTATTTTATCAATTCATACACATTCATGCATTTCGTCAAACACTTGGTGTGCATAAAATTAACATGAAGATAAAGCATGCGAATTTTCAATCAAAACTTCGTTTATAAAGATAACATGCATGTTTTGCATTACAATCTAACCTAAGGGATCCATAAGGATCCTTACTACTATGCGACTACTCACTCATGGTGAGTTTGAAACAAAACATAATGAAATTATTCAATAAGGAAAATTAAAGTAGTAGAGTAGTAGGAATTGAGTAGAATGATGTTATAGAATCTTCAATTGTAGGTGTCTTCTCTGAAATCTTGACAATTCTCCAAGTTTGCGATTTAGGGTTTTTTTTTTTTTTTCCAAGAGAGGCAGCCCGGAGGCACGCATTGAATTTTTTCATCTCTTTCTATTTATACCCTTGAATTATTACCGGTTGACCCGCCGTGCCCGAATCAAATTTGATTCGATGAACCTGGTCGAATCAAAATATCAGTGGGTTGATGAGCTGGGCGAATCAGTTCTTCTTGGGCGAATCACTTTTGATTCGCCCTGGCCTTTAGTTGATTCGGTCAAAGTTTGTAACGGACGAATTCTTCTCGAGTCAAGTTGATCCGCAGCTAAGAAGTTGATTCGACCAAGGTTGGTCGAGTCACTATTGATTCGTGCACCTGCCTGGGCGAATCAAATTTTCCTGGGCGAATCATTTCTGCCTTTTGCTCCATTCTCGCTCATTTTTGCTCTCGATCGACTTGAATTTACTCGAAACTTCTTCGGACCACTTCATATCATGTAATACACCTTTTCAACCTGAAATGGACAAAGAAAATATTAAATGACTTTATAAAATAATGGAACAAACAAGAAGTAAAGGGAAAATACTGACAAATATATGGTTATTTGTCCGTACATCACTGACTTGTCTTGCCCAAATCAAAGTTGATTTGTACTGCTCAGAAGTTGATTCGACCAGCTCTTTGGTCGGATCAAAGTGTCAGTACTAGACGAACGATTCTGTGCTGATCGAATCAATTCTGCTTGGTCGAATCAATTTTGATGCGCCATGGCCTTCATTCCGGTTCGGTCAATGCTGGTCAATGGACGAAATTTGCTCGAGTTTAAGTTGATCTAGGCAGCCTGAGTTGATTCGACCAGGGTTGGTCGAATCACTTTTGATTCGTGCACTTGCTTGGGCGAATCCACTTTGCATTTTGTTCAATCTTGCTCGTTTATGCCTCTTAAACCTTGAAATCTGGTGTTGATGTAAACTAAGAAGTTGTAGCCATTCGAGTGAGCTTTCCAAAAAGATAGGGCATGCCTCAATCTGATAAGAATCATGTGCTCGGCGAGCCTTTGATGATGAATAGGTCAATTTATCCAGATTTGGTCTGTATTCGTCTGAATCTTTGTGTTTTGCCTTATTTTGCTCCAAACAGACTACAAAGCCTCAATTTAATATAATTTGACCTGAACGAGAGTAGAATGGTAAAAACACAATGGAAAGTTCGGGAGACGAGCAAAATTCATCATCAAATGAAGCGAATAATCGGTAAGAAATTAACCGATCAGCTGGCGGTGCAGGTTAGCTAATATGTTATTTTAAGCGGAACGGGCCTTTGGACCATTCTCACGAGATATGCTCTTGATGTACTGGTTTTTTTGCCCATTTGTCGCTTTTTACTATTTTCTTTCGTTTTTTTTTTGTGCTAGGGTTTTCTCCATCTTTATTTTCGTTCTTCTCTTTAAGGACATGCTGCCTCGTCTTGTTACTTAGTTGAATTTGATTAACTAAAATCGAAGATTTTCCTTCATTAGTATTAATATTTGGTATTCTGGTGAATCAATGAATTTGATTTACCCCAATCCTCACTCATGTTGCATCACATACATAAAGAGGGGTGACTGTGAAGGCAAAGACCATTCGCTCCCTCTCCTATTTCACTCTTTAATTGTACAAAATATCAGAAAAGGGGTTTTCAATCCTCGAACCGCAACACAATAATATACTGACAGACTGAAATAGTTAATAATCATAACGAGAAGACAAAAAAAGCTCTAAATGTGACACATACAAAGATGCGGTGGAGAAGCGTTGACGCCAAATCAAGTAACATGGAGATTTTTAGATTGAGACATTTTACTTCTCCCTCTTATTTTAGAACTATGCCGTTTACTGTCTGTTCCCTTCTTCTGCGACTCTTTCAGTTTGGTCTGATGGTTTTGAATTGAATGTCTGCTTTTGTGGAATACCAAGTAGCAACTAAAGAAAAGAACATCTGAGGAAGTAAAGCAGTTTGTCTTTTCAAATGTCTTCACTTTTATTATAATTGTCGTATCATTAAAAAGTATGGCTCCTTATGCCCCGGACCCGAACCACATGTTTTTGGCCTTTACTTCTCCTGGCACTGATTTTGGAAGGTGCCACACTACTCTTTGGCCCTTGTGGTTCCATCGCGATAGTTTTGCTTGCACAATACTAAAATGTGTGGAGCATGAGATGTAAGATCAATTCATAATATGGGTGTTACCTGCTAATTATTATAGCCAACTTCTGGCCCGGATTTGATATGGGACAATTTCATGTGATGCATATTCTAACAATCTTCATTTGATCAATAAATTGTTACTACTCATAGTAACTTCATATATTTATATGTATGGATTTTGATTTCTTTCTTTATTCTGATACCAATTATTTAGCCTAATTGGATTATAACCACTTTCTGAGCAAAAATCCAAACTTATAAGTCATGATTATATTTCAACTTAAGCTATTATATTCCAGCTTCACTGACCGGGGACAATCTCACTATATAAGTACATATTCCAACATCGGGTTGTACAAGATAATTGGATTGGTACTTTGACAGAGTGATCATCTCACAAAGGACCGAGAAAGCGCTAGTGGAAACTGCTTCATAAAAGGCACACTAGCTGTTGCTGTGAAGATGAGTGCACGCTTCTGATTCTGGGCTTAAGATGTGGTGGTTGAAAATGCATGATTTCTCCATCAGAGGATGCTATCTGATTGTGTAAGTCAAATCAATTAGAGTCGTTCCTTCTGATTTCTGCAGACGAGCATCTGTCAAGGAATGAGAATCTGGTTGGGTCATATATCAAGTAGCTCCTCCACCTGTCAATGATTTCTTCCATATTATGCCCAAAGTTGACTGCGATAACTGGAAATGATTTGCTGAAAACAGCAATTTGCTGTTAATAGGTGATTCATCAAAGAAGGCGACGCGATTCAGACAGAAATATGCGAACACACTTGATGAGGTGTCATTTCATCATTGTCTCAGCGAATGATGCGGAAAAACTCGGACCATATCTGTGGATCGGCAGATCAAAAGACAATTCAACATGTGGGGTATTCTTGAAAACAAATTTAGGTGTAAGGGCATTCCTAAAAAACATTCAGATATTATAAGGTACAGAAGAACTATCAAAAAGTAGGAGTCAGTCACCAGATCATCAATGGAGCGTACCTAAGTATGGGTCCTCTCATTCATGTCTCTTTGTATTCAGATATGCAAATTAAGCCAAATAAAGCACACAAAAAACTATCTTTATTGATTTCCAATTGGAATGTCCAAGCGTATAGAATTACTTACGCACGCAACAATAAACATTTAAGCTATAACTCATGTCTAAGTGACAAATAAGAATTTTCAACAAATCCTATGTTTACCCAATGACGACACAGAAGCCCGATAAGAATGAATCACCAGGAGAAGTCGGCAAAATCCTATGAATATTTATCACCAGTAAAAAGAATGTAGTGCACCGACAGGGGTCACCGCACATATTCATTTTCAAGTGTGGGTGGTGTGCGAGTTGACAAAGCTGTTGGTACTTTCACATTTCCAATCAAGGTATATCTAAGGGCTTCCCCTGCCTCAGACGCATTTTCCATCTCCTGCATTTTCTTCCAAATCCGGCACTTACGCACCCACATAAGGAGATAAGCCAACAATAACACCAATATTAGTCCACCAAGAACAGATCCGACGATTATCCACACTTGGGACCTCTTCTCTTCTCTTTTACCACTGGGTAGAGGAGGAGCCACAGCACCAGGTGCCGGAGATGGGGCAATAGACTCAATAACCAAGGAAAAGTGCCCCTGTTTAGTTGCTGAACAAATATTATCAGGTGTTGCACTGGTGATACTTGTGTTACCTTGTAAATCAAACCACACACACTTTGCAACTGAGGTGAAGGGAATAGACAGCACGTTTAGGAATTTGATTGATATGGGCTCCTGAGATGCCTTGATACTCAACTCGGGTAAATTTTTGGCCGATAAGTTTGCGGCATCATAAGCAAGAAGACCCACTACCGGGACTAGATGAGTGTATCCCTCTATTGAGTAGATTTCTGATGACCAATTTCCCAGATTCTGGTACACCAGAACAAGTCTCTCGACATATGGGTTTACTATTACTCCTGGCGGAATTTCAAATTCCTCATACGTTTCTGCACCTATTCTGCCCCTTCTTCTCAAGCTGCCACTCCTGAGCCTCAACCCAGCAATTTTGATTCCGGCCAAATTTGTAGGTGCATTTGCAGTAAAAACGATACCAGTTCTGGGCCTAATAAAGGCTCTATAAGCATAATCTTGAAGAGTGGCATCAAGGTCACGAGCACGAGTTAGATTTCGTGATTGAGCTGAGAGGCGTGGCATGAGCAAGATGAGACATATTAAGAGTGAAAGCATCTGGAGTCTTCGTAGAAGCCTCATAGATGCTTTCCCAGTATCAAACAAGTTGTGTATCAGCCGACAACTCAATTTCAAGTTATTTGCTTCCACCGAAAGAGGTGAGTGAAAAGACACTTAAAGGGTACCGACCGTTGCAGCCCTCCTCCCTCCAAGTCACTTTACTCTTCCTTGTGGCAAAAGAGACTTGTCAAATCCCAGCAGGAATTTCTTCCTCGTTTTTGATCCTTTTTCTTTTTGTTCCCCTTTAATTGCAGACAGCCAAGCTATGCCGATCACCAATGTATGTAGGTGACTTCGAGGAGCAGATGCAACGATTCAAAACCCTTAAGCCAGGCTTGGCGAGAAGATAATAATAAACCTTACACAGACCCCGACTGCAGCATTCTTCGGAGCATTAAGTAGAAGACCGACCGACGAATCGTAGCCTAGCACAAGGAGAAAAATCTATAAAGAAGAAAACGGACAAATAAAGTTAAAAGAAAGCAAGAACAAAACAAAAACCTGAAGGCGATGAAGAAGGAGCTGAAGTTTGAGAGAATGGGACAGAAGAAGAGGAGGAAGAAGAAGAGATATGATGGTAGTGGTGTGGTGTTGAGCACTGGAAAAGGACAAAAGGGGCAGATTGAAGAAAAGAAATGTGAAACGGGGGTGGGGCCGCTATTTTTCTTTCTTTCTCATCAATTTAAAATGTTAAACAGTGCCAGCCAGGCGGAGGGCCGCTCTCTGCCTACAAGACAAGACAGACCCTAATGTATGTATATGTATTTACAGCTCAATCCTCCTCACATTTTGTTGTTAACAACTCTTACTACTCATTCCGCAAATAACTCACCCATTCACACCCATAATGTTCAACTCCCGTCATATATCACCTTTTCAACTAGGCCTCGCCAATAGCTTGCGCCGCCCGAGCTCGTCCCATTAAAGGGTCGAGGCTACATATAAAATCGTAATTCCTAGGCGCCCGTGGCCCGGGCTCTCCCTAGGCCAGGTCGGGCTGGCCCTAAAATAGTCGAACCGGGCCTCCTTCAATGAAAAACATAAAATAAATCTATCTAATTTTTTAGTTGTGTTGTTTCAATTAATGGGACCTCGCAACATGGATCATTTTATCATCGGCCACATCTAACTCACACATCTATACTACTATACAAACTAAACCCATACCCTGCAAACACTAATGACATAATACAACATATTGTATCATAGAATTACACCAGATTGAGTACTTTGCAGTTTTTGTGGGCGGCAAAGTAGATATTGCGAGGGTTATGGCGAGATAAATCTGTCAGTTGCAAGATCTCATAGAATTTAATTATCTTGTCATCATTAACAACACAACTAGTTAGCAAAAAAGTAATATCACAACTGGTTTGACAACAAAATATGTGATGTGTAAGTGCGCTATATCTGATTTTATAAACAGAACCCAAAAAGTGCTATGTACAAAAATTTCAAAAACTGCTAACTTGATAAGCAATCAAGTCAGCCAAAAATCTAAATGTGTTATCATTTCTCATCTCAAGAAATAGAGGCAGCCGACTCCGCAAATGGTTGGGCAACTTCATCCATGGCAACACTGTCATTATCACCATCTCCATCATCTTGTAGCCAATATGGCCAGTTGGCTCTAGCATTCATCAGTTCCTCATCGGCAGCCTCTTCATCTACCGCTTCTTGT